>JAAGEH010000427.1:1979039-2212747 GCA_011751065.1 Lasiurus cinereus
ATTTCAATGTCCGATAGCTTTGAGTCCCAGTTTCAATGTCAAACAGTTCCTTATGTGTACATGTCATCCATGGTATCTTTCTCATCATTGATGTTTCTCTCCCTCTCCCTTCCTCTCTGAAACCAATAAAATATATTTTTTTAAAAAGAAAAGAAAGAACAACATGGGAGAAGTGGTTGAGAGGGAAGTGCTCAGCATGCTAGAGGAATTAGAAGGGGGTTTCAATCCCAGCCTGGGGAAGGCTCTCTTGCAGGTAAGTTCTGGGCTGAGGCTCGAAAGATGCAGGATTAGGAAGATCCAGAGGAGAATGGATCACACACAGAAGGAGCAGTAGGACAGAGTATCCAAAGGCACAAGAATAAGGACAGAGGAGGGTGCCAGGAGTGGGTCAAGGGTGAGAGGTGAAGGGGTGAGAGGTCAGAGGCCAGGCTACAAAAGGTCTTCCATAAGTGGCCTGCTAAGGAATCCCTTCAAGCGTATACCCATGTTTGCATCCACACACACCCCCACCCCAACAATCCCCCCCCACCACCACCACCATATTCCAGAAAGGATTTATAGCAACCGTTGCTAAAGAGTTTGGATTGTATTATGAATGCAATTGAGTGTAATTGAAGGATTTTAAGCAGGGAATAACATGGTCAGGCATGCGTTTAAGAAAGATTACTCAGGCAATGTAGAAAATAAATTGTGAGGGGTAGAGGGAAAGGACAAGACTTGAGGCAGTTAAGGCAGAATAGAGGCAATTAGAGTAATCTGAGGGGAAAATGAGGCAGGCCTGAACTGATGCAGCAGCACTAGGCATAGGGAGGACCCCATAGATTGGGGCGTATTTAAGATGGGACGGAATAGTTCTCAGTTAGGGGGCCTGATGATACGTACTGCCAGGGGTAAACTGAGCAGAAAGAAATGGCTCAGGAAATGCGTCTCGATCAGGAATTAGAATAAGAGAGACAAGCGATCTAGACCATGTGCCTGATATTAGACAGCATTCATAATGTAGAAATATACAGTTCCAAGTACTGGGAATTACCAGCCTACTTTTTTTTAAGCATAGTCTTATTTCAGGGTACAGACTTCTAGGATTGTCCAATGATAATAGCTGCTCTTGAAACAACTTAGTGCATTTTTCAAGAATTAAAAAAATAAAATTCTGCCTGTCACATGTCGTTTGCAACATGCAGAATTTGAGGGATGCGATTATTCTCCAGAAGGGACAACAGCTTCCCAGTGAAAGAAAACGCTTCGCACAAAAACTGAATTGTCCAGTAACTTAAATTATGAGTGAAAATGTCTAACACAACCTGGAGACGTCTTTCTCAGTGTTTGTTGGCTCTGAAACTACTTTAAAAAAAAAAGAATTTTTAAAATTACCATTTGAAAAATTAATGTTAACAAATATAAAATTTGAGCCACCTCCCAAAGTTTACTAAAATAGAATATGATCTACAGGGAAGTAAATGGGAGGGGGGGGATTAGAATGTGTTTTGTGAATGGGGACTGAATTTAAAAGATACATAGGAAAGGTTTGCCTTTATAGAAAGGCAGTATTTTCCTTCCAAGACTTTCATAGGGGCATAGAATCACTCCCAAATGAAAATTTAGGTTATAAAAAAGCATAGAGCTGATGTGACTACAACTGCTTTAAAATGTGTATACAGCAGTAAGGGTTTGTTCCCCAAACATAAAGATGGTTTTAAGGTTAGGTTATTTGTTAAGGTGTTTAAAGGTATAGGTTAAAAAAAAAACAAAAACAAACAAAAAATTAAAAAGTAATCTTGAAATAGACCTAAAAATTTTTGAAGAAATTAAACATGATATATTTATTTTTTAAAATGTAAACATGGATAGTTACTTAACCTGAAGAATATAATCTCTCCCCCAAAAGTAACTAATGGTCCAGATTGGCTAGAGAAATGCCCATGAAAGTTGGGGGCAAGAAAGTGTGTCATGATTATTTAACACCCTCTTGATGCTACTAATAAATAACTAACCAAAAGATACAAATCTGTAAAAGGAGGATGCAGAAGTATTTCCGTTGCTACTTCATAACTGTAATTTTGCTACTGTTATGAACTGTAATGTAAATATCTGATAGGCAGGATGTATTTTCATTCTTACAAATTGAACATAATTAAAGCATAGTGATTAATCACAAAAACAATATGTAATTATATATTGTGAAATATTTATTTCTAATTACAAATAAATGAAATTTTGTCTTGAATTGTGGTATAGCATGGGCAACAGTCAATATGACAACAGTAAATTACATTGCTACATTTTGCTACACGGAGGAGTGGTGTGTTGGTTCCTAAGACCATGGGAAATAGGTGTTTTCCAATAGTCTTAGGCGACCCCTGTGAAAGGGTCGTTCGACCCCCAAAGGGGTCTCGACCCATAGGTTGAGAACCGCTGATCTAAAGGATGTGTGTGGATTATTTAAACATACAAGGGAGCATAACTATTCTGTATAAAAGAAAAAGGGTTAGCGTTTAGAAAATGCCCTCATGGAGATAAGAAAAGGCTGCATGCACAGAGCTAGTAAATTCCTAGAGGGATGACAGCTGTGTCTTGAGGACATTGAGTAGGAGAGATGGTGGGGTGTTAGGGAGGTAGGATCTGTAATGCTTGGCAATTGCCTGGGTGACTGCATCTTCCTGGGATTGTCTGAGGTGATGGGCACGGGGATGAGCCCTGGAGGAGGAGCAGAGCCAGGGAAACTCCGGATACAGCACGGCAGTCGGGAGAATGCGCGCTTGGCTCTGCTGCCAAGTTCACACCCATCTGGATCCCTTTGGATGAATATTTTTACTTTCATCACTCGGTTTATTTAATTTATAAAATAGAGATGATATTAACAGGACCTGCCTCCTGAGGGCTATCTGAAATTATCCCTCCAGGGATCAGCAGAGTGTATGTGACTCCCACTTAGTAGGTATTCTTTAACACTGTAATCAGTTGTGTGTGGACACATTTATTCCAAAGTATCTAGAAACCTCCAGGAGGGGCCATCTAAATGACATTTGGCTGGAAAGGTCTGGGCTTCTGGGAAAGAGACTTGGACCGGAAGTACATTTGGGAATCAGCACATATGTGTTATTTGAAATAGTGGGGAAAGACTGATTACTGGATCTGTAGCTGTGGTAACTAACCTGGGCATTGGGGATAGAAAATAAAATTAGATCTTCCTCATCATCTGACCATAAAAATGTAGAAGGATTAAATGTCTAAATGTTAAAAGGGGAAGTGTTGAAATGTTACTTTAAGAACAATCTTTGCAAACTGGAAGCAAAAACTATTGAAGAAAATATAGATGAATTGGAATGTATTAAACATTTTAAAATCTGAAGTTAAAAAGCAAATAACATTTTAATACAAGGACACATTTTGAAAATATAACATGTACATAAAAAGGAATATAGAAAGAGTATTTATAATTAAACAAGAGCCAAACAAGCTTATTGAGAAGGAGATATAAGGTCTATGGTCAGGCAATTAACAAAAGAAGTATAAATTATATGTTATATGCTCACTCGACTGACAAAAATCTTAAGTTTTCAAGTTTTAATTAAAATGTATTAAGTTTTAGTGAAAGTAAAAGGTTATATATATACCCCAAAATAGTAGTTCTGCAATTTTTGGTTCATTTACCAATAAAAAAAGTTTTCTAAATTTACAGATACTTTTATGCTAACACTAGAGGCCTGGTACAGGATATTCATGCACTGGAGTGGAGGGGTAGGAGAGGTCCCTCAGCCAGGCCTGTGCCTTTTCGCAGTCCAGGAGCCCTTGGGGGATGTCTGACTGATGGCTTAGGCCCACTCCCTGGAGCAGGCCTAAGCCAGCAGTTAGACATGCTTAGCGCTGCTGCAGGGGTGGGACAGGTTCCTGCCACCGCTGCTCCTCTCGCCAGCTATCAGCCTGGCTTCTGGCTGATTAGCACTCCCCCTGTGGGAGCACACTGACCACTAGGGGGCAGCTCCTGCATTAAGTGTCTGCCCTCTGGTGGTCAGTGCGCATCTTAGCAACCAGTCATTCTGCTGTTCGGTTGATTGCACATTACCCTTTTATTATATAAGATCATTTATTCTTAACTATAAGTAGTTGCAATATTTTAAATATTGACATCAAGAACTAAAATGATATTACTCTTTTACATCCTACACACTCCTCATGGGGATTGAGGCCGCAACCCAGAATGTGACTGGGAATCAAACTATAATCTCCTGGTTCATAGATTGACATGCTCAATCTCTGAGCCATACCAGCCAGGCCAGACAGATTTCTTTATAGAAAACTAGAGGCCCGGTGCACAAAATTCATGTATGGAGTGGCGGGGGGGGAGGGGGTGTTCCTCAAACCAGCCTGCACCCTCTCCAATCTGGGACCCCTAGAGGGATGTCCAACTGTCCATTTAGGCCCAATCCCAAACGGGCAGTCAGACATCCCTCTCACAACCCAGGACTACTGGCTCCCAACTGCTCGCCTGCCTGCCTTCCTGATTGCCCCCTGAACACTCCCCTGCCAGCCTGATTGATGACTAACTGCTCCCCTGCCAGACTGTTTGCCCCTAAGTGCCCTTCCCTGCAGGCCTGGTCACCCCTAACTGTCCTCCCCTGCAGACTTGATCACCCTCAACTGCCCTTTCTTGCAGGCCTGGTTCCTCCCAACTGCCCTCCCCCACTGGCTATCTTGTGGTGGCAATCTTGTGTCCACATGGGACAGGATCTTTGACCACATGGGGGCAGCCATCTTGTGTGTTGGAGTGATGGTCAATCTGCATATTACTCTTTTATTAGATAGGATAGAAGCCTGGCGCATGGGTGGGGGCCAACTGGTTTGCCCTTAAGGGTGTCCCTGAGCAAGGTGAGGCAGCCTGGGAAAGGGGCCTGTGATGGTTTTCAGGCCAGCCACACCCCCAGTGACCCAATTAGAGGCCCTGTTATCTGGGATTTATTTATCTACAATTGAAACTTTGTAGCCTGGAGCAGAGCCAAGCCTCCTGCTCCCTCCGTGGGGACAGCCATTTCTGTTGGGATTTATTTATCTCCTATAATTGAAACTTTGTAGCCAGGAGTGGAGGCCTGGGCTGGCCAGGGTGTGCGGAAAGCTTGGCTTCCTCCATCACAGGGGAAACCCAAGCCTCCCTCCTCTTCTCTCCATGGCTGTAGCCATCTTGGTTGGGTTAATTTGCATACTCACTCCTGATTGGCTGGTGGACGTGGCTTGTGAGTGTAGCAAAGTGATGGTTAATTTGCATGTTACTCTTTATTAGGATTGATTTAGGCAGATTAGCTGTCGGCTCTCTTACTCAACGTAATAGCTCCTAGTTCTCTAATTTTGGCTAAATTCACTCTGAATGTAATTTTAGGACATCTACTGTAAAGGGATCAGTTTTGTGTATTGATGATTTTCTTCTACCTGAATGAGCATTGATGGAAGCATTTTCATTTTTAAAAAATGCAAAAAATAAGGGAGTTTTGAGTTTTCTTAAAAGAAAAAGGCAAAACCTTCTGAAGCCCAGCACACACCAGCGAAAAGGTCCTCTGAACGAATGGATGAGCCACGGGGACAGGAGAAGCATGAGGGCCCCCGAGGGGACAGGCGAGCTGAGTCCATGGGAATGACCCAGGGAACGTGTAACGGCCAGGACACCTGGAAGCCAACGCCGCTCTCCTGCTAGTTAGCTGTGTGGCTTAAGCTAGTCATTTAGCTTAACTTCCCACGTCTCTCTTCCCTCTTCTATTTATAAAAAGGCATGGATTAGATTAGATGGCTTTAAAGACTTTTTTTTTCCTCGTTCTTAAATTCTGCAGTTAATACATTCAGACATTCTTTCACATGCTCCGACTCCTACAAACTCCACCTTCTTTTAATAAGTTCTATTTACCTGCAGGTGGTTGGACTATTAAGAAAAGCAAATTGTTTAAATAACGTCTGACTTTTTGACTGGCTTGACTCTCCTAACGGGTCATATATATAATTTTTTTTTTCTGGGTAGTGATTTTTTGGGTACATCAATCAACTAGCCAGTATTTATTGCGTGGAGCTAATTAACTTGCAGAATGACATTTTCATTTGTAACGTTGGTGGAGATTTGAACTCAGATCTCATCAATGAAAAGCAGCTGCACTAATAACCCAAGTCCCAAGGAGCCCCCTAATTCTCCCAGCTTACCCTCGCCATAAATGTGTGATTAATCGCAGGGTTAAGGGAGTTCTCAGTTACTGTGAAAACAAATCATTACCAGAAACTGGCATTCCCAATTTATTTTATTTATTTTATTTTTATTTTTATTACTTATACCCTATTCTCCATATTTTCCATATGTTTTGGGGGTCCTTTTCAACTAGCCAGGACCTTGTGAAAGCGCAGCTTACCCCCATATCTAGGGCCGTGGTCGGCAAACTGCAGCTCACAGGCCACAGGTGGCTCTTTGGCCCCTTGAGTGCGGCTCTTCCACAAAATACCACGGCCTGGGCGAGTCTATTTTGAAAAAGTGGCGTTAGAAGTTTAAGTTTAAAAAAAAATGGGCTCTCGAAAGAAATTTCAATCGTTGTCCTGTTGGTATTTGGCTCTGTGGACTAACGCGTTTGCCGACCATTGTCCTAGTGGGTCATACATGGCAAACAGAAAACCTTTGCTGTACCATGTCCTTCAGCCTCGTGAGGACACGTTTTTGACAGAATTTTTGACATAAATTTTCTCCCTCCTCTATCTTAAAAGAGAGGTGAGGACCTCTCTCCTCAAACAGTTGGGTTTTCTAAAGGAAGGTGTGCTTCTCATAGTCGCTTCTTTCTCCAAATCCCTGCTCTTCATTTTATTTAGGTCGCACATGAGTGTTCTCTTTTCCCTGCCCAACAGGAGACCTGAAAACGCATCCCTTTGCCTTGACCTTCCCCACATACCACTGTGCTTAGCCAGTTTCGCATACTCAGTGCACAGGGGAGTCTGAAGTTTGAAGTTAAGCAAGAAACAAGGTAGCTTCCCGGGGAGACACCCCAGAAATCAATTGAGCAGGTCCCCCCATTCATCCCATCAGCTGGTCCCAATTCAGGAAATGGCTCCCTGGCTGTCTCTTTGTCACAAGCCTCAGTCCGCTGTCCCATGTGGGACTCCCTTCTTCTTCACGTGGCCAGCCATCCTTTCTTCCTGCGCATGTTCAGTTGTTTCTTAACACCAAACAGGACAGCCCTGCGCTCACTCCCTTCTCCAGAGGCTCTGGCCTGGCTCAGCCTGTCCCCAAACTCAGCAGCGGTGCCACAGGAAACCAAGATGCTGTCTCTGTCTCCCGCCATCAAATTCTTAAGCATCCCGAGCTTCCCTACCGGACTCTGGAAGTGAAGAACAATAGCACAAGATGCTGAGCATCACTCTCGAGAGCATTCACACTCTTATATACACACACACATGCGCAGTCTGTTTCACTCACAGATTGCACACACCGGTAAACTGGACATCAGTGAACTAGTCAATCAAGCCTCATCTTCAGTATCTATCATCAGTCTGATACAGGGGGATGGGGGTGGAAACAGGAAAGAAGAAAAAGGAAAGTCAAAGAAAAGCAAGACGCAGGAGGGCAACGAGTGGAAGGAGGAAGGAGGAGAAAGAAAAGAAAAAGTGAAGTCAGCTTGTGTCAGGGAATTTGACTGCAAAGGATGAAGGAGGTGGGGGACGGGGTAAGGGGGAGTGAGTTCCCCGTGGGCATGTCTCCCTGCTCCTCAGCTGTAGGTGGCACCACCCTGAGTGAGCCGGTCACAAGCTGATGGGCACCCACACAGACTCACAGATGGGTCTGCTTTTTTGTGTCAGAGCTTCCCCCACTACCCCTGCAAGAATGGCAGCTGGAGGGAGGGTAGGTGATTGGGATTAAAAAAAAAAAAACGCAGACAACACCACTAACTGACTTTTTAACACAAATGTTTAACTCTATGAAGACGCTGTAAAAAAAAGTAACTGATCCTCCAGGCATGAATAAAGAATGTCTTTTTGACAGTGTGCCTGTCACCCGGGCTGACTGTAGGCCAGAAGTCGGGACTGCACGCACACAGGAGAGCGAGAGTGTGACACGCAGAGTCCATGGGGCCAGGCAAGCAATGGAAAGCTCAGTCCCCAGGAGGTCTTTCCCAGTAGCATGTCCAGCCTTACGATTCCTGCTGCTGAGGTCCAGCGGAGTAGCCACGGTAGCCAAAGGCGGGTGTGAATCCAAACCAAACCTCAGCCCCCGTCCAGGCTCGCTCCTGGGGACTCAGAGCACACACAGCCCCCCCCCCAACCCTGCGTCACCGCCACCCACTTGGAGCCCACGGCTTTGGAGAGGGTCATGCCGACAGACACGTCTTTCTCTGTGTGCGACTGGCCCCTGCCAACTTGTGGTGAGACCTTGGATGCCAAAAGTAACCAATTACAGGAGTCCCCATCCTGTGGCTGAAGGCATCTCTTTGTGGGAGCGTATTCCCTGGATGTCATTAGCGGGGGGATTAGAGACCCCTGGCCTCCCCAGGGCGTCTGGAAGGGAGTCTTGGTCAAGCTGGCATTTACCCATTTGCATCATCCTCCCCTAACTGCCAGCATCTACAGCTGTGCCCTTCAGAGGGAGGTCTGCGAAACCATCAGTCACCGAGAAGAGATTCTGGCTCCCCTGTTGCCCATCTATTGGTTCCACCACCTCCAGAGAAACTTGGGATAAAAAAAAAAAGAAAGTGATTGAATGGACACACACACACACACACACACACACACACACACAAAAGAGCAATAACTTGAGACCTGCCCTCAAATTAGACGCCACCATGTTTTCAAGTTCGTCCTGAAAACTCTATCACCTCCGGGTCCTCTTCATTCTCTTGCACTGTCATTCTCCTTCACTGGGATTCTTGCAATGTCTTTGCCAGTACCCTACTTTCCTCTGACAGCGCTGCCTTCCCGTTATCTAGTTATCTTTCTAAAAACAAGCGGTGATGTTTCTTGTCTTCCTGGCTTTCTCTTCTCTGGAGCGTAAAATGGAAATGTTTGACTGTAGGCCCGTCACACACTTCGGAATATTTACATTTCCCCACCCAGGCTGGGTCCCTCCATGCCAGTGTTCCACTGAGACGTCTGTCCCTCCTCGTGAACGTTCTTCCTGCCCTTCTTGTGTTGGCAAAGAGCTATTCCCGGGCACTCAGTCCTCTACTCTGAGGTCTGAAGGCTTCTGAGGTCTAGTTTATCTTCCTTTCTGCTTCCCTCTTTTATAATACCCATCCTGATTGTAAACTATTGCCGCCCTAAGGTAGTGGTTTGACGCCTGTGGCATAAAACAAACACAAGGAGGTCAGAGACCACATTTTTAGGTCTTAGTATAAGACATGATATATAAAAGGTACTCAACAAATGTGTGGTAAGTATTGGATGAAAAAGAAGAAGAAGTAAATAAGCAGATGACGCATTCAGGGACCCTAATGGAGAGCGTGGTTGGTATGGGTGAGCAAAGCAATAGCTAACCCACACATATTGGCTCACATATGTAGAATGACACAACTTATGTAAAACCTCATGTACAAGTAAATGCACAAACAGCCCAATATTTTATATTTTCTTTGGGAATGCAACTTGCTCTGGTTTTTCTGTTTTTACCACAACATATGCCCTGAAGGTCTTTCTGAGTCAGGCCTGCCTGTGTTTGTTTGTTTGTTTTCTTTTGTTTTTCTTTTAGCTTTTCTAATTACTACTTTGGATTCCATAGGCCAGTTATATCTCAGATGTTTTAACCATTCTCCCCTGGCTGAAAGATTTTTAGGTGGATTCTAATTTTTTTTTCTTTACTATTAGATGCAATTGCAGTTATGAAGTCCTTGGGCAGATACGCATGTTTTCCTGAAGGGTTACACCTGAGAAGCATTGCTAGGTCATATGAAACGCATATTTTGCATGTTAATCTATCCTTAAAAATTGCTCTACAAATTGGTTTACAAATTTGTACAAATCTGTACAATTTTACTAACACTAGATACACTGTATGTCTCTTTCTATTCTTCTATCTTCTCATTCCACCCTCACTACGTTCCTCATTGCTATATTCTGGAAATTGAGTTCCAGATACATGTTTTTTATATTTAATGTTAATTAAACCTAGTGTTAAGTTTTCCTAATATCACTGCTCACCTTTGGTTATTCTAGCGCATTCTTTCCCCTTGGCTTCATCTTTCTTATTGCTGGTATATATTTCCTTACAATTCTTTCAAAATGTTTACAGGAGTTTATCTGATTACACATTTGTAGAAATCTTTCTTTCTTTCAAATTTATGCTTGAATAATAGCACTGAGAATTAAGCTAAATGAAACTTCCCCTCAGCACTGAAAATTTTAAATTTCCTCCAACATTTAAAAAGCTCTCTGTATTCTTATGTTCAATATTATTTTTAAAAATTTAAATTTAAATTTTTAGAAAAACACGCTTATGTCACTACAAGCCTCCATCTATTGTAGATCATCCTTTTTTTTTTCTCTGATAGCTTTTAGAATTTTACTCTTGATTCTTGGCATTATAAAATTTTAAGACTATGTTTAGATGATGCAGTAAAGGTTAGTAAAGAATTAGGAAACTTCTAGATATTAGGCTATTTTATGTTTGGTGGATAAGGCATCTGAATGACTAGATACCTGTTGGGCTTTATTTGAGATCCAGTGTCAAAGGACCTAGAGTAACTGAGAACTGCCTCTACCTCTGCGCGAATAGGTGTGTGACTGTTGTATGGGCTTAAAGTTTCTCCGACAAGAAATGAAGTTATAAAATGCTTTGCAGTTTAAAAACAAAACAAAAAGAATAAACAACACAGTGTGCTAAGAGCACTGAATTTTCATAAACTTTAAGAAATCTTTTGTGGGCCTTTCTTCCTTAAGAGAATATCGAATATAAACTATCCCAGAGATAGTACTCCTAGCAGACCGATCTCAATGAACCAGTTTCTGGAAATCTAACATCTCTTAACTCCCTTTCGCGTGTCTCTTTTCCTAGCAATTGCATTTCATTAGAAAATAAGACATGAAAGGTCAGGAGAACACCTAAGTACATATAGGAATGTTGTTTCTTTCCATCTTTGAGCTGAACTCGAAGGGGCTGGGATAGGTCAGTGAATGAAAGAAGGATTCTGTACGAGACACTACATCTCTTCCCACTTTTGCCAAAAGAAGTGGTAAACACTCACAAAGGGAACTCTGGAAAGCTACAAGATTTCTCCCTCCAAAAGGCAGGGGAGCCCTCTGAATTAAAGCTTCCGACCTCTGAGTTCCAGGCTGCCCCTGATTAAAAACAAATGGAACATGTGCTGCGGAGCATAAGTCTGCCTGATTTATGGCTTGGAAAATTAAGTTACTATTACTTATGGGGCTTGGATGCAATAGCTAATTGAGAGTGCAGAAAGGGTGGATGCTGAAATTGGGAAAATATATTTTAGAGAATGGCTGAGTGAAGACATCGGGGTATGTAATTAAATGGCCTAAAAAAAAAAAAGTCACTCTCCCACCAACCTGTTATATCAAACAGTTGGAATGTGTTGGTTTTATTAACTGGTCTTCTGCCATTCCCTCCATCAAGCTGAACACAACAGAACTCATTTTCTCTGTTGACTGACTGTAGGAAACATTTAAACGTCTCTGACCAGTTGTCTTATAATCATGGATTATTAGCACAGGAGACACGCATGTGGTAGTTCTTTAGTCATTGAAGATTATTTAAAATGCTGGCAATGACTAGGTTTTGGTAAGCTACACAGATATCGCCTTCTCTGTTCTCCATCGTCATAAAAGAACGTTTTGATGAGTTTTCTGATTCATCAAATGAACGTCCAGTAGATTCCTGGAAGGAATTTTATTTTCCGAGGAGTGCAGAAACAGGAAGTTCCGGGTGTGAAAGGTCAAATGCTGGGAGACCTGGGAGGGCATGAAGCCGCGCGAGGTGCCCTCGCCAGCAGTTCTCCTTCGTGTGCAAATCCACTCTCCAAGCAGCTCAGAAAGCTGCCGGGGAAAGGACTCAAAACTCAGTGATTTCTCACCGTTGGGCTGTAACTAGAGGAGCGATCAAATGGCTGACATGTGTGGAGACGCTTTATTTTTATTGGACAATCCAACATTCCCGAAAGATAGCCGCAATTTAGAGCAACTGCTGCAAATTTCTGACCTTGACGGCAATGCCGTCTCATCCTAATAGAGGCCACTTTCAGAGTCATTGAACGTGCTCACTGAGGATATAGGTTTGTAGACGGATTTAAATACAATGAAGGGCTATTTTGTCCCTTGAGGGTTCTTTTTCTAATCGAAGCACTAAAAGAACATGTCCCTTACCTACTCTCTTGTTGTAAATTCAGACACTTTATTTGTAGGGGTGCTTCTCATCTGGGGGTGATTTGGGCTCTGCTGGGGACCATTTCACAAAGTTGGGAGACAATTTCAGTTGTCACACTGGGGCAGGAGACTGGCTACCGGGCTGTAGGTGTTGAAAGCCAACAATGCTGCTAAATAGGATAAAAGGAACAGAACAGCCCCCGGGTGAAGAATGAGTCAGTGCGAAAGATCCCAAGTTAATCAATCCACCATAGTCCCGAGGTTGAGAACCCTACTCAAGAGAGATCTATAACTGTGAAGTGTATACAGCAGTAACTCAGAAAATTATAATCTATGGACTCATAGCACAAATTGAGGGGATCACTATTCGTCTGAATAGATCCAATTTATAAAAATTCTATGTGTGCATCCTTTTTCAGGAGCACATTTATTGTTGAAAATGAGATGTAATGCACAGATGTAGGGCAGAGAAACTGCAGAAAGAAAGCCCATGGTGACACCATGTAGAGAGGAAGCACCTTCTCCAGCCTGGCCGGCTCTGCACACAGAACTCACTAAATATCTACCGAATGTTATTCCTTAATCAATTAGCTATTTAAAAACAGATAAGGATAAGTCTTCTTAAGAATTTAATCATTTCTTTTCTAATAATGGTCTAGGATGCCCAACAGGATTTTTTTTTTAAATCCTTCCTAAAGAAACTAAATTCTCAAAACAACAACAAAAAAAATACATTCTTATATTTTCCTAATTTAAATAAAGTTAAAGAAAAATTTTTCTAATTTAAATAAAGTTAAAAGAAACTACATTCTTATATTTTCCTAACTTAAATAAAGTTAAAGAAAATTGGCTTTCAGGGTGTGGGCTTGGATGAAATGGGAGGTAGTTTGGGGGCAGTTCAGTCTCAGACCCAGTTCATTTAGTGAGATACCCCGACTATCTCCAGACACAGAAGTATTTGTGTGACTCTCAAAGGCACATCCTGCTGCAGCCTCAGCCCCAGCTGGGCTGCTCCTGGGGACCCTGCTTTCCTGTCAATCACTGGAAGAGTCCGGTCCCAACTGGAGCTCACTCACTAGCCTGAGGTAACAAAGATGTTTCACACCCGCTAATTAGGGGCTGGCAGGTAACCCATCTAACCCCCAAGATGGGAAACACATGGTTAATAAATTGTTTGGTCACACATCCTGCCACTCGGACTCCAAGATGGCTCACACCAGCTGCCCATCCATCCCTGGGCTCGAACCTTCCAGGGGGGAGGGAGGATTCTGGTGAGGAATTTTGAGGAGGGCAGGGAAGGCCAAGAAACAGTGACCAAGGGGAAGGGATCCCCAGGGAACCAGAACCAGAGAGACCAGGAGCTAAGGACAGTTATCTGGAATGGAAGTTTCTAGACTTTCACTGAAGTGTCTCACATAAACACAAAGAGTGAAAGGTCGTTAAACAAAGAAATACTGAGTCTCTCTGGATGTGTATAAGCATATGTAGAAACCGCATTTCACACTCTCTTAGTCATCTTGTTTCAGTGATTGATTCTTGACTAACTTAACTTTCCTTTATTAGGGATTTTAAAAGATTATAAGAAATAAAAGAAGAGTTAAATTATTAGGATAATAAGGACTAAAATAGAAATTAAAGATCTGACAAAACAAAACTCCTCTCCATATGTGTGTGTGTGTGTGCGTGTACACATGTTTTTTTATCTATGTGATAAAAAAGTTATACTAACATTTCTTCCTGTGGTCAGTGATATTAATTAGGCTTATTTTTGACAGCCTTACCTGTACTAGGAAATAAATTAATGGCTGCCTAATGAAATTAAGTGTAACTTCAAGATAAAAAATAACTCTATTGAGAAAAATGCATCTCACAAATTTAGAGAATTTTTAAGAAGTGATTACACAAAACAATAACTGAACTCAACTTCACTCAGGAGCCGTGGCATGGAGCATTGCGGGGTCGCAGTGGACACTATTTTATTAAAAATGAGTAAATGAATAAGTCAGGTTTATGCTGTGAGATTAAGTTGGCTACAAAATAAAATAAAAAATCCAGCCTAATATCTATCTGTTTAAAAAGTTTAACTATATAAAATGGTCAAAGTAAATAGCAACAATTTTACATGGTTTAGTATAATAGCATCATATAAATTTTTTAAAAATTCAACAGAAAATGTTAAATATCTCTCCTTATTTCCCAAATTATCTGTGAAAGAGAATTTCCAAAGTTAAATTTGGTCTCCCCCTACCATGTTAGAAATCAATCCTCCCTCACGAGGCATGTAAAATTAATTTCATATCAAACAAGAACCAGTGGTTTCTGGCTGAGTTAGGATCGCTTGGGAAGTGGGGCGGGGACATGGCAGCCAGTCAGGCAGAGGGGTGGGATCAGGACAATGGGACCCAGAAATCACTCGCAGGGGCGGACTCTGAACTCTTTTTTTTTTTAAAGTATTTTATTGCTTTTTTTACAGAGAGGAAGGGAGAGGGATAGAGAGTTAGAAACATCGATGAGAGAGAGACATCGATCAGCTGCCTCCTGCACACCTCCCACTGGGGATGTGCCGGCAACCAAGGTACATGCCCTTGACCAGAATCGAACCTGGGACCTTTCAGTCCACAGGCTGATGCTCTATCCACTGAGCCAAACAGGTTTTGGCAAGACTCTGACCTCTTAACACATATTTACTCATTTACATCAAGAAGGGAATGAGGCGGCATTGTTACAGATGCCATGACATAGGTACCTGTTTGTGGATAGGATTCACACGTAGGCCCTTAACCACACAGTATTTACCCCCAAACTGCACCTGCTCCTTCCAGCTACCTTCCCCTTACTCTGTGTTACATTTCTTTATGGGCATGTATCTGCTGAATATATTTGCATGGGCTCCTGTATTTGTTGTTTGTCCACTGGGCTAAATTAATTATATTTTTAATACAAGGTCTGGATTAGGGTTGCCAAATAAAGTAGAAGATACCTAATTAAATTTGAATTGGAAATAAGTGACGAACAATTATTTTAAATACAAGTATGGCCCCAGCCAGTGTGGCTCAATGGTTGAGCATCAGACCATGAACCAGGAGCTCACAATTTAATTCCTGGACAGAGCACATGCCTGGGTTTCAGGCTCAATCCCTAGTAGGAGGCAGCCAATCAATGATTCTCTCTCATCATTGATGTTTCTATCTTTCTCTTTCTCTCTCCCTTCCTCTCTAAAGTTAATAAAAACATATTTAAAAATAAATAAAATACAAGTATGCCCCACATAATGCATGGGACATACGTACACTAAAAAAGAAAATGCCGTGTCTTATCTGCAATTCAGAATCAACTGGATATCCTGTGTTTCTGTTTGCTAAAGGGGACAGCCCTGTCCTGTGTTTTTGAGAACATTCTCCCTCCCCATGCAATCCTGTTTGCCATTAGACGGACACCCCACTGCTTTCAGAAAGCCTCAAGGAGTCCTGGTGCATAACAGAAACCCCTTGTCGCCCATAAATCTCTTCCTGTTTTGTCTGTGACCCCTTTTCCACCCTCTGATATCACCTCTTATTTGCATCCTACTCTCACCCCTTAGGCCAGTCTCCCAGGCATTCGGAGAGCAGGTTAAGGAGGAGTGGGGGTGGTTGGGCAGGGAACCCTGAGAATTTGAAGGCTGAGTGGGAGGGAGTAGGTAGGTAGAGAGGGAAAAAATGGTCAACAGAGTGTCAACAGAGGGTCAACAGCCTATTGGCAGGGTTGCCCTAAAGGAGTCGTGTGCCCCTGGACCCAGCCAGTACCACTCACGCCCTGGTCTATAGAGGGAACCCCACAGAAGAAGCTGGCCCAGGAGCCATTCTTCCAGAAGGAAGTCTGTTCCTCAGAAGCCCATTCCTTGCAGTGGGCTGTTGACGCCAGCATTGCCAGCAGTTGACACCTTCACAACCGTTTTCCATCTCTTTCCTCTAATCCAGCCACTGATCCTTGAATTAGGGTCACAGGAGCTGTCTTCGGGGTAGAGCGAGAAGGGACTCGGATCACCAGAGGCATTCTGGCTCCGTGCTTCCACGGAGGACTTAAAATTTTAATCTGATTTGACACAGTTATTTGGGGCATCCGAGGACTTGTCATGAGACCGATGATTAGAGCGGAACTAAGGGATTTGGGCCTGTCTTTGTGAAGATTAAAAATAAAATGTGGAAGAAATTTGCTTTGTTTCTCCGTTGACACATCCCTTGGAAGAAAATCGTACAGTAGACCCTTGGCAATGCACTCGGCCCCGGTAGCCAGGCTGGGCATGGAAAAAGAAAAAAGAGAGAAGGAAAAGAAAAGGAGGCAAGAAAAGATCCTTTCTTATCAAAACAGTTAGCATACAATGCCTTTTCTGTCTTTGTCACTAGCCAACTGGATGAAAAGAGTTCTAGAAAACAGTGACATGGAACTATTTTCTTTATTTAACCAAAGTGTCCTGAGAAGTCACAACTAAATTATGGAAAGAGGGCAGCAGAGACAGCTTTAGGGATGCGCTACAAGAGAAGAGAGTGTATGCCCTGTGATCCTATTTGCAAGTCCAAGGGATCTCATTTAGTTTTTACTTAGTTGAGTGGTAGAAACAGTGCATGCTGACCACTCTCTGGGAGGCGATGCCAACAGTATGCCATTGACCAGTGTTTGGAGAACTTCACTCCGGAAGCCGAGGAGGTGGCTGTGGCCGTTCCCAGAGTTGCACTTCCCTCCGAGGAACCTGTCGTCTGTCACTCTGTGTTTCCTTGATGACACCTTCCTGCAGGTTTCCTGCTTTTCCTTAGAGTCAGCAGGAAGATGATCCCATAAGAGCAAGTTCCTTACTCCAGTAAGAACTGGATTCACCATCTTTGGTATCTAAACAACATTTTGGCCCAAGAAAACATGAGTATTGTAGGATGAGAGAATCCCATTCGCTCCTTCCACCACCTGCCAAGACAAGCAAACCAAGACATTAGGATCTCATCAAGAGGTGGCAACACTGGGACTTGACGTTCCTAAGGGGAGAGGTGGCAGTTCCATGAGCCTCAGGCAGCCCATGGAATGGGGTGGGGGTGGCATTTCCCGAAGCCCTGACATCACTGGACTGTTTTTTATAGGAGTCCTCCCACTCTTCATCTGAGCACTTTACCGGGCCCCCTGCTGATGACAGCCCACAGACCCACAGAGAGGCGTTGTTCTGGCCTGAGTGCAGAGACTCCTGAACCTGGTGTTTGACCTTGGGCAAATTGCATCAAGTCCTGGGACTCTGTTTCACCACCTATAAAATGGGAATTATTCTACCTACTCCTCCCACAGTCACGAGGTTGCTTTAAGGGCAAAATGTTGAAAGTATCCACTGAAACATAAAAATTGATGCAGCCTCGGCAGTAATATCATAACTGTCATCATGCTGATAGCAGCAGCCACATCCGTGCACTTTATCAAGGGACAGTTGTATAATTCCCCCACAAGCCCACCCTGTCTCATGATGCAACAGATGTGCTCCCACCTCTGCTTCGACTGCTCCCTCTGCCTGGAATGTTCGTTGCAGACTTCCTGCCCTCCCTCAACATGTGTGCAAATGGTATCTTCTCAGTGAGGCAGCTCTGACTGTTCTCACATTACAATCCACCCTTTACCCCCAGCATTTAGGATACCCCATGGCTGCTACACACTCTTCCATAAAATTCATCTCTACTATAGAGGCTATTATAATTACATATAATTATTATTGAAGTAATATATTAAATTGTCATAATAAATGTCATTTAGTATGTTTATGATCAATTGCCTGACGCTCTTTCATGAGGGCAGAGCTGTCTGTGTGTTTTGCTTATTAAAGTAGCCCAAGCTTGTTGAGGACAGTGCCTGGCACAAAGCAGACATTTTTAAAATATTTGTTAAATTGGGTAATTAATTAAAAATAAACTGGTGGAGAGTCGCGGCATGCCAACTGCGTATCTCCACATTCCTCAGCCTAGAATCCAAGGCCAAACACAACGAGTCGGATCTACCTTTCCATATCATCTTCCTCTCCACTTTTTTTTTGTTGTTTCCCTCATTCATAAACACATTTCAGCTAATGGGGATTTTTCTCGGTGGCCCCAAAACACCCTACAAAATGGTATCAGCTATCTTTACCCTGTTTCTTCTGTTTAGCATGCTCGCTCTCCAGATGTTCTCATGTAAAATTCTATTTATCTTTCACATCGGAATGCTTTTGCCTCTGTGAACCCTTTCCTGATTTGTATACAGGGGCATACCCTTTTCCTCTCCTAACACAGCTTGTAGCTTATGCCTCTGGTATGGTCCCTCCATTTAGCTACAATTTCAAGGAGTACTTGGATTGCAAAGAGAACACAAGCCAGGAACACACAGCACTGTGCAAGGACCAGAAAAAAGAGGTCTCCAGATTGCATGGTTTCTCTCCAGAGCCATGACTGTGAACACAGGTTCTCTCCTCCTCCCCGTGTCTCCCACCTGTTGGAGCAGAGACACTCAGCCCTTTCACCAAGAGGACCCAGGATGGCAACAGTAAACAACCAGGAGATATTGTGAGGGTGAAAGTATGTCAGTAAAACACATGGGATCCCCTTGGGTCACACTATGTCATTCCCCAACTATCTTATAGGGCGTAATGTATACAGTACGATGACCAGGAAGATGCTAAGAGCACAGGCCAAGTTCACACAGGACAATTGAAGCCAAGAGGGAAGTTGACTACTTTTCACAAATTCCTAAATAAATGCGGCATTTGTCCTGCATTTTTAATGCAATCTTGTTTGAATAAACCCAGTTTTCTACACATTTATTCCAAAGAAACAAATCTATTGAGTTCTTCCCATGGCAAATCCAGGAACTGCTGCTGGGCATTACCCAGAAGCCCCTAGAGAAACCTGCCAGTTGTCATTCCTCATAAGTTGAGTATCCATTGGCTGTAGACATCACCTAAGCAACCTCTCTCTCTATCAGGGAAAGACCAAGAGACAGTCAGATCCTAAGAAGGTCTGTTTGTTTATGAAATTGTGTATGAGGGGAATTTTCTTTTTTTCATTCAGAACTCATTGGGTTATTAAGCATTAAAAAATACTTAAGTTGATAGTCTCAAGAAATGTGATGACTGACATACTAATACATTTGATGTTCAATAAATGTTTGTTGGATGAACTATAAACTAGAGAGTTTACCACCAAAGCATTTAAACACATAGAAACACAAAGCATCTCATTATCTACTAATTGACTTCCACTGGTGGTAAACTCCAACAGAGAATGGTGTCCAGGGTTATAGAAATAACTAGAGGCCCAAAGCAAGAAGATTCATGCAAGAATGGGCCTTCCTTCCCCTGGCTGCCGGCACTGCCTTTGCTCTGGCCAGAGCCACCTTTCTACCTTCCCACACTACCCAGAGGCCCAGAGCAGCTGGGGTGGTGCAGAACACCTGTGTATGCAAATCAACCCACCATCTTTGTTGGGTTAATTTGCATACTCACTTCTGATTGGCTGGTTGGTGTCATGAAAGTATGGCCAATTTACATCTTACTTACAGCAGGCAACCAATAATCTGCTTTAGGTCTTTCTACACTGACTTTTTTTCATAATTTTATCTGAATAGAATAATGCAGTATTTATAATTCTACACATCTTTTGCATAGAACTTTTTTCATTTAGCATAATAAAAAAATATCCATGTTGTAACATGTATCTGTAATTTCTTTTTAATAGTATTTTATTATTAACACTTCGTCTATTAATCAATTGATGGACATTTGGATTGTTTTTATTTTTTGGCCACTATGAATAATGCTTTTTTTGAACATTGGGTAAATACTCACAAGTGGAATTATTGAGCCAGATGGTAAATTTATCTGTTAGAAAATGTCAAATTATTTTCCAAAATGGTGGCACCATTGTACATTCCCAGCAACAATGTAGAAGGCTTCCCATTTCTCTCTACTCTCGCCAATCCTTACTACTAACACTCTTTATTCTACTAGCAAGATTTTTGAAACTCAGAGTATTTCTGAGCCCATTGACATCTGGCTATTGTCTTTGTAAATAAATACCCAGAAAAACATCTTATTGGTAAGTTGTCATGAGTGTGTGAAGACTTAAAGATGGCTTGATATTCACTATTCATTTCCTGTTAATCAAAAGTCCCCAACCTATTATTTGCTTTCCTATTTGACAATAAGCTGTTGGTCTTCTCTCTCCCTCTTCATCTCCTCCAGTGTAGCCTCATATGAAAAAAAAAAATCCATTGCAGACAAGAAAAAAATAACCCAGAAGTGGTGAAGGAAAAAAAGTGACAAACCAAAATTTTTCGGCAGACACACACATGAAAAATTATGTAGCCTGATTTTCTAAAAAGGAAGTGGAAACATCTCAAGCCCATGGCAGCAGAATCTAGGCTGCTGAGCTTGGCTTCTCCTTTCACCAGTCACCAGTGGCTCCACCGAAATAAAAAGGTTAGTCATTACTCAGTGGAAAATTTTGTGGAAGGGAAAAAATATATATACTCATGGAATCTCTTGTCCAGACCGCAAATTATTTTATAAGTGACAATTAATTAAGACCCACAACACACACATAAGGAAGGCAGTTTCATCCCATATTGTAGCAAAGCCTTGCTAAACCAAGTTCTTTCTTAGGATATGAGATTTGGGGGGAGAATACTGGGACATGGGAGTTTCCTACGAATTTTTACAACAGATGAAGGCCATTCGGGCTCTGTGTTGGGAAAGACCTTTCCTTTGTTGAAGATGGTTAAGAAGTGGCAGAATCAAACCTAATGGATTTGCCATCTGTTATCAAAAGCTCATCCTCTTTGGAGGTCATGGTTTAGGACAATTCATGGTTAATCTTGTCACTCATCATACCCAATTCCAGCCAACATAAAGCAGCCATCATGGTAAACTCTCTATAGTTCATCCAACAAACATTTACTGAACATCAAGCGTACTAGTATGTCAGTCATCACATTTCTTGAGACTGTCAACTTGAGTATTTTTTAATAACAGTGTCGCAGCACTCAAGTCGCCGGCAATGGGTGTTGACAGAGGTTGGTGTGGGAAGTGGAAGAACCGTAAGATAAAACAAGAAATTAAATCATGGAACCTTTGTAAATTAGAAGCAGCTGAACTGAGAAAGTCTAACTCCTGGGCCCTAGAATTATGACATCATCAGCCAATCCATTCAATACTTTGTTGATGTTGGGGTGTCCTTGTCTTCCCCCTCCCCCACAAATCCAGGACTTTTCCAGGTTCGGTCAATGCCCAAGCCATCAGGCCAAGTGCTATTTTCAGCTCCAGCAGCTCCCTTGTTTTGCGAGTTCAGGCCAGACAGGAAACCACCCAGTCTGGGAGGATTCGGTTAAATCCCGAAAGAGCACACCCTCTCAGGTGCAAGACCATCAAGGCAGCAAGGGATGTTCCAGTTAATCACCGGGCATGGCAAGAAGTGGACAACTAGCCACTGCTATTCCAAGGGACGCACACACATATACATCCACACACGTGCAGATACTCACCACATGTATATATCATAGATGTATATGTGTGTATATATGTAGATGTATAAATATATGATAAGTGGATCAAAAAGATGTTTTTCAAATTCTGCTGCTCCTCTCCATGTAGCTCCCCCATGCTTTTCCATAGGGAACTTGTGGAGAGCTTAGAAATCAATTTATCTTAGAAGGTACTTTATTTTGGTGGGAGGCTGCTGGTTGGAAAATTTTTGAAAATGAAGGGACTAATATACAGCAGAATTTGTAGACAGGAAAAAAACATCTGTCACACACAGAGCTTTGGTCTATAATTTGGAGAACTTGTCTGAGGTGTTCTTGACTCACTCATCACCTCCCATCATGAAGAGCAGAACTTACCTGGGCTTCGGTTATTAAGTCCATCCTGGCCTTCCTGGTCTGGTGAGTGCCCACTGTGGCTTTCGAGATAAAAGAGGAGAGGGAGTGGACATTAGGATTCATCGACTCACCCAAAAGTAAATGCAATCTCTGGGGCATACCTGTACTAAAAAAATCACTCATTGTTTGTCTAAAATTAAAATTTAACTGGCTTTCCTGAAGTTTATCTGGCAACCCCTTTATCACTCATCTTTATGCCTTGACTTCTGCATGAGTACTATTGTCATTTTTATCTTGATTTCCCTCTGGGGCCTGGGAACAGAGTAAAAAAACCACAAATTTCATTGGATGAATGGGTAGCTGGGTTACTAATATAACCTTGAATCATTAATACTTTTTTAAAAATAGATTTTCATTGATTTCAGAGAGGAAGGAAGATGAGAGAGAAAGGAACATCACTGAGGAGAGAGAATTGATCAGTTGCCTCCTGAACCCCCTCCCCCTACTGGGAATTGAGCCAGCAACCTGGGCATGTACCCTGATTGTGAATCGGATCTTGACCTCCTGGTTCATAGGTGGACACTCAACCAGTGAACCATGCCGGCCGGACTGAATCATTAATTCTTATAAGGCCCATTATCTAACATTAAGTGTTCCAATTGAAGTTAATTGGAGAAATAAATGTCATTGAGATCTTTTAGTTGTATGACTTCAGACCAGCCTACTTAATGTAATAGTTAGTTCCCACATTTGGCAGGTTGGTGCGTGACTTGGGGTGAATTACTCTCCTGAAGGGGAAATTAAGTTCCATTCAACCGTGGATAGCTAATATTTAGCAAATGCTCAATAGTGGCTGATATATAGTATATTTATATTAACAATTTATGCTCCCCAAACCCTACAAGGTAAGTACTATTGGAATTTGGACCCAGTCTGGCTTCAAAGCTGGTCTCCCAATACTCAAAAGAATGATGCTATGTATTCAACGATGCTGACTCTGTAGCTTTGGCTTCAGAAAGTAAATACATTCTTCCTGATCACCTCTGCCCCAGCTCTGTTCTTCTGCAAGCCAAATCTATTCTTGAACACACCCTCCCGGGATTCTCTGCTTCTAGAGCTTTCTCTCCCCTCTGCCCCATAGAGCTTTAAGCCAGCATTGGAAATAGCTTTCCAAAATGGTGGCAACGACACCCAAGAGAAAATTCCCAGTGGAATGATGCACCACATTTTTTAAGCTTATCAAGTAATTCCTCCTTTTATCCTTTGCCCCAGAAGAGAAGACAGGGTAGACAAAAAGGAGCAATTAATACAGTGTAAGAAAGCTTCTATTTTGAAACTTCTGCTTGTTAAGTGGGATGGGAGGGATTGGGATGCAGACTTCTTTCAGGCTAGAGATTCATATTCAGCAGATAAACAGAGACCCAGGAAACCAGACACAATTCGCTTCATTAAAGATGACTCAAGTGCGCTCCACTGACTCATAGCATTGGGGGTGGGGGGAAAAGATATTCTTGAAAAGTTCCTTAAGTCGTTTCATGTAGAGGACTACAAACATATTAGGTGTCATGCTGTTTTATCTGCACTTGATAGAGATGTAATGCATCTTTATTATCCAATTTAAAACTAATATTTTAGGTGATGACAAGCTGAGAAGACAGGATCCACAGAACTGGAACTGGAAATTATCAACTCGGAAAATGTAATTTAGCTTGACTGATGGCTGGAAGGAACAGGGGTGAGGCTGAATTAACATTTTGGAAGGCCGGTCCATCAGCTGTAATAAGCCAGTTTCCAGGGGAGAAATAATGTGGAAAAGCATGGGATGCTTCGGTTCACAAAAATACTACAAGGGGCCAGTATCAAGAGAGATTTCCAAACAAGTGTGTTCAAACGATGTTTCCAGACTTTTTTCTTTTTTCCAGAACTGCTTTTAAAGAAAATTCAATAGTTGTCTACCAGTAAGGACTGAAATGATGGGGTAAGGTTCTCACTAGGCAGATAAGGAGAGAGGAACGATACCTTATTTCCTAAGATTCCCCAGATTTCATATCAGAGGGTTTTCAGTCCAGTTTACATGAACGTGTTAAGTTTGCCCACAGGAACCTAGGCTAGCCCCCTGGACTTGGTGTTCTGGGCTTCGGGATCTGTCACTTCAGAAACATGGACAGCCAGCGTCCCTGCCTTTGATATCATTGCCCTGTGTTTCTTAATCAAATCTCTAGGGGCCTCAAACCCATGGCACCTGACATTCTAACTACTGTGAGGAACAAGCAAACTACCTGCTGTTTTACCACCACCACCACCACCACCACCACGACCCTCCCCTCTCCAGGCCAAAGGGTCTTCTCAGAGCCAGGCCCAGAGGATGCAATCAAACCAACACGTGGCCACAGTGAGATATGGAGGCCAGATGTGTTAATCAGCTGCACCTCACCAGGATGCAAAATCTCATTTCACTCCAAGTAGAAGTCTCAGTTTATCTCCTAGGTGGAGGTGAAGGGGCGGGGCGGGGGGAGGTATGGATACAGATGAAGTTCAAATAATCATAAAGCAGAATCTCTGTGCCTTACCTACCCTCTCCAACATAAGGAAACTGGTAACCTTATCAAAGTGGATTCCATTAAGAGCAGTGGTTCTCAACCTTCCTAAGGCCACGACCCTTGCATACAGTTCCTTATGTGGTGGTGACCCCCAACCATGAAATTTTGCTACTGTTATGCATCGTGATGTAAATATCTGCATTTTCTGATGGTCTTAGGCGACCCCTGTGAAAGGACCGTTCGACCCCCAAA
Organism: Lasiurus cinereus; assembly: GCA_011751065.1. Lineage (NCBI taxonomy): Eukaryota > Metazoa > Chordata > Mammalia > Chiroptera > Vespertilionidae > Lasiurus > Lasiurus cinereus. The sequence goes on from JAAGEH010000427.1 coordinate 2,004,008, forward strand.
CGGGTTGCGACCCACAGGTTGAGAACTGCTGCATTAAGAGGAACATTCTTTCTACTTTGAGTCTGATGTGCTCTAAAGTCGAAATGACCACCTCATTAAGAAATGTCAGTGATGGGGCAGTAGAGGGAGGGGGAGGGCGGCTAGGATAGACAAGAGGGAAGAAGAGAAAGAAGAGGAATAGGATTAAGAACAGAAATAGGGACTCGAGGAGGGTGGGGAGAGCTTAACCAAAACCTCGCTCTGATGGAGCCCCTGAACCTCTGCCAAGAAGCTGCTCTGGGTTTTTTAAGGCCCCGTTTCATTAAGACCAGGAGTTGGGCAAGATTCCCTCCCGATCACTGGGCCAATGTACTGCTCTGCTATTGCTACCATTGAAAAGGGAAGACAGAAAATATTTGGCATCATTGCTGAGACAGATTTGCATTTCATTGTGGAAGATTCATGGCTGTTCAACTCCGCTCCGTTCCAATCTGTTCCAGCTAAGTAACTTCTTTATTCTTCTTCCTTATTTTTGTAAGGACAGAAAGGAATGAGAGGAAAGAGATAGCCATAGAAGGAGGAGAAAGAAAGAAGAGGAGAGAAGAATGAGAACGCAGTCTTATAGGGTCACTAAAATTCTGCCCAACCCCCTTTGAAAGCGGGATATTTCCTACATGTAGACAAAGAATTAGAATTTGGATTGAATTATTTCTTATCTTCCCTGTGGTTTCAAAGATGAGAGAAAATAAGGACCCAATATTGCTTAGCTTTTTTTTTTTTTTAAATTTTGAAAACGTACGTGAAGCAGGCCTATCTTGGTGCCTCTGCAGAAAATAAACTCCTATGGATAAAGTGCCAGAGGAAGCTGATTTGTATCCATCAGACTTCTTAATGTCTTGAACCTTGAAAAGAATGCTAACAGAATGCTCGAGGCCAGACCAGTTGGAGACAGTAGTTACGCTTGTGAGATGCCTTCTGATCCTGTGATCAAATGATTCATGACAAGCCCTATTTTCCATGTATCAGCGTATTGGCCAGGGGGACAAACAATCCCTAACTCAGGATCCTTCTTCCCTCTCAATCTGCAAACCGCAGAAAAAGAAAGACAGCAAACCTGGAAAACATAAATCTCTTCTTGGATAGCTTGGCATTCGCAACGAATGTCATATTTCACAACAACAACAACAAAATCTAAATAAATACAGTTGGACTGCAAGACTTCAGTTGAAATCAGAACCAATTGCCCAGGTGCCTGATCAGGTATGACTCAGGCCAGAAATGGAGGCAGAGGGGGTGCAGTAAGCTATAAAATCAGCTCCTCGGAGCATGCGGACCCTCCATGCTGTTCTGAGTTCTTACTTGGAAAAGGTCTCCTGCATTTGGACTTATTTGACTTACAAAAAAAATTGGTAAATATTGACTTCATTTTCCTTAAAAGTATAGATAGCTGTGTATGCACGTAGAGCTCTACAAATACACATTCCAAGGAAATTAGGAAATGATATAATGAGTTTAACATGGCGATTGCAGTCACTTGAACAAAAAAGAAAAAGGGAACAAAGAAAGCAAGATCTAACTGCTGCTGTTGCCTGTTTCTGGCCACTGAACCATAAATGGAAAGGGCTCCACATAGGTTTGGAAAATTGAACCCCTTGCATTCTGATTTACAAAAAAAAAGACGGGAGGTGGGGGGAGGGACCAAAATTGATTTGGTCAAGTCTCTCCATTGTGAAACATTTCAGAAAATGTTTGGATATTTTCTATTTTTGTCCCAAAGAGCCAGAAAATGACAATAGAGAGAGAGGAGGAGTAGAGGAAGGAGAGAGAAAAATACATTCTGATACAAAAAAGAAGTGATATATTCCCATCAATTACTCAAAAAACCCCCAACCTGATCCCTTCCCTAACCATAGCACAATGTGTGTGACTAAAATGAGCCCCTCTTTTCCATTGCCCAATGAATGACTATACCCCGGATCAAGCCCACCCTTCCTGTAGGACAGGGGTTGAACTTGAGAGGGGCGGAAGAACTCACTCTATGCCCTCTTCTACTTGGTTCAAACTGCACCCCCAATGCTTTTTATTTTCTTAGAAAAAATCCTAAAGAACTGGCTTGACAGTTCCTCTCTGAAACCTGCCTCATGTCAAGAGGATGTAAGTGTTAGGCACTGCACATCTTCTTCTTCAATGCATTGAACTGGAGAATGCTTTTTAAAATGGTCTCTGTGCCGAAACCAGTTTGGCTCAGTGGATAGAGCCTCGGCTGGTAGACTGAAAGGTCCCAGGCTCGATTCTGGTCAAGGGCATGTATCTTGGTTGTGGGTGCATCCCCAGTAGGGGGAGTGCAGAAGGCGGCTGATCAATGCCTCTCTCTCATCGATGTTTCTAACTCCCATCTCTCTCCCTTCCTCTCTGTAAAAAATCAATAAAATATGTTTAAAAAATAAAATAAAATGGTCTCTGCCCATATTCACATTGGCAGAAAACTTGCAAAACAGGAATTCCAAAAGTATTGGCACCTCATCGATTTCCATAAGTCAGTGAGAAAAGTGTGCATTCTTATGTCCACACCCCCCCACCTAAGTTAGTACTGCTATTTGCTACACTAAAACAAGAACCAGACTAAATGTAGGATCAGGACACTTCCTGGGTGCCTACTGTCCCAAGCATTAGCAGTTTTGTGGACTTTACATCTAAAAAGGGAGAGAACCACTTAGAAATAGTCACCCAAATAAGTGCCAGGTACTCTAACAAAAGGAAGTATTGAGTGTCAGAGAGCATTAGGCACAGAGGGCCTAATATAATTATCAGCAAAGGGCTGAATATGCTGCTGCAATAATCTTACTTTCCATTGCAGACTCCAAATTGCATCGATGTAGCACAAAAGACAATCTGAGTGAACAGGAGGGAGGAGGTTGATTGATTCCTTTGATTTTTCATTTTTGTCTTGTTTTGAAAGAATGTTTCCCCCTCTAGATGGATAGGATGCAACATCCTTTGGAGAAAACAGCATCAATAAGAGAGAGCAAGCAAATAGAGGCTCCTCAAAACAAGGTCTGTACTGTAAAGCTCTAGAGCAGTGGTTCTCAACCTTTCTAATGCTGTGACCATTTAAATAATGATCCCCAACCATAAAACTATTTTTGTTGCTACTTCATAACTATAATTTTGCTACTGTTAATGGATCATAATGTAAATATCTGTGTTTTCCGATGGTCTTAGACTCTACAGCAGCGGTTCTCAACTGAGAACTGCTGCTCCAGAGTGAGTCCATGAATGTCTTCCATTTCGTGGGAAGAAGTCCCTCTGTGTATGTCGTGGGGAAGGGACAAGGGGAGACAGATGCAGAATCTCACTTAGAAGCTTGATGCTGAGAGGCCAATGCTTTTGGTCTCTCTCACAATTCTCAGGAGCCCACATCCTGTTTTCTCCTAGGCTCTTCACTAATCGGCGTGGCCAGACCAAGTCAGAATGTTCCTCCCGGCTCTGCTGTCTGTGCTAGGCTGGGGGATGTTTGGGTAGCTCCTGGGTGCATCATAGGTTTACATTATCTGAAAGGAGTCCAGCTGTGGGGGTGCGATAGGTCCTAATAGTTCACGAAGGCCGCTGTGCACTCTGAATCTCCAAATGCAGAAGAAGCATTAAGCCCGTGTCCCATCTTATCAGTGGGAAAGCCAAGCCTAGAGCTGTCTTCCTGAGATCTTGCCCGGAACCCTTCCCAAGGATTCTTTATTTTTCTATCTGTGGGTAGCAAGACGGGGGAAAAATGCACTTGCTCTTTTCCACATTTGAGGTTTAGAAAATATTATATGCCCTTATTTAAATTGCAGTGTCACATTATACAATATATTTGCATTATTAAAAATCGGCCAAGTTAAATGACTTGTAAAATATGTGGAATGGCACCAACTAATTGCTAGGAGAGGCAGAGGGAGGGGATTAAATGCATTTCCAGTACTTGATGTTCCAGAATCCCCCAGGAGAATCGGGAAAAAATGGTGAGATTATATTTACCATTCTAAGAGGCATCTTAAACACATGCAAAATGCATTTAACCTAATATAAGCTCTAGGTGGAAAACCATTTCGTTAAACGGTCCACTTAACTGCCCTTATTAAGTACAGTGAGAACAAAGGGTATAAAATCACAGACTTGGAAAAGTCATCCAGGCTGACGCCTCATCAGATGCTTACGTGCCTCCAGTGGGAGGGGTTTCACCACTACCTAATAGCCTACTACAGCTTTAAACTTTTTAATCTGCAATTCAGAAGGACATGAAGAAAGAAGGAACAGAGAGAGAGAGATCCAACCACCTTCGATGTAGAGAATAGACAAGTTACCAAGACTACTCAAATAAAGAAATGATCATCTGTTCAATAAATAAAACATTGCCTTAAAGAGGAGCAGAGCCAAAGTAGATCTAATATAGCAAGTCATTCGTTTAACAAATATGCACTGAGTACTTCTTATATGCCCAGCACTGCTCTGGGCATTGGATAAAGCAATGAATAAACTAGACTATGTTCTGGCAGCTTATAAAAGACTGGCTTGTATAAGAATCCGTAGGTAATAATGATAGCACTTCCATGATGTGCCAGGTTTGGTTCTAAACATCTTATGTACATCAATATATTTGGTCCCAAAACGACCCAATGTACAAGCTACTTTTCTGACCCCTGTTACATTTCTACATCCGAGAAGACTAAGGCTTTTCCTCCTAAGTTATGTACCTAGCGTGAGATGGAGCCGGTGTGCGCCAGGTAGCCTGGTCCAAAGCCATCATACCTGGGCGTCTTTTAGAAAAAGTGTGCGTCTTTGGGCAAGGGGAGGGTTGCTTGTTTCATCCTAGGGCAGTGGTTCTCCACCTTCCTAAGGCCGCCACCCTTGCATACAGTTCCTCATGTGGTGGTGACCCCCAACCATGACATTTTGCTACTGTTATGCATCGTGATGTAAATATCTGCATTTTCGATGGTCTTAGGCAACCCCTGTGAAAGGGTCGTTCGACCCCCAAAAGGGTCTCGATCCATAGGTTGAGAACGCTGTCCTAGGGGAATACAGAAGCTATGGGGAGGACCTGTAACTACTTCCTGGGGGAGGTAACCCTAAGCAGAGGCCTGTCATTCAAATAGGAAAGAGATGGATGAAGTTTACTGCAGGTGGACAGAGTCAAGGGATGTGACTCCACCAAGGGGGACAGCAGGTACCCAGACCCAGAGGAGTAAGAGCAGAGCGTGGCACGTCCCAGAGACAGAAGGACCACAGGGTACGTAGACCCCTGATAGGCAGATGGCGACAAAACTGAGATGAACTCATGTAGTTGTCGTTGCTGGTGTTGCCTGGATCTCTCCTTCCTTGATGAGTTAGTTGATTTAGTCAACCATAGTTTATGTGCTGGGATGTGTCAGTCACTCTACCAGGAGCTTGATCTGTAATACCCCTCCCACTCAGGTGCTCCTCATTCCGGACAGGTGAGGAAATGGAGGACCAAGCAGTGCTCATAAATGTTTTAAAGATGGGAGGCAACCCTGAGCATGCACCATTGCTTTCTAGATTAATCTAGAATTAATATATAGGAATCGGGCTCATCCAATCAAAAAACCGGAGTTAGCCGAAACCAGTTTGGCTCAGTGGATATAGCGTCAGCCTGTGGACTGAAAAGTCCCAGGTTCGAATCCGGTCAAGGGCATGTACCTTGGTTGCGGGCACATCCCCAGTAGGGGATGTGCAGGAGGCAGCTGATCGATGTTTCTCTCTCATCGATGTTTCTACCTCTCTATCCCTCTCCCTTCCTGTCTGTAAAAAATTAATAAAATATTTTAAAAAACAACACCAGAGTTATACTTTGAAAGTTGCAAGAGTGATCCTAGAGTTTATCTGGGAGGGGTGAGGAGGGGTATGTTAAAACATAACCAACTGATCTCTGGGAAGATCTAAAGAAACACTCTTACTCCTTGGGACCCTACATTAGCCACATCACAAACTTCTGGGCCACGTGGCTTTCTTTTATGAAAAGCCTTATACTTGCCTGAAAAAAGACATTAGTAACTACATAAAAAAATTCATGCCCATTTGAAGAAAATTTTCCAGATACAAAAATATTTGCCTCCATAATTCACCCTCTTTCCACGATCCATCCTTGACTGTTTAAAAAATAAGTGCCATGCTTTATTTCCCTCCAAAGATTATTCCGTGCAGAGTCAATGACATCTTAGAGCAGACACGCAGCTGAGTGGGTCGTCTGACTCTCCACATGTCTACTATCTGAGTAAATAAACAGAGACGTCGCCCACCAATGTCTCCATTCACAACGCTAAATCCAGTGTCCATAACTCTCCTCTCTCAGACTTGATTGACTTCTATCCTCAAAGCCTCTTCCAGGAGCGGGTGCCCAGCAGAATCCTGGATTACACCATGCAGTGTATTTATCTAATGAAATATGAGCTGCGGGTACAACCAGCTCTGCCTTGCCGCAGACACCCCATCCATCTGCTGAAAATAATCAATCTGGGAAAATAGAAATCCTAGGAAAAGTTAAAAGTGGGTACACGCCAAGGATTAATGAGAGGGTCAAGGGCAGAGCTGCAGTTACTCTACTGACCCGGAATCAGGGTTTGGGAAAAGGATCTGCTCATGTACTATTGGTCTCAAACGTGCATTTATCACAGAAACCCAGGCTTGCGGATGGCAAGGCAGCCGGGCAGGTCCCTCAGTGGCACCTCTCGGATGGGAAATCGCGTGGTTGTAGTGGTAATGGCTTTACGGCAAGGTAATCCAAATAAAATAATCCCAGACTTGACCTTGAATCACAGACTATCTCTATAGCCCACAGAGAGATTCTCCCCTGTAGGCCCCCCAGAGGGAGCCTTCGGGCCTTGTGCTTGAGTGGATGCCCGTGGATGTTAAGAGATGACCTCAAAGGCAGAGCCTCTCCCTGCAAGACCAGAAAGATTTTGCAAGAAGACTACACCTTCCCAAGTGCTTTGAAATTTAGCTTTTGAGAATGTGGAGTTACTGGGGCCCTGTAACTTTTTCTATCCAAACTGTGCCAGGTTCCAGGCCTGGGAGATGCCTTATTCCCGATTTACAGACAGACATGTCATCCGCCAGGTATTTATTGAGCACACCCGTCTTGCCGAGCAAGGTGACAGAAGAATCGCTCTCTGCCTGCAGGGGACTTGCAGTTTAATGGGGAGGCCTGTTGTTTCATGGGTTGGTTGTCGCTGTGATTTTAGCTCCTCCACACCTGCAATTGTGTGACCTACAACCAAATAACAGAGGATGACTAGTTTCGACTCATTCAGGTTCGTGGGATGACTGAGACCACTGCGCAATAGGGCTTCCTCTTTGCATGGCAACTTTTAAGAAACCATCTTTATTGTTGAAAGGATTGCATAGGTGCCCCCATTTTCCTCCATTAACCTCTTCCAGCCCACTCCCATCCTCCCCCAAACCCTGCCAGCCCCTGTCTGTGTCCACGGGTTATGCATATATGTATACAAGTTCCCTCGTTGATCTCCTGGTACCCACCCACCCTCTCCTGCCTTCCCTCTGAAGTTCAGCCATCTGTTCAGGCTTCTCTGTATTTGGATCTATTTTTTTGTTCATCAGTTTATTTGGTTCATCAGACTTCACATAGGAGTGAGATCATGGGATGCTTCTCTTTCTCCGACTGGCTTATTTCCCTTAGCATCATGCTCTCCGGGTCCCTCCATGCTGTTACAGCGCCCCTTTTTAATCTGAAGTCGGCAAAGCCTGTGCATTTCAGAAAGCCAGGGCCCCAGACGCAGTCAGGGGGAGCCAGATTCAGGGAGCATGAGCTAAGGAGACGAAGATGGCAGGCCAGGGGCAAGTTAGGTCTGCAAGGAGGCCGTGGGCAGGCGTTGGTGTGGAGACGAGAGGAAAGAACCTTCCTGCCAAGCGGAGAAAGGAATGGGGGGAAAGTCACGAATTTCAGGGAGCCAGGTGCGTGCGTGCAGCGGCCGGTCGGCCGAGTGGACCCGCGGCTTTCTTTGCTTTGGCGGGGACAGCGCCGTGCGGAGGTGCCTTCCGATGGACTTGCAAGTGTGGGAACAGAAAGTGTTTTGTCCCCGCCGGAGAGTGTCCCGTTTTCCACTCAGGCCCCGGGTGCATGCCACAGCCCTGACTCGGCCATCCTCCCGTCAATGGGCGCTATGTTCTCGCCAGGAAGGGCAGCCCTCGCTCAATGTTATGGTTTGGAGGGCTCCTTCCCCAGGATGGAAAACTGAGTTAATTCAATTAAGCCCCGGGGTCCTCGGCTTTGAACCAGCTACATCCTCAATGTCAGGAGAGGATGAAAAGTTAATTACTGGCCGAGTTGGAGGGACATCTACTTTGAAAAGCCCTTTCCAGAAGACTCATTTCCACTTGGGCTTCTCCGGGGAACAGCAAGACAGGCTGAGCCACGGTCAGAAGGAGAACCTCAGGAGCTGGGTATTCAGATGGGGTCCTGCGTCCCCATCCCTAACCCCTACACACACCTCCCTCCCTCCGGCATCCAAAAGGCTGGATGTTATCTGAATGTGACCTGAGCCCGGATTTATCCCACGCAAGAAAAACAGACAAGAAAATGCAAATTGAATTCAGGAAGTCAAGTTTTCTGGGTGCTTTTTTTAGGGGAAGGTCTCAATAATTCATTTGAAGGGGTGTTCCCTTTCTAATGCAGCCTTGTTGCTGCTTTTAATGTTATTACTTTATTTAACTGTAACATTTTCACTCCAAAAGATAGACACACATGTGTATGCATGATACCTCTGAGACGATTGCAGTGATGTAGAAAATATAAAGTAAGTGAAAATCATCCATAAGCCCACTGCTCATATGATAGGTTGATGATCTGGGTGTGTACACTTCCAAAATCTTTGTAAGCACAGATACGCGTACATGCACACACAACACACATACACTTCACATAATTAAGCCCACACACAAATGGTTATGCAACCAGGTTAGATTTGTTTTTCACAACATTATATCAAGACTTAGTTCCTGCCGAGACCGGTTTGGCTCAGTGGATAGAGCGTCGGCCTGCGGACTAAAAGGTCCCGGGTTCGATTCTGGTCGGGGGCATGCACCTTGCTTGCGGGCACATCTCCAGTGTGGGATGTGCAGGAGGCGGCTGATCAATGTCTCTCTCTCATCGATGTTTCTGACTTTTTATCCCTCTCCCTTCCTCTCTGTGAAAAATCAATAAAATATATATTTTTTTAAAAAAGACTTAGTTCCACATAAGTTGGGAGAATAAGAGGGTGACATGCATGGATTGGGGGGGAACTTTTGGAGTGAATTGAGAAGATTAAAACCCCAGTGCAAAGTGAAAACACAGCCAATCTATGGTGCTGTTCTGAGACTTGACTGAAATACTCTGTGAGCTTTTAGTACTGAATTTCACAAATGCTCAGTAAACAGTAGCTCTTGCCTCAGCATCAGTAAATACAGATTTGTGTCTTCCTCTCTCACGGCAGCAAATATCCCCTTGTATTTGTGGGCGTGCCTGTTTATTTTAGTCCGACCTCCTCGGTGGATATGTAAATGGTTTCTGATTTCTCACTCTCACAGATGGACAGGTGATGCACAGTCTGCAGGTGCAGCTATGGTGGTTCTGGTATTTATGTCGGAAACTGGAAAGAAATATTGTCTGAAACTAAGAAGCTTCAGCCCCACTCCCAAGGAACCGGCTAGAAATGCTATCATAGGCCTAAATTAAAGGGACATTTTGAAATCAGTGTTAGAGAACCTCGTTCTAGTTCTGAGTTGATTATCAGTCCCAAATAAATAGAGAACTCTCTAGGGCTCAGTTTTCTTTTTAGTAAAAAGAAGAGGTTTTTAGGACGATGGTGGCCCTTGTCCCCTCCGTGTTGCCTTCTTTCTCCCCTCCGTCTGTCTTCTCATTGGTCCGTCCCTGGCATCACAAACCCACAGTTCAGATGGGAACTGCAGGGAGGGGCAGGAAGCTGGGAGGGAGAGGGAGGAAAAGATGTCCAGGCAGCTGGCCTCCAGGGGCCATTCCTCTGTAACCCCTCCCCTGAGACCCCCTCCCAAAGACGCACACATCACCCTCATTAACAGCCCGGTGACAGATTGAGGAAAGGTCACCCATCCCAGCCACTGCAGTCCCCCATCTCAGCTCTGCCAGCAGATACTTTCTGAACATTCATTTATTTAAAATCAGATCCGGGGAGAGTTGAGAATATTCTCTGGGGAATCTGCTCAGCCTCGGAGAGGATTCTAAATGCAGCCATTGATGCCCTGATGAAGGCAGTAATGATCTTCCCTTTATCCTGCCACAGAGAATGGCCTGAGGCCACGGACCTTTCAGGCTGGTAGCCAAACCCACCCCCCACCTTCCTGCCCCCACTGACTCCCCACTGGGACCCAATGCACGGAGATAGAACATTGGTAACCTTGCTGCCACTCACCATTTGGGATTTAAAGACTAAAAAAAATGGGAGATTAGAGAGATGACTTTATATAGTGTCACATAAATGGCCCCCCTGTGAATTCATCGCCTCGATTCAGCCTTATAACAGGGCAGGAATGTACACAAGATATTAAAAAAAAAAAATGTGGAGACTGATTTGAATCAACCAGAAATTGCTAGTGGTGTTTCTAGCTAACACTTTCAACTCCCTCCCCCAAAAGCAACCACACACACACACACACACACACACACACGCACACACGCACACGCATACACACACACACACATCCCTAGAACTCAGGATTACCATTGAGTCACCTTGATCTTGCAAAATGAGGGTTCCTGTCACTCTTGCTCGGCTTTCCTTCTAAACTTCTCCACATGGCTCAGAACACAGCGACTGGAAGGCAGGGGACAGTCCCTTTCCCAACGTGTGAGCATAGGTTTCATGTTCATTTCATCACGAGATCTGGGACCAGGGTCCCCAGGTGATTGTCCAGGAATCCTTGTACCAAATCATGAATGTGGCTCCCTGGCCGGTGTGGCCCCATGGTTAGAGTATCAGCCTACAAGCCCAGGTTTGGGTTGGGTGTGTACTGGAAGCATCCAATCCATGTGTCTCTCTCACATTGATGTTTCTCTCTCTCTCTTTTTTCCCTCTCCCTCATTCCCTTCCACTCTCTCTGAAAAACAATGGAAAAAAATATCCTCAGGTGAAGATTAACAAAAATACAAAACAAAACAAAAACAAAAACTAAAGACAGTCATGTGCCTCATTGGCTAACATTTACACCAGTGCAGCCATAGGAAAGAACTCTAGCCCTGCCTGGCGTGGCTCGCTTAGTTGAGCACCATCTCATGCACCAAAAGGTCGCTGGTCTGATTCTGGACAGGGGACATGCCCAGGTTGTGGGTTCGATCCTCTGTTGGGATGCATGCAGGAGACAGCCAATTGATATTTCTCTCACACCTCAATGTTTCTCTCTCTCCCTCTCATTTTCTCTCTCTAAAATAATAATAATTAAAAAACCTCTAAGGACTTCAAAAGTCTACTTCAGAAAGAGAAGAGACAGATTTAAAGAATAGCAATGTGGCCAAAACCGGTTTGGCTCAGTAGATAGAGCGTTGGCCTGTGGACTGAAAGGTCCTAGGTTCGATTCCGGTCAAGGGCATGTACCTTGGTGGCGGGCACATCCCCAGTAGGGGGTGTGCAGGAGGTGGCTGATTGATGTCTCTTTCTCATCGATGTTTCTAACTCTCTATCTTTCTCCCTTCCTCTCTGTAAAAATCAATAAAATATATTAAAAAAAAAAGAATAGCAATGTGTGTGGTGAGGGGGAATAGCCATTAACATTCATCTTACTTACAAATAGGGTGGGAGGCTGGCCCTTGAGACTCGTTGGTTGAGCCTCAACTTATGAACCAGAAAGTCACATTTCAAGACTCGTTGGTTGAGCCTCAACTTATGAACCAGAAAGTCACATTTCAATTCCCAATCAGGGCATATGCGTGGGTTTCAGGCTCGATTCCCAGTAAAGGGCATGCAGGAGGCAGCCAATGAATGATTCTCTTCTCTCATCGTGGATGTTTCTCTCTCTCCCTCCCTTCCTCTCTGAAATCCATAAAATACAGTGGTACCTGGAGATACGAGTTTAATTCATTCCGTAACCTTGAGGCGTGGGAAACGATGAGACGCTCCAGTCGTGGTAAACTGGTGGGTCGTGTGCAGCCGGCCGATCCGCGATGACTCCTATCTCAACTGTTGCTCGTATTTCAAAGCAAAAACCGCTCGCTCGACGGCTCGTATCTCAGAAATCTCGTATGTTAGGGCACTCGTATCTCGAGGTACCACTGTATATCTTTTAAAAATAAAAATAGGAAGGAAGGAAAATGATGATGCCCCATAATTCAGAGAGCAAATGTACGGAGGCGCCAACAGCAATGGGACAAGTACAACTGAACTCCATCAGCTTAACTTAAAAAAAAAAGAATGGAAACGCATTGTTACCACAAACAGTGGAAGTGAGAGTCCTGAGGGTTAGCGAGGGGAGAGGGACGGGAGAAGAGCACGGAAACCAGATCTGTGAGCTCCGGGGAATGAGGGGGGGCCGCTCCCGCGCGATGACAGCCCACGTTGGGCTGCAGGTGGAGAAGATGTTGACTTTATTTAGCATTAATTGCAGGAAAGGGTCTATAAAATGCGGTCAAAAATCATTAAACCCCCACGGTTATGCCAACATTATGCCATCCCCTGTTCCCAGGCAGGTGTATTATTCCTGGTCCCCAGGATTAAAGTAAATCATGGCTTTTCCATGTCTTCTGAATATTGCGTTTCATTACTTTTTACTGCCCTGTTTCTGGAGGTTTTGTGGCTTCGCAGGGACTGTAGCGTAGAAAGCCGTCGTGGGAGAGGACCTGTCAGGGAAAGACTATCCCTTCCGCATCCCCTCGCCATCTTTCAATTCCAAGACCGATTTTCTCTACACACGTTGGCAAAACTTCTCTGGGGTCAAACGTGTTTTTGGTGATGGCCACAGATACACCTGTCTCAGGTCACCGGCATTGGCATACTCCTGAGATGTAAGAGAGATGCTTCAAGATGCACGGGCATCGGAAAAGCCCAGACGTACTGACTGGAAGCCTAGAACTTTCTTCTGGAAGCCACAGACTTATGCTATTTATTTCAGAGAGTGGTCAGCAGCCTGTCCTCTGCTTCCCAGCATGCAACATGGTCGGCAGAGAAAAACTCAGAGCAGACCCTGGTTAGGGGGCGGTCAGGCACAGCAGGGGGATGGAGTAGAGGACTTGCAGTCACCCTATTTCAGCTTTTCCCAGCCATTTAAAAATTATTATTGCCACTTTCCCTGCCCAAGAAAACTGTTTATCTTTTTATTTTCCTAATCACACTCCCTCCACGAAATCTTAGTGTTACAGATATACAGTGGTACCTCGAGGTACGAGTGCCCTAACATACGAGATTTTTGAGATACGAGCCGTAGAGCAAGCTATTTTTGCTTTGAAATACGAGTAACATTTGAGATGGGAGTCATCGCGCGGATCGGCCGGCTGCACACGACCCACCAGTTTACCGCGACTGGAGCATCTCATAGTTTCCCATGCCTCAAGGTGACGGAACGAATTAAACTCGTATCTCGAGGTAGCACTGTACTATAAATCCAATTACATACTGTAGCTATGTCTATGTTGTATACATAAAAAAGAAAGGCTGAGTTTTTTTTCCCCTTTGCCCAGAAAGAACCAATTTTCAACCCCCCCACCCTTGGTAGTGACAGTGTATCTGTTGGGTATGCCTATGCCAGCTCAAACCAGCCTTTCAGACCCTGCGAGGTAGGTTGTGTGCACACAGCAAGTTTGTTTTTTCTCCACAGGGCAGGCCTCTCAGCTTCTGAACCATTGATATTGGGACCAAATAATTTCTTGCTCTTGGTGGTTATCTTGTGCGTTGTAATATAGTTAGCAGTATCCCTGGCTTCCAGCTGCCGCTAGCACTTTTCTCTCCATCCCCAGGGGAAGCAACCAAAAATGTCTCCAGATCTTGAGAGTGAAGAAGACATTGGTCCAAGTGAGGAAGTCATATAAAGAAGAGCATCTTAGAAAAGTTAATTCATGGAAACAGAGTCTGCTCGTGGACCCTTCAGACAGATGATGCGGGAGCCCTTTAGATAGGACTGAACATTCCCTGGCCATTCTTGCTACTGCCCAGTCCTGTTTGAGGTCGAAGAAATATTCTATTCCTGGGCTCAGGAATAAACTCAAGGGTGTCTTTGGGTGGGAAGAGGATTGAGGTCAGTTTTGTACCATACATGTCTCTTTAACCTAGTTGATTATGTGATATCTTGATGTACAAGGGGTGACCTTAAGCAGAAAATTCTGCCTAAGTGTGGAATTGACTTCATGAGAGGGCCCCAGATTGGATCAAGGACCCATGTGCTTCAAGGAAAGCTGATACACCACCCTGACTTGATGTTTCCACCACAAGGCAATCATCAAAGAGTATAGGTGACTCATTAGCTTCGGGGGCCTTTACATGACTAGGAGAAGCACACAGAAGATCATGATGAGTCCTCATTTTTTAAGCTAATGACCTGTATTCCCAGGACCAGTGTCAGCCCTAGAGCACACCAGAGAACCATGAAGAGGTCATTGCTTCCTTGTCCTGTGCAGTAGAAAGAGTCCCGGTATCTTACTTCTTGAATCACTGATTAGACCGAGCCAATTTGATGACCATCTTGAAAGGAGAAGGGATATTAAACTCTGAGAACTTATGACTTCGCTTCTGATTCTGAGGCTGGCTCAGCATCCAGGAAACTTATAAATATTATCTGATGATTTATTCCCCAACAAAGCTTTTCGATGCCAGAAACTCACTGAAGGAATCAGGGAACGCTCTCAGTGTCATTCCCATAGCCATCGGACTTGACCTTCCTGTCCAGGGGGACCCAGGTATAGAGATATCACATTGGCCCAGCCAACCATTCTCTGTGAGTTGGCTAAGCGCCTGTGGTGGTCAACATCTGGAGAACATTGCCAGGAAGCCTCAATGGCTATTATCCTATTTTGGAATCTTCTCATGCTCTGGCCCAAAGTTAAAATAACTGGCTGAAGAACCAGGAACTTCTCCCAAAGAGGCATCCAGAGGGAAAGCCAAATAGCTCATAAAATCTTACCCCAGTCTGTAAAACGGTGCAAGAGACACTTAGCGTAGAGTGTTGTTTCCTTGGTTCTCATTATTTTATGAGGTCTCAATAAGTTCCTGGGGCTGCTGTAAAAAAAAAAAAAAAGATTTCTTTTTTAGTGGTTTGCTAGGCCAGACCCCCCACTCACCCTCACACACACCCCATATTCCCACCTCCTCACCACACACCCCCTCTCTTTGTTGGGTTCACAAAAGTTTGTCCAGGCCCTGTGCTAGTACTGCCCCACTGAATATTTTGGCTCCAAGTGTGTCTTTTCTCTCAAAGTCAGTGTTCACTGCTGATTGAGCTTCTCAGAGTTCAAATTATAAGCTCACCCAGGCTCTATGTGAGGCTTCTATTAGAAAGTAGCATGTGCTGGCAACACTTCATCATCACGGGAAGTGGAGCCTGTGGCCTGCTCCCTACACAATTTTCTGCAGATTTCTCTAGTTCAGTGGTTCTCAACCTGTGGGTCATGACCCCTTTGGGGGTCGAACGACACTTTCACAGGGGTCGCCTAAGACCATCGGAAAACAGATATTTACATTATGATTCATAACAGTAGCAAAATTACAGTGATGAAGTAGCAACGAAAATAATTTTATGGTTGGGAGTCACCACAACATGAGGAACTGTATTAAAGGGTCGCTGCATTAGGAAGGTTGAGAACCACTGCTCTAGTTGCTGGCCATGCTGAGACAGGCATCAGTGCCCAGCCTCCTTTAAGAATTGCTTCCACTGAAGAAAGATGTCTCACTCAAAACTATGCCTCCATCCAGGGCCACTCACCCCCAATGACTGGTTGATGTGAGGTATGGAAGCCCAACCTGTTCATCCTATGTCTGGACAACTCGGAAGGTGATTCCCGCTCCGCAGCAACCTGTGATGTTGGCTCTACATTGCAGCCCTGCTCGTCCCTCTGCCCAGTCCTCCCCCCTGCCCCTCTCTGCCAGATGATGCCAATCCCAGGAACTCTCTGGAATAGCCATCTCCTGCCCACTCCTCTCTGTCTTGGAATCAGCTTCCCAGGGCACTCAGCCTGCAATAGCTGGTGCCAGGAATGGGCTGAGAAAGCTGATGCTAAGATGGAGATTTTTGAACTTGAATCCCTGCTATTCAGCTGGCAATGAAGACATAATACAGCCCAAAGACACCTGGAACCATCTAGATATCCCACAGAACAACCACCCACCCCCCAGGCCACTGTATGGATGGCATTGTGTTCATCAGACCAGACGAGCAAGAAGTAACCAGCATATTGGAGGCCTTGGTGAGATATGTATGCTCCAAAACATGGGTAATGTATTCTCCAAAGGTGCAGGAGTATGCCAGCGTGGGTTTATGCTCTTAGCAGGGAGGCATAGCAGTCTGGAGGTCAAGAGAACAGTCCTTGGATCTTCTCTACCACGTAAAGAGTAGGTGTTCAGAAGTTGGGAATTAATGTGGTTATGGTACTGATGATAATCATAACTTTTGGAGTTTGGAAGACCTGGCCCAAACTGCTGTCAACCTGCCCATGTATTTAAATCATTTACTCTTGTCATCCCATGTGGCAATGCGATGCCGTGATTTGGAATATTGGAGCATAATCAAATGTTGCCGCAACCCCGCTTAGTGGTTGTGAAACTCTGAGCATGTTATTTCATATCTCTCTAGGGTATGTGCATTACCCCCTTACAGATCACTTTGGATTAGATCATATCTAAAATACCTTCCATCTTGAATACTTCACATCCAGGCAATCTGTGGTGATGGCTGCTGACCACATGGCTATTTGCGCATACAGTTAAATTAATTAAAAGTTAATTAAATTACAAGTTCAATTCCTCATTGTACCAGCCGCATTTCGAGTGTACAGTAGTCAGATGTGGCCAGTGGCTGTCACGTTACCACAGACAAAAAATATTTCCATAGTCACAGAAAGCTCTGTAGACAGTACTGCTCTATTGCATTTCAGTCTTCCCAGATCCAGTTATGATACTGTAGTCTTTTCAGGTCTAACACGCACATACTAGTACATGCACACCCATATAAGTAACATGTACATTTAAACAGCTGACAAAGTACTAAATCCGTTACTCATAAAGACAGGATATTTCTACTTTCTCAATTTCATCCCTATAAAGTTATGATGATGATATTGTTCATAGATAGAGAATCTATATAAGTTCTTAAAGTGATTGAGATCCTTTCCCCAGTTATACAGTGAGGAAGTGGTGAAGATCTAAGCTCTTCTTGTGTTCTCATCCTTAAACCCTACTTTCTTCCAATGACCTTCAATATTGACATCAATTACGTAATCATCATCTGAATTCCAACATGGCGGGTTCTTAGGGTCTGGACCTCTAGCAGCCAGTAAGTGGCTTCCAGGCTCACGGAGGCAGAGACTAGCCTCGCTTCTGAGTTCTCAGGGCAGCGTGTTGGAAATAAAGGAAACGTTGCCTGGAAATGCTTCCTTTTCTCTGGCTTTCAAGTTCATTATTTTGTGCCTCAAGCTGACATTTTTGACCACTTTGTAAATCTCCCTTCCTTAATCTTCACACATATGTGCCTTTGTTAATACAAGTTTTTTTTTTTTTCCTATACTGTAGTCTGAAAATAGCCTAGGTGTCTGGACGCTGTGTTTTCCTGAAAATACCATAGCATAGATGCTGGTCTGAAAATAGCACAGAGGTCTGGATGCTGAGTTATTCCATTAATGTAATAATAATTCCAGTAATATTCTGCTTCTATCCTATGTGCTGCTTTTAAAGTACAGAAAAGCATGTGTTTGTGTATGAAAGAGCTCTGCCTTGTTTTTAGGACTGCACATTCAGAGGAATTCCTTGACATGGGCAAGTTGAGAACTGAATATTTGGAAGAAAAAGGGGGATTCCCAGGTGGGAGTTGTGAAATCTAAATGATTGAAGTTCAACTGGCTTTATATTATTTTTTTAGATGAAACAGTACTGCACATTTTGAGGGACAATAATGTTGCTTAATTCAACTTGGCTTAGAATCAGAAGACTTGGGTTTTGATACCAACTCTACCATTCATAGCTGTGGAACTTTGGGCAAGCAAACTGTTGAGTCTCATTCTTCTCCTCTGAAAATGTAACCATGGTAATACCATCCTTATCCAGTGTAGTGGATGCTATAGTCTATGACCCAGAATCCCCCTTTGAGACCAAGAAAATTATTTCCCCAGGTGTACAAAGTGGTGCCTGTTGACAGCTCATAGACCAATCTGTCCCAGGAATTCCCTTCAGCCTAAAGGAGTCACCTTGCTCAAGGTTATGCACCCTTCCCCAAAGCAGCCCATATCCAATGACTGGCGTATGTGATATCCAAAGGTCAATATCCTTCTCTCAGTTTAGGGCATCTCTGAGGGTTCAGCTAGTGCCTCTGCTGTAACTACGTTCCACTCCAATTTCCCTCTGTCCAATCCTGATTTCCTCACCTCTTTATAAATGACATCTTCAAGAGCACCCCTCACTTCATCACATGTAAGCAGATCTCTACCTCAGAGGCATCTGGGAGCCACGTAGGTCCATGGTACATGTAAGAGTTTTGTTTCTTCAGGCCAATCCCACAAACATCAAGCCAAACATACTATGAAAAGTATTTCTAGTGCATTTTGATATGAAACATTTTGTTAAGAAAACTTTGTAAGGCTCCTTACCTGCCAATGAAATAACTGCAATCTGGACACCACGTACCCATAGCAGGGTTATTCACAATAACCATTGGCATATTTAACATTGTGGCCACTTTAGTGGGCTCCAAGATCGGCATTCACATAACGTGACCAGCTTTTCGAATGTTAAAATAATGTCATCAGAAAAGTTTCATTCACATTATCCAAGATACCTCATGCTACCCACCTCCACTTCACAAGGCCCTCCAAACCCCACAGTCCGAATGACTCACTCTTTCTTGCTCAGTGTCATTTTGTAAACATTTGGCACAGTTATTCGTAGATATGCTTTTCACTCCTACTGGATTGTATGGTCCTGGAAGACAGGAACTGTATATTATTTGTATTTTACCCTCCCAGTATCAGCTACA
Source organism: Lasiurus cinereus (assembly GCA_011751065.1). Lineage (NCBI taxonomy): Eukaryota > Metazoa > Chordata > Mammalia > Chiroptera > Vespertilionidae > Lasiurus > Lasiurus cinereus. The sequence goes on from JAAGEH010000427.1 coordinate 2,023,172, forward strand.
TTGCCTTTCACTTACTGAACCGTCCACAGATACTGGCTGGATGTCAATATGGTAGTTGTTGTCATTTGTATGTATTCATGGGACCAATTTTTCTTCATTTTTTTCCCATAAAGACAAGAGAAAAGAGAAAAAAGGTCTTTGAACAGAAGTCAGTGAGATTTAGATGTGATATGAAAAGTTTTTAGAATTGAGAAGGTTGTTACATATTAAAAAAGGCTACTAACACCCATATGCTTCTGGCCAGTTGCTTCCTGAGAACAGTGCTAAGATCACTCAATGAGACAAGACGAGGCTCTTCAACAAACAGTGCTAGAACAATTGGATATTCACAGACGAAAATAATGAAGTTGGACTCCTACCTCAGACTATATTCAAACCTAACTCAACCTGGATTAATGATGGAAATATAAGAGCTAAAACTATAGAAGTCCAAGAAGAAAATAGGATTAAATCTTTCTGACCTTAGCTTTAGCAGTAGAATCTGAGACAGGACACTAAAAGCATGAGCAACAGAAGAAAAACTGGATAAACCAGATTTCATCACATTAAAAACTTCTGCGTATCAAAGGATACTATCAAAGGAATGATAAGATAGCCTACACATTGGGAGAAAATATTTGCAAGTCCTATATCCAATAAGGGTAAAGAATCCAGAATAGCCGAGACCGGTTTGGCTCAGTGGATAGAGCGTCGGCCTGCGGACTGAAAGGTCCCAGGTTCGATTCCGGTCGGGGGCATGTACCTTGCTTGCAGGCACATCTCCAGTGGGGGGCGTGCAGGAGGCGCTGATCGATGTCTCTCTCTCATCGATGTTTCTGACTTTCTATCCCTCTCCCTTCCTTTCTGTGAAAAATCAATAAAATATATTTAAAAAACCCAAAACTGTAATTTAAAAAAAAAAAAAAGAATCCAGAATATATAAAGAACTCCTACAACTGAACAACAAAAAGACTAACCACCTAATTTTAAAACAGGCAAAGACTTGATTAAATATTTTCCCAAAAGAAATACACAATAGCCAAAAAGTTAAAGCAAACTCTGCTCAACATAATCTGTCACTGGGGAAACGCACATCAAAAACACAGTGAGATACTGCCCGACGCCCTCTGCCATGGCTGTAGTTAAAAAATCATAATGATAACATGCATCGGCAAAGATGTGGAGACACTGATACACTTCTTATGGGAATGAAAAAATGGTTTCACCACTGTGGAAAACAGTTTGGCAATTCCCAAAACGTCAAAGACAGAATTTCTACATGACCCCATAATTTTCTCCCAGGTATATACCCAAAAGAACTAATACCAGAAACTCAAACTCATGTGCACACTATCCATAGCAGCAGCATTCGCAATAACCAAAAGCTATAAAGAGTGAACAAATGCCGAGACCGGTTTGGCTCAGTGGTCAGAGCGTCGGCTTGCAGACTGAAAGGTCCCAGGTTCGGTTCCGGTTGGGGGCATGTACCTTGCTTGTGGGCACATCTCCACAGTGGGGTGTGCAGGAGGGGGCTGATCGATGTCTCTCTCTCATTGATGTTTCTGACTTTCTATCTCTCTCCCTTCCTCTCTGTAAAAAAAATCAATAAAATATATTTAAAAGAAAAAAAAGAGTGAACAAATGGAAAACTAATTGTGGTGTATCCATACAAGGGAATATTATTCTGTCATAGAACAGGATGAAGCAGTGATAGAAAAACACCCTAAGTGAAAGAAGCCAGCCGCAAAAGGTCACATTGCACAATTCTATATGTATGTTAAAAATCTAGCCAAAACCAGTTTGGCTCAGTGAATAGAGCATCGGCCTGTGGACTGAAAGGTCCCAAGTTCGATTCCAGTCAAGGGCATGTACCTTGGTTACAGGCACATCCCCAGTAGGGAGTGTGCAGGAGGCAGCTGATTGATGTTTCTAACTCTCTATCCCTCTTGTTTCCTCTCTATAAAAAATCAATAAAATATATATATTTTTTAAATCCAGAACAGATAAATCCCCTGAGACACAACACAGATTGACAGTTCCAGGGGTTTTGGGCAGGGGACACAGAATGGCTGGTCAGTGGGTGGATGGAAGTCTGGGAACTAAGTAGAGGTAGAGGTAATGGCTGCACAACACTGTGAATGTCATCAATGCCGCTGTAAAATGGTAATTTAATGCTATGTGACTTTAACCTCAATAAATTATTTTTTAATGTTTAAATGGCTACTAAGGGAGGTTTTTAAATGCCTCATGTGTTCGCTCTCTAGACTTTACAGGATAGACTAAACACACTGTTGATCTGAAGTGGAGGGAATATGTCATTGACCCTTTGAGGTCGCTTTTAAGTTGGCAGATACTGAACATCAGTATTATTCACCAACACCTTTTTCTCTTCTGTTTTGGGTACCTGAAGGAGAAGAAGCTCTGTCCTGTGAACCATGAAGAGACGTGACCTGTGTGACTTCCAGTGGTAAGAGATTCTCCATGTTCTCTTCTGTGATACTAAGGAAACAGCAAATGGGTGGATATGGAGGTGTTACCATATTGAAACCACCTTGAACGCTGAGCTTCCCATGGAAAATAGCTGTCTGTATGGCAGCCAGACCCGCAGCAAACTGGCATTTGCTGTATCAAACCACTGCAGTGTTGACAGGAACTGAGGGCAGATGAAATCCTGCAGAGATTCTTCCCTAGAACAATGTGTAGATGTCTGCGCCCCTCGGGAGAACCCTCTGTATAGAAATCCCCCTTCTCTTTCCTCTGCTTTCTCACCACTGAGCTAGTCCTTCTCAGACCATCGCTCTCAGAAATCACCTTGATTGCACAATACAGGAAAGAAATACGTAGGTGAGGTAGATGTCACCTCTTTTTAAATATAGCTCTTGACTTCTTATCTCTTTAAGAATATTTCTAAGTCACATGGGTGAGATGATGAGATACTCAACTTTGCGGATAGGGAGATTTCCTTTGCCTCAGGTAGCATCCGCTTTCTCCTTGTCACTCTTTAGAAGATTAATACCACAGAGTCCTTCATCCCTAAAGAAACTGCCAAGAGAAAGTGTATCCAATTAGCTGAGAATTTAGACGGTGGAGTCAGATGGCCCAGGTTCAGAGACCAGCTAATCGACTTACTCCATGTATCATCTCAGGAGACAGTTAACCACTCAATGCCTCTGTCTTGTCATCTATGAAATGGGAGTAATTGTGCTTCCTTAATAGGGGTGTTATGAGGATTAAGTGGGTATGAGTTAACAGGGGTGTTGTGAGGATTAAGTGGATTTGTATCAAGTGTTTAGAATAATCCCCGGCACACAGTGTGTCCTATGTAACATGGTTTTACTAACTTTGCTAAGGAGCTACTCAAACACCCCCTAAACTTGCAATATTCACGGAATGCTAACAGAGAGAGAACTGTTTTTATGTGTGAGATGGCATTAGCTTCTAGGCTGAGATAATTATTTGCAGGTTTTATATGAATGTTCGGTGAACTATGTGAAGGTTGGTGGGCACGGGTAATTCTTCACTGTGAGTCACGGGCCGACACATTGCAGAATGAGCACTATCACGACCCTATGCACTCAATGCGACTGTCTCCAACACTCCTCGTCTCGTAACACCAAAAAACGCCCAAGACCATTGATAAACCATCCTTCTGGAGGTGGTACTACCTGAGCTGAGAACCATTGGTCTGGAGGATCTTATAACAATTAGATATTGGGTGGTGAGGGTGAGATATTGTAGAAATGGAATTTTTGGTCTTAGCTTATTGGTTGGTATAGCCAATTTAGATCTATCAAATCACAATTGCTTAGATTATCTCTCTCTTTGGTGACATACCTTTCAGTGGATAAGACAAATACTAGTAATTTCGGCAACTTAGGCCAATGTAGAGTTAACTCTTTTCAGCACTTTGTATATTAGATTTTACAGAATGGAGTTCAGCATGGAGGATAGACGTCAATCCATTTAAATAGTTTTATTAACAATGTGTATTCAGGATCTATTTTTGTCCCTGAGACAAAGAAACATCAATCAGAATGTTAAACCTCAGGGAAGGTAGGGGATGGTGGGGGTAAAGGGGAGAGATCAACCAAAGGACTTATCTGCATGCATATAAGCCTAATCCATGGACACAGACAACAGGGGGGTGGGGGCATAAAAGGGAAGAGGGGGGAAATAGGGGAATAAGGACACATATGTAATACCTGAATCAATAAAGAAATTTAAAAAAAACACAATGTGTATTCATGTCAGAGTTAGTTATTAAGAGTCATTATATATAAGGCACAGAGTTTGGGAGTTTTGAGAAGAACAGTCTGAGATCTAGAAAGGGAAGGCAACTTTCTCAAGTTTCCATGACATAGAGATGGTAGAGCCATGATTAGAATTCAGCTTTCATGATCCTTAGTTCTGTTTTCATCCAACCTTCTTCCCCTCCTGGGGGTAAACTAGTTCACCCAGAACCTGCTGTGGATAGAAGGCATTTCAACTCAGAACTTAGAAGAATAAGAACATCATCAAGCACGGTGCCACCCAATTCTCTTCTGGTCTTAAAAGGCCACTCCCTTGGCACCCTCTCTGATTGAAGGAGAGAGACAGAGTGGTTCACAGACAGTTGGCAAGAACTAAATGCCAGTGAATTCCCAAGAAGAGAGTACTCATATCTATACTTAGGTAGAGTCCATGGAAAACACAGAGAAATGAGACATGGGAGTGTTTTTAAAAAATTATTATTATTGTTGAACCAGGCCCAGAACCCAACTACAGAGCCTATAGGTATGGAACTTGGCAGTACCCAAAATTAATGGTATCGTCATAAAGTTTATATATAACATATATATATAAAACTTCTTAAGCCATGCACCAGGAAGGAGGCTCCTATAGGGTAACCACCTCAGCCCACCCATAAATAATCCACGTTAATATCCTAAGAGAGGTCACGGACTGGAGTAATGTGCTGACATCTGGCTCCTCCTGGCAGCGTAGCCTGGATGGGCTAACCAGATGGCCTTTAATTAGTGGTGGGTTGTCCCAGCAGAGGGCAGCTTGGGCAGGGATCATTATTTGGACTACCCACCTCATGCCTGGCTCCCAGAACTCTTGGCATCTTGTCAGAAGTGCCACTGTGATTACTGCCAATAGGTCTGATGTCACTGATGGCAGCCTCCTGGTCTACCATCATCATCAGAGGGAGGCCCCACTTTGGAGCGAGTCTCAGCGGAGATGGACTGGCGCAAACAGGCCGGGGAAATGTGCGAGATGGATGAGGGTGGAGGAAATGTGTGGAAGAAACGTGCTGTCAGAGTTCCCTGCTGGACTTTTGGGTTCGGGAGCCACCATGGAGGCATATTCTTCTTGAACTCAACACATGCTGAACGCTTTCAACAGTAGGAAGAGGTATGAACTAGGGAGTGCAAGTTTAGATGTGTTTCCTACTACATGTGAGCTACATGCCAGAGGAAAGCGCCCATAGGTTATTATAAAGAACCAAGCTGCTGAAGGATCACAAGTTCTATTGCCCAGATATTAAAAAAAAAAAATCAATCTTCTGTTTCAGATATAAAGAGAAGAGACATACTGTCTCTAACATGGACCACAACAGCCAGCAAAACCAGGTCCTAAAAGTCTTGGGAACAACTTGGGCCCTGAGCAGAGTGAGGCAAGCTTTGTTATATAAAATAAAATAAAGCAAAGTAAAATACAGTGGTACCTGGAGATACGAGTTTAATTCGTTCCGTAACCTTGAGGCGTGGGAAACTATGAGACACTTGGGTTGTGTGCAGCTGGCTCATCCGCGCGATTACTCCTATCTCAAATGTTGCTCGTATTTCAAAGCAAAAATCGCTCTCGTTCGACGGCTCGTATCTCAAAAATCTCATATGTTAGGGCACTTGTATCTCAAGGTACCACTGTAATCCCTGTGGTCCCTGACCCTGAAATGGGATGTCCGTGCCTTCAAAATGAGGTTAATTTTCAGTGAGTACCAGAGTTAAGCCGTACTATCCACAGTAATGTGTGGTCATGTGAGCATTTAGCCAACTATCTGTTGAGTTTTCCCAACGATGACCATGAAGTTCACTTTTCAGGATGTGATGGTCGTGGGAATCACTCTTAGCCCACTCAGCTCTCTTCAAACGGAGTAGAAAGAAAGGGCAGGATGACAATAGTTATATATGTCTTCAGAACTGTAAGCAGTTACCTTCATTCACTTGTCTAGTCCCTCAATGAATTGCTTGGCAACTTGCAATAGGTCAAGGTTCACGCTGATACAGTTTTCAAGACTTCTGAATTGGCATGATTTGATCCATTACGGCGAAATCCTAAAAAGCCAGGAAGAATGTGATTTGGGGAATGCCTGGATGGGAGCTGTCTCTTCCCGCTAGCACGAAGCACATTGTACAAAGATCTCATTATAGAGAGGAGGCTCCTTCTGTGTCAGATAATGTGATGTTGAGGAAGTCTCAGGAAGCAGGTCACGTTTTCCTCATTACTGGGAGTCATAAGACTCTTGGGACATAAATAAATCACAAGAAGCATCTGGTCAATTTAGAAAAAAATCTTGATGTTTCCCCTACATGTATGTAGAATATCTCCAATCAAATATAATAGTACGAGGGCTGAGAATAACAAGGAGAGGAAAGATCGCAGTGATTCTGATGTGAATGAACTTCTTGGATTTAAGTTTAAAGTTATCTCATGTCAAAAGTTACAGAGGGTTAAGGCCCAGAATATTCTTAACGGTCTGAGTGCTTTCATTATTCTTCATAAAGGGATAATGACATATGTATATGTTTTATTTGTTTGTGAATTATGAAGTATGAATATGTTTTATGTATTTGTTTAATTGATAGTGTATGCCTTCTGTACTTTGGGCACCATTTCAAGTGTTAGAAATGTAGCAATGAACAACAACAAAAGACAAAACTCCTACTTTCTAGAATCTTACATGTTAGCAGGGGAGATAGAAAATAACTATATTAGTACAGTGGTACCTCGAGGTACGAGTGCCCTAACATACGAGATTTTTGAGATACGAGCCATCGAGAGAGCGATTTTTGCTTTGAAATACGAGCAACATTTGAGATAGGAGCAATCGTGTGGATCGGCTGGCTGCACACGACCCACCAGTTTACCGCGACTCGAGCATCTCATATTTCCCACGCCTCAAGGTTACGGAACGAATTAAACTTGTATCTCGAGATACCACTGTATAACATGCCAGTACCTGAAAGAAGGCAAATGACACAGGGAAGAGGGACAGAACCTGGCAGGTAGTAGGAGTGACCCTGTAGATTGTTCAGAAAGATCTCTCTCTAAGAAGTTAAATGTGAGTAAATATCAGAATGAAGTGAAGCAGCGAGTCCTGGGCTTATTTAGGAGTAGGATATTCCAGGCAGAGGCCATGGCAAATGTAAGAGCTGCCTGCCAGCTGCAGATAAAGAAATCCCAGGGGCTCCGTGGAACAGGCCCAGCCCGTGTCCAAGCAAATGAAGAGGGGGCAGAGTGCAGGTGGGGCCCAGAGCACGTGGGCTCTCACACAATTTTTCCTCTGTGATTTCAAGTGAAAGGTTTTTTTCCACGTGTTTGTCCCCCGTGAGGCTCTGACGCTGCAAACACAGCCAGAATTTCTTGAGTGCTTGCTGTGCGCCGGGTCCTGTCATAAGCGCTTGCCTGTGTCACATCATTTTCTCATCACCCCAACCTTCCAGATGTAGGTTCTATTCTTATCCCCTTTTACAAGTCAGGAACCTCGGTTTCATGGTTCAACAACTTGCCTGCTAATAGCCACTGGAGATTCCCAAGGAAACAAGAACAAAGCCCCAGGGGTTAAAAGGCTGCCATGTTGTTTGAAACCCCCACTTGGTGAGAAAACTCTAGTAGACTTAGCCTGGATTGTGCTCTTTGTCTTTTTTACATATATGCTAGAGGCCTGGTGCACAAATTTGTACATGGGTGAGGTCCCTTGGCCTGACCAGCGATCAGGGACCAATCAGGGTCATCTCACCCAGTCCTGATTGGGGTTATAAGGGTCAGCTGACCAGGGAGGGAGGGCTCTAGGGCATGTCTGGCCCTCTCACCTAGCCCTGATCAGCTGGGCCCCAGCAGCAAGCTAACTTACCAGTCGAAGCATCTGCCCCCTGGTGGTCAGTGCATGTCACAGCGACTGGTTGAGTGTTCAACCAGATGGTCAACTGACCAGTCGGACACTTAGCATATTATGCTTTTATATATAGGATTGATTTAATATCATTGACTTCAGAGAGGAAGGGAGAGGGAGAGAGAGAAGCATCAATGATGAGAGAGAATCATTGAGTAGCTGCCTCCTGTATGCCCCCTGTTGGGGATTGAAGTTGCAACCCAGGCATGTGTCCTAACCAGGAAACGAACCGTAACCTCCTGGTTCATAGGTCAGTGCTCAACCCATAAGCCGCCCTGGCCAGGCGGGCTGTGCTCTTCTGAAGCAAGGGAACAAGGCAGGAGAGAGCAGGAGATAAAGCCTTGGGAAGAGCCAGTCTCTCCAGACACTCACCGGGCTTCTACAGCCCTCTCTGCTGGCCCCTGGCTTTATGTTTCCGTTGATGCCAAGAATGGAGCCAAAGTACTGAGAAGCCCTCTGAATTCTCCTCTCCGTGTGGCTCGAGGTGGAGGGGAGCCCGGGTGGCAGTGCCAAGGACCACACCTCTTTGTCAGCAACATGTAATTAAAAAAGAAAGAGAAAGGGGGAAAAATGAGCAAAGAAATAGCCACCCACCCCCATTTTTCTTCAACACGTGCTGCTGAGCGCTCACACGCAACCCAGCCGCCGTCCATCACTCGGGGCCTCAGGACGCTGATGAAAACATTTTCCACCTGGCAGAGGCAGGCATTAAACACCCCTCCGGCCCAACCTGAGACTTGGACCGTCCGTGGAGATATTTTTAAAACCATGACACAGAGGAGTGTGACACACTTGGTTTTCTCAGTGGGTGGGTAGAGTGTTATTCCATGTTGTTCTTGTCACCCGGCCCAACATTATAAGTGTGCACTTTATTACTACACCGAGAAGGCTCTGCAGCCCGACCCGGCACAGTGTGTTCCCGGCCAGGGGATGGCAGCCCGGACGGGCGCAGGGAAGGGGGAGTGGAAAGCTGCTGGGCACACGGGTTCCCTCTCCAGCTCTCCCTCATGCATTGATTTTATGCTCCGCCGGGTATGAAGGGTCTCCATTGCTATTGAATACGTTGTATCCTGGGGAAAATTGTAGGTATATAGTGACATCTAATTCATTTCTTAAATGACTTTTTTTGCACTCTCTTTTTCTCCTCCTTTTTCTATTTCTTTCTTTTTAAATATATTTTGTTGATTTTTTTTTTACAGAGTGGAAGGGAGTGGGATAGAGAGTTCGAAACATCGATGAGAGAGAAACATCAATCAACTGCCTCCTGAACACCCCCTTCTGGGGATGTGCCTGCAACCAAGGTACATGCCCTTGACTGGATTCGAACCTGGGACCCTTCAGTCCACAGGCCGATGCTTTATCCACTGAGCCACAGGGCTCCTTTTTCTTTTTCTTCATGGGAGGTTGTTCTCAATGTCACACATAAAATGTATGGTTGAATTAGGACTCAAGTGTCTGTGTCTCACAGCTTTCATGGGGAGGTATTAGCCCAGGGCCTTCACTGTTTCCTAGGGACCGATAGGACAGTATGTGCCACGGGAGTGGAGGCAGTGGGTAATAACATGGTAAACAGATGGTAGACAATTTTAAAGCAATCAAGCAAGCAATGAGCAGTTGGTCTTTTTCTTGGCATCTTGTTCTGGCAGTTCTAAACAACTTCAGTGGTAAAAGACTCTCCCCCGAAAGACACACTCATCACCACACACACACACCTTGGTGAGCTGAGTATCCTAGGGTTAGAAGGTTCATTTGGGGGAGAATATTTTGCTTCCACAGAAAATCAGTGCCCGCTGGGTAGCGTTTAGCTTATTTCCCACTAAGTGAGCTCAGTATTTCTTTTTCCATGAATAGCTACCTTATTTTGCTCTCATAGAAATACAAATGTTAGTATCGTCAGAGGAATGACTGGAAAAATTAAAAAGTGAATCTCAAAAGGGTGTCTTTGAATCTTCACCAGCCCTTTGCTCCCACATTTAATCCATCAACAGCGAGACTGTCCAGAGCAGTGGTCGGCAAACTCATTAGTCAACAGAGCCAAATATCAACAGGACAACGATTGAAATTTCTTTGGAGAGCCACATTTTTTAAACTTAAACTTCTTCTAACGCCACTTCTTCAAAATAGACTCGTCCAGGCCATGGTATTTTGTGGAAGAGCCATACTCCAGGGGCCAAAATGCCACATGTGGCTCACGAGCCGCAGTTTGCCGACCACGGGTCCAGAGTAACCTCTAAAACTATGCCCATAAGATAGGCCTGGGCCCATCTGTCAGCATTTGGGGTTTAGAACAGAAGTCTGCAAACTATGACCCACAAGCCAAGTCCAGCCCAGGGCCTGTTAATAAGTGTTCTTGGCACAGAGACACATGCACTAATTTACAGATTGGCTGTGACTGAATTAGCACTGCAACAGCCAAATTCAGTGGTTGTGACAGAGACCCTATGGCAGCAAAGCCTAAAAGACTTATTCCTTGGCTGTCTTAGTCAGCTCGGGCTGCTATAACAAAAATGCCGTAGACAGGTACTTCTCACAGTTCTGGATGCTGGGAAGGTCAAGATTAGAATGGCAGCATGGATGGGTAATTGATGAAAATTCTCTTCTTAGGATGCTGATGGCCATTTTGTGTTATATTACCACATGGCAGAGAAGAAGAGAGAGAGAGAGAGAGAGAGAGAGAGAGAGAAAGAGAGAGAGAGAGAGAGATGCTGTCTCTCTTCTTATAAGAGCATCAATCCCATCATGAGGGCTCTACTCTCATGTCCTAATCATCTCCCAAAGGCCCTGTCTTCCCATACCATCCCACTGGAGATGAGGGTTTCAACGTATGGATATTAGGGGACCACAGACATTCAGCCCATAGCACAGCCCTTTATAGAAAAAGTTTTAATATTGCAGTAAGTTCCTGGCCAAACCCAGTGTTCTTCTCTTGGTCTCTTACAATCCATTTCCACCAGGGAGCCAGCATTACCTGTAAAACATAGATCAGATCATGACAGACTCCTGTTGAAACTGTCCATAACTTTCCCATAACAATTAGAATGAAACACAAGCATCAGGCTGACCCCGGCTGACAAGATACTTCGTAGTCTGGCCCCTGTCGATGGTCATCACTCCTCGATCTGCTCAGGCACTCAAAACCTGCTGTCCCCCCAGTTGTGCCATGTTCCTGACCTCATGACCTGCACACTTGCTCTGCCCTCGGCTCGAGTGCTTTCTCCTCAGATCCTGCAGAAGCTTGTGCCTCTCTATTTCAGGAAAATCTTTCTTTTAATGCCACTTTCTCAGAGTCTATCCTTGACCATGGTTAATAAATAATGCCTCCAACCTTCCCTGCCTTCTGGTACATTCTATCCCCACACCCTGTTTATTCTTCTTGGTAGCATTGTCATGTACTGCAGTCTGATGTGTTGGCTGATGAATTTGTCTGTGCAATAAAAGGGGAAGAAAGGGTACAAGGATGAATGCTCTACTTGGGACTTGAAAAGCTGGAGAATGGTGACATCATTCTCTGAGATAGGGAAACTTGTGGGAGGAGCATATTTGGGGAGGAAAGGTTAGGGAGCAGTCAGGGTTTCCATTTTGGGTATGTTACTAATATATTTAACATATCTACTAGATATCAGGGTGGAGAGGTCTGGTAGGTAGTTGGATATTCCTGCCTAGAATTCAGGGGGAGAGATCAGGTCTAAAGATAAATGAGTCATGTATATATAGATATTTAAAGCCATTATTCTGGTTGATATCTGCTAGATTGTGTAGATACAGATGAAAAGAGGGGCGAGAGCTAATCTCTGGTGCAAAAGAACATTTAGAGGATAGGGGGAAGTGGAGGAATGGAGGAAAGGAGATTGGAAAAGAGTAGCAGGAACACCAGGAAAGTATAACATACCAGAAGCCATGTTAAGAGAGATTGCTATTCTACATGTTGCTATGATCTTCACGTGAGGATTAAGAATTAGTTTAAATATGGTCAAAGGCTGAGACCAGAACAGGAAATAGTAGACAAAAGCCTGGTAAGGAGGATTGAGAAGAGCTCGTAAGGTGAAGAAGTGGAGGCTGAATATAGGTCACAATTTCAAGAGTTTTGGTCGATGGCAGAAGAAAGTCAAATGATAGGTAGGCCCAGCTGGCATGGCTCAGTGGTTGAGCATCACCCTGTGAACCAGGTGGTCATGGTTTGATTCTGGTCAGGGCACATGTTTGAGTTGCAGGCTCCATCTCCAGTAGGAGGCAGTGGATAGATGATTTTCTCTCATCATTTGTGTTTCTATCTCTCTCTCCCTCTTCCTTCCTCTCTGAAATCTATAAAAATATGTATATTTTTAAATTGATGGCTAGAAGAAACCATCAGGAAAGGGGAGATATTCCAGTGCACTTGGATACTGATGAGAATGAGACACAGAGAGAAGAGATGATATTGAGGGAAGGAGATGTGATTGTGGAGCAGTCTTTAAATAGGCAAGTCAGGATGAGATATGGTGCACCGGCAACAGAGTGGGTTCCCCAGGGAAGCAGGCTACAGTGTGCAGGGAAGGCAGGATATATGGGTACTGAAGGAGGTGACAGGTGACTCATTTTAGGTGGATGAGGGTGTTCTCTTCTGCCTACTTCTGTTTTCTCAGTGAATAAATATGAGGTCATCAACTGAGAGTGAGGGGGTGGCTGTAAGGAGAGAAAAGCTGTGAAATAATGGCCTTAGAGAACGGGATGGGGAATTGACCAGAGGAAGGTAGTTGGATGGCCAGGCAATGCTGAGGTCCCTGGCGAGATTTGTGGTAAAAAATTAACATGTGACCAGACAGCTCCACTTTATGTTTTCCTCCAGTTGTATTCAGATCTTCTGGTGTATGTTCAGAGTCGGTGGAGAGCTGGTTGAAGCAGGGTAAGAGATTTCCAAGGTAGTGGGCTAGAGGGAGAGATGGAAGCAGAGAGTTTATTTAAGGCAGTGATTATGACGATGGAAAGAAGAGAATGAAGGGCATGACATGGTTTAAAGAATGGTGCCAGTGGGAGAGTCTGAATTATCTGGAAGATGGCAGGTAGTGGTTGAAGAGTGGGTTCCTTAAAAATGAGATTTGGAAGGAAGTCTAATGCTATGGGCGTCAAAGAAGCTGGGGGTGGAGACGCTAGAGGAGGGAGACATGGTCTGGATGACAGAATGGGAGCAAGTAAGACACACAACCCTTCTCTAGACCTGGCAAGAAAAAAGAGCCACTGCTAGAAAGCTGAAAGGGAAACCATGACCTGGAGGGAAGGCTGGACTCAGCTGTAGCAGGCATTCGAAGAGAACATCCATCGAAAAGCATAAGGATCTGGGGCATTTTGATAACTAGAGACTGAGTTATAGATCCCCGTGGAAGGATTTTGTGGGGCTTTCCCTGTGTTTTAATTTCTCCTTTTAATTAGGATGCTAGTCATATTGGATTACTGCCCACCTTAATGATCTCATCTTAGCTTGATTAAATCTTCAAATACCCTCTTTCCAAATAAGGCCACATTCTGAGCTGCTGAAAGTTAGGACTTCACCGAATCTTTTTGGAGGGGGGAGAAGGGGGGGTTAATTCAGCCCATAACAAGATGTGATGGTCTGCGTGGCCATTAATGTTCTTGTAGGCTGGTAAACTTTTGGTGGTAAACTTTTGGTGGTAAACTTTTGGTGGTAAACTTGTGCATGAGGGAAGGAGTCTTGATGGTGTCCTAGATGGGGAACCAGCTTTCTCCTCGGGCTTGTTCCCTGCGAGAGTTTGTAGAACAAGATTAGTTACAACAGGGGAGGGATGGTCTCACCAAGAACACATTCATTCCTGGACCACACAAAGCTTTATGGGTCTTCCATAGGGACAGCTGTGTGTAGGGTGGTGGGCAGTGCATCTTATCCTGCTCTGCTCCCAGATCATTCTACTCATTATACTTCAGCTATACTGTTCTATCTCTGCCTCAAAAGAACACCTGGATCATTCCAGCCTCAGGGCCTAGGTCCTTGTCATCCCCTGGCCTCAAAAATGCTTGTCTCTAAGTTTCTCGTGTCTGGCTCTGTCCCATCACAGAGAGCCCACCTGCTTAGAGAGGCCTTCCCTGGCCATTGCATCTCAAGCACCGTCACCTCTTTGGGTCACTGTTTTCTTCATCATTTTTCCTGAAAAGGTACCATGGTCACCTTTGTTCATGTTGTTAAATATCAGTTTCTCCATAAGAAATAAGCCTCACAAAACAAGATTATTTTCTCCCTTTTGTTCACCAATGACTCACCAGTGTGCAGAACAATGTTCACCATGTGTCGTTGCTAAATAATAATAGCAAGAACAAAAAGAGCAGTAGTAATAATAATCTTGGATGAATAAATGTAGGCGTACACAAAGCATGTCATTTAACCTCCCTCATTCATAAATTAAAGACTTTGACCTTGGTATTATCATCAAGATCCTCCCCAATCTTATAATGCCAGTTATATAACAGCCAGATATGATCTGTGAGACCCACAGGAATGTTAATGCTCAAGGTACATGAAAATAACTCAAGGCCAAGAGAAGCAAGGTCCCATGTGTTACACCTTGAAAAAATATCTCTTATCAAGTCAAGATAAGTGATTTAATTTGAGCAGGGAATGGTTTTACTAACACCTTTGCTGCCACTTCATGTTAATCCTTTCAGCTGAAGGTAGACAAGAGGGTCCTACAGGTGCGGCTGTGCTAACTTGGCCACCATCTTGGAGCGCGGGGTGAGTTCCTCTGGTTTTGGTTCATTCCTCATGTGCTTGGAGTGCAGATGGCACTTCCTCACCTGCCAAAGTCGTCTCACTCTCCCAAGAATCACAGCTGATCTTGATCCAGTTTCTTTCAGTCAAAAATAACCGATTTCATCCATTTGCTTCTTTCTGCCACTGTAATTAATTTAGAAACTACTATGGCCCATGCTTGGCAGAAGGAGAAGGAAATTCATCCCCTTTCTCAGGCTCCAAATGTCTAATACCTCCTCCCTTCCAAACTCAGCTAACCATCGGTCTTCTGATGGCCCACCACCCTGTTGGTTTATTCTTTGGCTGAAGGATTCCAATGCTTGGAAAAGGGATTTGAAGCAGCAAAGGTCACAGTTATGTGGCAAAGGTCTCGTCCTCGTGGATGGTGGTCCCAGGTTGCTGCTTTTATGTTTTCCAATCTGTCTGTGCTCTTTTACTGTTTTCCAATTCTTTCTCCCAAGTAATGGCAGCCTAACTGCTCCTCTTCCCTTTCCTTGCTCCTAATTCCCCGGTCCAGATCCCGCTCCTGGGCAGATTCGTGGGCCCCTGGGGGTGGAGGGTCCTCAAAAGGCTAAGATGGAAGACAGCAGCTGGGCTCTGCCGGTGGTGGAAGCCACAGCAGTGAGGAGAAGGGAGGAGAGCAGGAGAGGCAAGGCCTGAGTCTCCTGGTGACTGGCCTCAGGCTTCTTGCTTGAACTTCTGGTTTTATAGTTCTATAAAAGGCAGCTGACAAAAGAGATCCCGTTTTGGGAGGGTCCAGCTGGCCAGGCTGCGCTGGGAGGAGCAGCCCCAGTGTTTGAAAGCCAGACCTGACTTTCATCCATGATGTCAGAGTGGCATGGGCTTCCCGGGGAGCCAGAGGGAGGGAGCCCCAGCCCGCGCCCCATCCGGTGCCAGCAGCCGCGTCCAATGCTGCCTTCCTGGCACATCTGCAGCAGCCTGCTCCTCCTCAGAGACGCTGCAGAGCTTGGGAGGGATGCTCCCTCACTCAAGTTGTGGGTGTCTGCTGGGACAGGGGAGCCCTGGGCCTCCCTCCTCCACGCATGCCCAGCCCTGGTTTGGCCCCACTCTGTCCCCTTTCAGTCCCATCGTGAATGCAGGAAGCCTGAGCAGTTGGCTGCTCTGAGCCCCACATCCTTTCACAGACCCGTGTTCCCCAGCCCTCCGGACTTGGGGTACCAGCCTTGGGCCCCTCCTCTGTCTCAGAGGCTGGCCCTGGACCATGGTGCTGCCCGAAAGGAAAGAGGATTGAGTTGAGTGGTTGTTTTCAATTCAGTGGCATCTGAAGAAGAAAAAAAACGAAGACACTTTCCCCCTTGCTGATTCACTTCACACCGCTCCATGCTCTGGCCCGCGCCGGCCAGTTTCCTGTGGACAAAGCAGGCCGGCTCTCCAAGCCCTTGGGGGCCGGGCTGAAGCAACAGCTACTCCTCCGGCCTGACTCAGGAGGTCCCTGCCTGCCGCCAAGAGCGGGGCTGACCCACACGGAGGCCCGAGGAGGGAAGGGCAGGGCGCTGCTGAGGGGCGCTGAGTGCATGTTTAACGAGTCTCCAAAGGTTGCAGAAGGGGAGAGGCTCTGGCAGCCGCAGGCCCCGTTGGGTCCAACCTGTGTGATCAGCTCCTTCCCCTGGAGACTGACCAGTTCCCCCCTCGGAACCCCGGCGGCCAGGCCAGGCCAGGCGAGCCGGGCTGGAACACAACCCCGGTGGCTGGAAGGGCTGAGACCATCCGCCCCCATCCAGAATCCCCACGCCGGACGCCCCAACTCTGTTCCCACCTTGTCCTGGCTCTCGGCGTGGGCCATGTCCAGCGCCGCGTTATTCCTGGACTCGTTCGTCCAGTTGTCACAAGCTATTTGCAGGGCCTGCTCCGTGCTAGACAGCGCTACGTGCCAGATGTGGGGAGGGGGGGATGGAAATACATGCAGCTTCCCTGGCTAGCAAATTCCTCAGGGAGCAGGGTTCTTTCAACAAAGCTGCCCTGGAGACAAAGGGTACATGGGGTGCGGTGTTCTCTGTGCCATGTGAGGCGAGGCCTGGGGATGGCCCTCGGATCCTCATGGAGTGTCAATGAGGGTACACGTGGTTCCGAGACTGCCTCCTTCTCTCTGACATGAAGGGCCTCTGTTGGAGATCAATTTAAAGAAATCTCCCCAAGAAAGTGGAAATGAGTTTCCTCCACTCAAGGCAGGGAAGAGGGACTCTACCACTTGCCAGACATTCTTATATTCTCTCTCTCTCTCTCCCTCCCTCTCTTTTTCTCCCTCTCTCTCTTCCTCCCTCTCTCTTTCTCTTCCTCTCCCTCTCTCCCTTTACTATTCATTAAATAGCCACAGATTAAATGTAATGAAAAAGAAAAACTGCAACAGAGAGCAGCCCATTGTCTTGATAAAGAAGTGAGTGGGGCTGAAACCGGTGTGGCTCAGTGGATAGAGCCTTGGCCTGTGGACTGGAGGGTCCCAGGTTCAGTTCCGGTCAAGGGCATGTATCTTGGTTGTAGGCACATCCCCAGTAGGTGTGTGCAGGAGTCAGCTGATCGATGTCTCTCTCTCATCGATGTTTCTAACTCTATCCCTCTCCTTTCTTCTCTGTAAAAAATCCATAAAATATATATTAAAAAAAAAAAGAAGTGAGTGGGCTCTCTGCATCTCCGTCTTCTTTAACGGGGGCTGCCCACTGAGGCCAGGTCCAGTTTTGGGGCTCACTGTGGAGCACACAGACAGGGTAAGGGCTGTATATTGCAAGTGGCCTCGTGACTCGCATTTATTGGCAAAATGCAGCTTCGACAAGTCATCATGAATAAGAGAAACCCCAAAGCCCAAAGCTCCGAAGGAGGTTGGGACCCCAGATGTCCAACAGGACAGTTGAGTTAGACCTGCACAAACTCTTCATGCCAAGATACCTCCACCTCCCTGTGGGCCCAGGTCGCCCTGATGTGATGCTGATTTTTTAAAAATATATTTTATTGATTTTTCACAGAGAGGAAGGGAAAGGGATAGAAATCCAGAAACATCGATGAGAGAGAGACATCGATCAGCCGCCTCCTGCACACCCCCTTCTGGGGATGTGCCCGAGACCAATGTACATGCCCTTGACCGGAATCCAACCTGGGACCTTTCAGTCCCCAGGCCGACGCTCTATCCACTGAGCCAAACCGGTTTTGGCTGATGCTTATTTTGATAGTAAGGAGCGGCTGCCAGAGATCATGGTCCCACCTGTGAGACTCACAGGACAAGGCCAGCACAGGTGGGCCTGGAGGTGCAGAAGATTCCAGATTCTTTCTCTGGAAGGCCGTACCTGCAGTCTAGGAGTCAGAACCATGGAAGGACACTGGTTCCTGGCAGATAAGCTGTAAAGCAGAGAATGCCCCCTTGCTTTCAATCCTTTTGAGAAAATATTCAATTTTATAACATAATTAAACTGATTAGCATTGTCCTCATTCTCAGCATGACGTAAGAAAGGACTTCAATGCCCGGATCCACTTCCCTTCTCTACCTCTTCCTGGCTGTAAGTTCCTTTAGGCCAGCAGTTCTCAACCTGTGGGTCGTGACCCCTTTGGGGGTCGAACAACACTTTCACAGGGGTCGCCTAAGACCATTGGACAACACAGATACGATTCATAACAGTTGCAAAATTACAGTGATGAAGTAGCAACAAAAATAATTTCATGGTTGGGGGTCACCACAACATGAGGAACTGTATTAAAGGGTCGCGGCATTAGAAAGGTTGAGAACCACTGCTTTAGGCTTTCTGAACCCCGTCTTCCTCCGTGGGAAAGGGGAGATAGTAATAGCAACACCATTGCATGGTTTGGAAGATTAAGTGGGTCGATGATTAAAACATGGACATCAGAGCCAATCAGTAAATATTAATTTCCTTGTTTCAGCCCTTCTGTCCATATCAGATTAAGCTATAGTATCCAAGTATCCATATTGTTCTAATCAGGGCCTTGCCTTCTGCCTTCAAACATGACCATCATTACATACAGTAGTTCTCAAAATGGCAGCAACTATCATGATGTGGACTAGAGATTCTACAGCCTCCATCGACCCATATTTCCTTCTCAATTTCTCAAGCCCACTTGCTTTTACTCCGTCCCCAGCAGCAGGGACACAGCCTGGGTCTGACCTCTGGCTTACAGCTTCTGTGACCCTCCATGTCACACGGATGGCATTTGGGGAGCTCTTCATTGAGAACATCTGTTTGCGGAGCTGTCATCAGCGTTCAGGCCCCATGGCATGTTCTGAAAAGGTTGGTGTCCCGGGTTCCCATAATGCATTCCACCCCTCCACACTTACATGTCAGGAGGAGGCCAGGCTGGTCTAATCAGGGAAACATGTCCCAGAGACGTTCACCTCTAGGCCTCGGTGACACAGGCTGGGATGACGGAATGCTGCTCCCATCGGATAACCGGTTTCTTGGCTGCAGTGAAACCAACCCGGGAGGCAGAAAGCCAGATCCCCGGGCTGGGCCCCGAGCAGGCATTCCGTGCTGCTGTGCTCACCCGGCCCGTCAACCTCCTTCCAGGCCGGCGAGGACTCTCCTCGGTGCCTGCACCTCTCTGCGGAGCAGGCGCACCACCGCGCATTCTTCCCACCCAGCAGAGGATGCGCTCGGCTCTCCCAGGACCACCAGAAGCAGCAAAGGGGGCGCCGGGGAGGACTTCCTGGAGGGGTTTGTGGGTTCTTCAGGCGAGACCTGCCATGATCGTGGGTCATGGTCTGGCTCTGCTCAGCCACCTGTGCACCCTTCTCAGGTGGTTTCAGCCCTGCAAAATGGTGAGGGCAAGTTCAAATGAATTCCTTGGAGTTCTCAGGTCCTTCTCTGTCCCATTCTTCCATTTTCAATATGGGTGATGTCTTTTTTTTTTTTAATATATGTATTTTATTGATTTTTTACAAAGAGGAAGGGAGAGGGATAGAGAGTTAGAAACATCAGTGAGAGAGAAACATCAATCAGCTGTCTCCCACACGTCCCCCACTGGGGTTGTGCCGGCAACTAAGGCACATGCCCCTGACCGGAAGGGAACCTGGGATCCTTCAGTCCGCAGGCCGACGCTCTATCCCCTGAGCAAAACTGGTTTCAGCAGGTGCTATCTTTTTATCCCAGGCCATGAGTGGCATTGCAGCAGTACCTAGAACGATATTTTTTGATGCATTATTAAATGTGTCTTATTTTTCAGTGCTATCTGTTAACATGCCTCTGTGGACAATTAGTTACCATGTCTATTAGACAACTATCTGATGATTATTATTAGACAGTCTGTCTGTGAACATGTAAGTGCTGCACTGGGCTGGCTCCTTGGGCATAAGATAAATGACAGCCAGAGCCTCTTCCTCAAGTACTTAACCTTCTGACGGGAGAAGACGGGAAGCAAACATGGAAATAACAATAATACTAATATTGGGAGCGTTTGTGGGATAACTGGGTGATGTGATAGAGGGTAATTGGGAAGCTGTTTGGATCAGTTGGGGCGGAACAGGCCTTCTAAGGAGGTGTCATATGGAATTAGGGGGACGGGGATGAGCATTTCAAGTAGAAGCAACAAAAGTGAAATGGCCTGGTGAGCTTGGGGGCCAGGGGAAGCCCCAGTAGATTAGCAAGGGCCAGATCAGAGGCCTCCTGGGCCTGAGGCTAATTTTAAATTGGGGGGTTTTATGACCCGACTTCTGTGGCTGTGAACTGAGCTACTAAATTCCAGAAGATTCCCTGTAATTCTAAGTGTAAGTAAAATCATTTATAATCACCTTCCAATGGGAATCCACGGGGGAGAACGTAGCGGGCTATTGAGCCGACGGAAGCTCATTCTAAGTGGATTTGGCAAGTTGTGTCCTAATGATGGAGGAGGAGGAGGTTGTGAGCCTCACCAGGCTCAGGGTGTGCCTGGGCGAAGAAGCGGGGTGCGGGAACACAAGAGGAGACAGGAGACCGTGCCTGGGATGGCCCTGGAGGCATCGTCAGACGTTGGGAGAGATGAAGTAGAGGTAGACCAGGGATTCCTGGTGTCTGAAATAGAGGAAGAGAAGTGTGTAATCTGGGAGAATTATGACCAACACAGACCCTCGCTCCCCATGTTTTCCTCTCCTGAGGAGAGCCTTCAACCGGGGACGCTGGCCTGAAATTAGACAAGAGACTCATTTCCCGGGACTTCGCTTCTTTCACCAACTCTTTCCTAGTGAAGAGGGTCAATATGCGCTTGGATTCTTTTCTTGCCTCAACATTTGTAATTGTCTATTTATTCTCTACCTATTCTAACTTACATTAGAAAAGGTTTGTTGGTTAATTAGGAAAAAAATAAAATTTAGACTAAGTTTTTTTAAGGAAAAAGCAAGTAATGAAATTACTCCTATTCCTGCTACTGAGTCTATTCTTAATATATTTATTTTCAGTCCTTTCGTATATGTGCTTATGGATTTTCTATATTTCAGTTTCATTGAAATAACATTGTATATGTCATTTTGTGCTCTTATTTTGACAATGAATTTTTCTACATCATTGATAGGCTATAAACTCATTAATTTAATGACTGACATCCTTTATAAGGATATACCTGTATTTATTTAACTATTTTCCTATTATTTCACTTTTAAAAACTAGTTGGGGTTTGATACATGTAACAGGTCTTCTGCATAAAAATTTACTTGTACTGTTCCATTCACAACAACCCTGTGGTTGGGTACTATTTTTAATTCCCATTTTACAGATGTGGAAACTGAGGTGTAATGAGGTTTAGTGACTCACACAAAGTCATCTAGCCAGTAAGAAGTGGAGCGAGAGATATTATTACTTCAGGGTATTCTTATCATTCCATACTTATATCTGCAAATAGTTCCTCAAGATAGCTTCTCAGAAGTAGAATTCCTGGATCCAATGGTGTAACCTTAGTGTGTTCGTGAAGGTGCTCATGTATATTGCCCAACTGCTTTAGAGCGGCACCCCACCACCACCTCACCCCCTGAGACAACACTGTCTTAAGCTGTCCATACTTTCTCCAGATACTTTCCAGGATTGGGGTTCATTTTGTTGTTCTCTCATGAGTCTGAACTTCCATTTGTTCATACATTGATCCATTTGTATTTTTCTTCAATGAACTGTCTATTCATACTCTCTGCCTATGGCCAACTGCGAGTTCTTCAATAGATTTGGAAGTCCCTTTGTATACTTAGGATATTATTCTTTGCTTTGGTATACGTGTGGCAGGTGTTTTATTTTGTTCCGAGTTTGCTGTTTGCCTTTTAGCTGTGATTTTTTTTTTTATGTGTAGCTGGGATTAGCAGTGTTTTCCAAAAAGAGCCAGATAGTAAATATTTTAGACTCAGTGGGCCATATGTTCTGTAAGCGTGATGTGGTAGCCGGAGAGCAATAATAGATGATACATCAACTAATGGGTGTGGCCAGTTGTGGCCCGTAGGTTGTAGTTTGCAGACTCCTGATGTTAAAAAAAAAAAAATGTTTAATCTTAAATTAGGAAATCCACCAATCGCTCCTCTTTGAGATTTTCTTATGGCTTTCCTATTCGTGGGACCCACATACTTAATAGTCACCTCCTGACCTATGGGGACACCGGGAACATGCCCAAATTCCAATCTGCTAGATAGTAACAGTTCAACATCTTATTCCTCTAGAATCTAGAGTCTAGATGCTCCTTCCACTTCCCTGCACACATGCCATGATGTCTTCCTTTTGCTTCTCTTTTTGTCACCGTCTCCCTGACTTGCGGGAATGTCAGGGAAATTATTCTTGTCTCCCACAGAGCAATGTTCATCGCTCAGCCCCCTGCATGGCCTCCCTTCCTACCTCATGAGCATCCTCCAACAAATGCGTTCCATTCATAAGTGGAATTGTGGTGAATAAAATTTCCCCCATCTCATTACACATAGACAAAGTAAACCAAGCTGGACATCAGAGAGAGATCCGTCTATATTTTATTTTGGCTTCTTTTTGCTCATTTGACTATTTAGTCCTTTCTTGGTCTTTATATTGTGGTATATGCTTGGGGAAGATGCCAACTTTATTTCAAATAGTTAACCACTTATCCCAAAAATAGACATGGGTATATATAGAAAAGCAAGTTTGTGATTAAATTTGGCATTTAAAATGAGACAAGAAAGAATCATTAAATCATGCTGAGATATCTTCTCTGTATATTCTCTGCCTATATCAGTTCTACCACCGCCATGCTGTTTTGATTACAGTCTATTATAATAGCTCTTTAAAGAATGCCTTGGCTACTTGCACCATTTCTGCTTCCAGAAAAATGTTAGATTTACATTTTCAAGGGCCCCTTGAATCTATGCTATTAGGATTTTTATTGAAAGTATTTAAATCACAATAGAGGAAGAATTTATATCTCTATATCATCTGATCTTCTGACAGAGAATATCCAAATCTTATTTTATATCTTCTTAATAAAAAAAAAATTTTAGTATTTATCATAACTGGTCTCAATTTTTTAAAAAACTTCTTTGAATTGAGAATTTTGAAATTTATTAACTGGGAATTGATGCTCTAAGAGCACAATTCACTAGCATTTCCATGTGGGATTTTTACATCAATAATCATTAATGAACAGATCTTTGATTTCCTTCTATAAAGAGCACCCATCATTCTTTTATTGGGACTTTGTTCTCTCTTTCCCTCTTCACTTTTCTCACTCTTTAACTTGCTTTGTGCACACTCGTGTTTAAGTCTGTTCCACAGTGTCAAGTTTATTTTTTGCCATCTCCAAAATAGACATTATTTCTGACTAGGTCTGTCATTTAAGTCGTCCTATTTCTCTCCAGTATCTTTTATATTATGTATTCGTTGACTCTGTCCTACTCAAAGGTTACAAAAGTGACTTGGCATCTGTGAGACAAGGAGAAAGTCAAGAGGAGACAAGTTGCCCAGCAGGAGTGAGTGGCTCAGTTGGTTGGAGCATCATCCCATGCACCAAAGGGACTGCTGGTTTGATTCCTGGTCAGGGCATGTACCTAGGTTGTGGGTTCGATCCCCAGTCTCTGTCTCTCTGTTTTCCACCCCCTTCTTCTCTCTAGGTATGTCCTTGGGTGAGAATTGAAAAAACAAAACAACAAAAAAGAGGAGACATGTTAAAATGAAAAGATGGAGAAATAAAGAGTTGGTTTTGTTTGTTTTAATTCTGCTACTTCCTAGAGAAGATAATTTTCAGAAGTATGTTTTGTTTTTTGTTGTTTTGGGTGTATGTGTTTTTTAATTTTCAGGATCACATTCTGTAACATTCTGTTTTCTTTGAGTTTGACTATTTGTCTCTCATAGGTGTGATGTGATTTTTTTTCCTCTCTACTTGCCCTGTAAGGAAGAGAATTCTACCCAAAATCAGTGTTTGCAAACAGCTTCTACATGTGGCCTCTTCTTACCCTCTCTTGCTGGTCACTCCAGGGCTGAGTGAAACTGTATCTTACCTGGAGGGTAAGATGACAAAACAAATGAGTCCATTAGCCTATGAACTGCAAAGGAGCGGGGTAATGAACCTATTTCCCAAGCCCCATATCCAGAAACCTGGTGGAGATTTCTGCCATGGTGTCCATATCTGAGACTTCCAGGCCTGAGACGGCTGTGCTCTGCCAGCTATTGACAGTGACATTTGTTCAGCACTGCTCTTAGGTGTCTCAGATATGCTCTGTACGGCTCTGCAGTAGGAATGCAGAGAGCCACTGGAGCCTGCCAGGAGTGTAGGAGGTAGATACACTCTGTCCTACAAATCTCGTTTCCAGGCACAAAAGATGCAAGCAGTGACTCAGCCTGTGAGTCAGTGATTCCCAGCTGTGTGGGTGCTGATCACATGAGTCCCAAAGGTGAAGCCTGGGCCAGAGAGCATGGAGTATTGGTCTTGAACAGGACAGGAGCCTGGTAGAGGCCAGAAGGACCTCTGAGAGGAGATCCTAGCTGAGTGAGCCTCTTTGGGATGTAGTGACAGGCATGGTAAGATTAAGATGGATGGGGGAGGAATGAATCATGAAGGTCCACATAGCCACTTCAATCCTCCTGTCCAGCGTTGAATCATCCTTCTGAAAGGCAGTAGCACATTGTGGTTAAGAGCTCAAAGTCTACCTTCTGTTCGTAACTTCTGTTAGTCAACCATTTTGGTGCACCCCTTCATCAAGGCATGGGGTGGAGTACCAGCTCATCAGCGGGCCATTAGGCAGGGCCAGGTGACTTGTTTTGGCCAATGAGCTGTGAGCAAAAGTGATGGATGTCATTTCCAGAATATAACTGCTCCCACAGACTCTTCACTGTCATGTTCCCAGACCATGAGATTTTAAGCTGGCGAAGCCTCCCTCCGACAGGGTCTCTGTGTAACTGCATGAGCCTGAAATATATATGAGGACCGAACTTCTGTGTGTGTTTTTAAGCCATGGAATTTGAGGGTTACTTGTAAGACTCTGAGGGTTCCTGATTACCGAGGCATAACTTAGATTATTTTGACAAAACACAGTCTCTCATTAACTGCTTGATTCTGGTCAACTCTCCCAATCCCTGCAAGTATCAATACCCTCATCTGCCACATGGAGAAAAGGAAAATGATAAAAAAAAAAATCAATTGCTTGTGAAGTCTGAGCCAATGTGGCCATCACCTAATGCATGTGCTGAAAATGTGACTTCTTAGCCTGACCTCCATGAGTTAGAGAGTAAAACAAGTGCTCTACCGTCAGATTATCTCAACTCAGATCTGGAGAGTCAAAGGGAGAGGAAAAGAGAATCCTTGGGAAACACCTCTCCTTTAAAGAACAATTAATAGGATCCTCATAGAAACAGCCAATATTTGCTTGCCTAAGTCCACATGCCACTATGTTCAAGGTCCCACGATCTGTGAGCTACCTGAGCTATTTTCAGAAAGTATCTGAGGAGAATAAAGGTTCCAACTCCCAGAACCACATTCCCACGTGCATCCCTCACCCTTTGTATCATGTTCCAAGATGGTAGCGGCAGCCTCTGGGAAAGCAGGACTGATTTCTAGAGGCCCCTCCTTATTTTTCTCAGCAAGGAGGGAGGCTGACTCAGGGTGTGGTTCTCCTGCCTGCCTTCTCCACACACATTCTCCTTGGGGTGTCTCAGCATACCAGAGGTGTGGTTAGGTAGTATCACTCCACCCATGAGGTGTCTTCTTGGCCAAGCCTCCTATGACCCAAACTCTCATAAACAAAACTGTGTGGTAGAAGGGATGATGGAGATATATTTAGAATCCTCCATCGTCTCCCCGAGATTATTGGATGTGTCTGCCAAGAACAATGGACCTTCAATTAACTCACTTTTCTCTAAGCAATACCTTGGACATCTACTGAGGTATACCCATGGCTGAGGCAGGCCTCTTGCCTGGGGCCTGACACCATCCCAGCCCAAATGTGGTGGCAGAAGGGCACAAAGCTAGGGACGGCCTCCCACTGAGGCTGCTTCCCTAGCATCACACCAGGAGAACCAGCTTCCCAACAGGTGCTGTTCAGGCATCTCCCAAATGTAGTCACAGAGTCACCAATATCCCAGGACAATTATGCATTCCTTTGAAGGCAGGAAATATAGTCGAGCTCAAAATCTAAGCCCTTCTCTGGTGGGAATGAAATTGCAAAGACCAGCTCTCTCCAAACACACATCCAACCCTCCAGAAAAATACATGAACCTCCAGGCTGTGTTGTCAACACCCTCCCCTGTATCAGTCTGTTCTCAATGAACACGATCCTGAAATGTTTTTCTAGCAAGGGAACATCCAAAGAAGACTCACTTCAAGGATCAAAGAAGACAGAGCCAACCTGTGAAGCTGGAACCAAAGCCTGATATATATTATGTTGATGGACACATTGAACATCGGTAACGGATTATGTGTGTGTGTATGTGCGCACGCACAAAGCCTATCCTTAGTGATCTTTCAAAATGGCAGAGTCAATAATGGAATGAATGGATCCCAGGCAGAGTTTCCTTCAACCTTACTTCAAAGAAGCAACACGTTATTAGGTTTCACACACACACACAAAAAAAAAAAAAAACAACAACAACAGGAAAACGTGATCCTGTTGTTCTGGTTATATAAATATGGTGTTGGAGGGTAATATAAAGACCCTGTCCCTCTACTACCATCCATCTATACTCTGCTTCTTCTCGGTATGTGTCCTTGCACTCCTGTCTCATTTGTTAGGGAAAGAAAATGGTGACTTTTGCCAGCAGTATGGACCAAGTTGGAAAATCTCAATAGGAAGACTTGTTGGGTACTTGTGTGTTTCTTGATGGCCTGTCAGTGTTTTCTTCTTCTACTGGAAGAAGGTAGATTAATACTATATTAATTTAGGGATGTCAAAAAAGACACAGCTAACCCTAGTTTCTATTTTATGTCCTGTATCCATGAGCCTCATGAGAAAGTCTAGTAACATTCTGAGGACATGGAATAAGAAAGATCCACTTTTGTATCACTTCAAAATCCTTATTTTCTTACCTCATCCATAATGCCTCCACAAAGCTATAACAAAGAAGAGTAATCAATAGGCTCCAATTTATTTTCTAGATCTAAAGCTCCATAACCCTAGATTTCAATGATAACAAATTTAAGTCTAAAGTTCACAAACTAGTCATTGATCTTTCTCACTGACTTCCCAATAGCAAATCTCAAAGATGTAAAGAACGCAATTCTTCCTTGTGAATACTGTTTATTGAGGGTTAAATTCCTGAAATGGATTTCTATAATTCATAGAAGTCATTTAAAAAGTTCCAGGCAGCCAACCTCCATGAACCCAATATGGCCTCTCCACAGGTTGCCTCTGTTGTTCAGTAGTCAGTAGGGAGTTCAAGGATATTTCTCTCCTGAACTCTGTGCCCATCGGTGTTACAGATGGAGCCCCCATTATGCATAGCGCCTTGTGATTCACAGTAAGAGAAGCTTTTAGCTACATTGAGTTGTATCAGATGAGGTGCAGATTTGCAGAGGGAAAAGCTGTCTTTGACGTATAGAGGGTTATACTCACTTATATTCAAATTCCCATGTTACAAACAGCAAACCCTGGTCACCTTTTGTACGCAAAAAAAAAATATATATATATATATATAGCTTTCTCTTTTTCTCCCACAGTAATTTAATATTCTATCTATTTCGGTCTGACTTCAAAAATTCATTATTCTGAAAGGAAACATGAAAACAACCAAAAGCAAGCGAAAGGCTTCCTCAGCCTTTCTCACCCTCTCACCCACTCTAGGTCCTTCCTGGTGCAGGGAGTTGTCCCATCAGTAGTTTCATCATCAATTTTCAGGGGAGGCTAAATCACTGATTTCCACACTGAAACTATAAGTGGCAACTGCTGAGAGAGTTTGCCAAAGGGTGTGTCATAGCCAAAGGCAGTTAGCATCCTTGCTGGAATCCCGTTCAGCCCTGGGGACCCTGAGATACCACTGGAATTTGCCTAAAGGCCAGAATCAATAATAACAGAGCTCCCAATGGAGAGCTCGGGATTTCCTGCAGCTGCTCCCTCTTCCTGCTGTGAAATGAGCTGCTCTCGCAGAAGGACGCTGTGGGTGTCACAGAGGGACCCCAGACATGCCCTGTCTACAATGAACCCACATCTGCCACCCAGGATGGCAGTGTGCTTACATGATGGTTCTGACTTTTTATTAAGAGTGAGGATTCCATCTCTCTGGCCCACACCAGGAGTTAAAAGATTCACTCTGAAAATCTGTCCTGTAGAGTGAAGGTTCTTATTTGCTGACACCCTACTTTCTTTGTTTACTTTTACTTGACAGTCTTCAAGAGAGTACATGGAAACCCAGAATACCACCATCACAGCATCCTCGTCAGGTTTGAAGGCAGGAAAGCTTGATTTAATTTGCTGTGTGGCATCAATTAATGGAGGAGAAACATGTTCCTGAGATGGATTGAGTTACAGAAAGAAATCAGGCGGAACATTGATGGAGAAACCAGATTGCCTTCCAGGTCCTTCCAAGTTGGTGGAGTCACAGAGCGGCCTTCTTGTTTGGTTTAGAGTAAATCTCCACTCTGTTGGCAGAAAGACGTTAAAAAGATGGAAACACGAAACAGAACTTTTTAAATGATCTGCAATTGTTTCTTAATAATCTCAAAATCCAAATGTTCCAACTTGGGAGGATTCTGATCATTTGTATACAAACATCCCTGGAAAGAGAGCCTTTACGTGATACCAACAGGTGTTTATTGCTCCGGAGAGATGAGACATTGAAGATAAGTAAAAGAAAGTTTTATAGAACTTAGCAAGTTGGCTAAAGTCTTAAAAGACAAGAGAGAGCCCGGCCAGCATCGTTCAGTGGTTGAGCATCAACCTATGAACCAGGAAGTCATGGTTCAATTCCTGGTCAGGGCACCAGCTGCTCCCTCTTCCTGCTGTGAAATGAGCTGCTCTCGCAGAAGGACGCTGTGGTTGTCACAGAGGGACCTCAGACATCCCCTGTCTACAATTAACCCAGGATGGCAATGTGCTTACATGATGGCTCTGACTTTTTAGTAAGAGTGAGGATTCCATCTCTCTGGACCACACCAGGGGTTAAAAGATTCACTTTTTAGGGCACATGCCTGGGTTGTGGGCTCAATCTCCACTGTGGGGTGTGCAGGAGGCAGCTGATCAATGATTCTCTCATCATTGATGTTTCTCTCTGTGTCACACACACACAATCTCTCTCTCCCTTCCTCTCTGAAATCAATAAAACACACACATACACACACAGAGAGAGATTAGGAATTGATCTTAAACTCTCAGCCCCCAGGAGTTAAGAACCAAAGCTCAGCTGAGGTGTCCAACAGGTGTAAGACCATAGCTGGCAGCAACTTACCACACAAAACAGCTTCGGCTGTCAGATCTATCATCACGTGGGCAAGCCAAGAAGCCTCTTCTCCCACCATCTTTGCTTATGAAGTTCAAGCACAGAGCACACACTACCCTTCACTACCTGATGGCTCGGCTCGGATGCTCCACTCGACCTCACATGTCCATTACACCTGCACGCACCTGCTGTGTGATAAATTGCTAATAACTGGTAACAGTCTAGCCTGAGCATTGTCCAACGTGCCTAGATACAGTAGGTGCACCTCATCTGAGTTCACCTTCTTCCAGGACTTTTCACACGCTGATGATGCTCTTTTTACCGTGTCTGTTGACTTCTCTTTGGCTCTGAGGCCTTAGAGGGGCTGTGTCCTTCACCTCTACCTCCTTAGCACCTAGCACAGGGCCTAGCACTTCAGTGTTTGTTTGTTGTTTAATTAAATATTTATTGTTGAAAGTTTTACATATTCCCTTCCCCCTCCCCCACTCACCCCTCCTAATCCAGGCCTTCACCACTCTATTGTCTGTGTCCATAGGATATGCATCTATGCATACAAGGTCTTTGATCTCTTCCCATTCCCTCACCTTCCCCCACCTTTCCTCTGAGGTTCTGCAGTCTGTTCCATGCTTCTTTGCCTCTGGGTCTATTCTGTGCATCTGTTTCTTTTGTTCATGAGATTCCACATAGGAGTGAGATCATGTGATACTTGTCTTTCTCTGACTGGCTTATTTCACTTAGCACGATACTCTCCAGGTCCCTCCACGTTGTCTCCAAGGGCCTAGTACTTTAAATATTCTATTCTTGTCCAATTAATAGGTAGAGTGATGCCAATACATATGTGGGAGATACGTTTTGTGGTGAGTGGTAATCAATCGTAAGCCTTTGGAATTTCTTGTTGACATACTGGCTTCTGACTAGGAGCCAACATTGAAATGCCGAAGAGATGACAGCTCCTTAAGAGCGAGTTGCAGGCGGGGCTTGCGTGAGGCTCCAGTAATCACTGCAGAATGTGAGCGAGGAGGCAAGCCCAGCTCTGCTGCCTCTGAGCCCTCCCCACTGTCACTTCTGACAATGCCATTTGATGGGATTAGTCTTTCCAGCTTCTGACACAACAGAGCCAATTCACTTTTCCTTTTAAACAATCAGAGGAGGTTTTGACTTCAGGTCCTAATGGCACAGCTGGTACTAGAGCTTCCCTTGTCTGTAAGCAATGATAAAATGGGACAGAGTACACCTGGTACAGTGGTACCTCGAGATACGAGTTTAATTCGTCCCGTAACATTGAGGCGTGGGAAGCTATGAGACGCTTGAGTCGCGGTACACTGGTGGGTCGTGTGCAGCCGGCCGATCTGCACGATGACTCCTATCTCAAATGTTGCTTGTATTTCAAAGCAAAAATCGCTCACTCGACAGCTCATATCTCAAAAATCTCATATGTTAGGGCACTCGTATCTCGAGGTACCACTGTACCTGTTTGCAGGCTTTGGAAAAGGTCCACCAGATGCTTGCTGACCAGTGGAGGGAAATACAAGCAGCAGACAATTGCAATGCACTGATTACATACATGATACCTATGTGATAGCTAATTAGAGGAGAAAATGAATGAATGGGCAGACTTCCTTGACTTCGTGATTTTTATTTCTCAATTAAGTCCACCGCCAGCCCGAGCAGTCCTGAAACATCTCCCTGCAGTGGCAGCTGGCAGAGAAGGAAGCAAAATATCACGCAGGAACTGAGATCCCCTTTAATAGGATTTACCCTGAAAACTTGGCATTTCACAAAGCGCCGAAGCGAAGGCATGCTATCCTCAATTCCAGTAGAGCGCAAACAATACCTTTCAAAGGCAGCAGATGAATGGCCACATCTTTGTTGGTCTTCAGCTTTAATTTACTTGTAAAGAAATGCGGTATCATGTTTTGTTCCACAAGGAGGAAAAGAATCCATGCATTATTCCGGCCAAAGAAAACAACTCAATCTGAGGCCTACACTTCTGATTCCCTCCGTTTCCCTCAACTCTAGTTTTTTGGCGTGTTGTTGTGTCGCTTGTCTGTTTTTTATATTTATTTATTTATTTAATATATTTTATTGATTTTTACAGAGAGGAAGGGAGAGGAATAGAGAGTTAGAAACATCGATGAGAGAGAGACATCCATCAGCTGCCTCCTGCACGCCCCTATTGGGGATGCGCCCGCAACCAAGATAACATGCCCTTGACCGGAATCCAACCTGGGACTTTTCAGTCCACAGGCCGGCCGACGCTCTATCCACTGAGCCAAACCGGTTTCGGCTGTCTGTTTTTTGATTTGGCATTCTAGCAAACCTGAGACTTACTGCAGGTCTCACTCAGGATTGCTGCTGCTGTTCGTGTGAGGGGTAGAACTCCTACACAGACTTGAAAGAGCACCGAATCATGCTATGACTTTGGCAGCGGCCAGATTGCAAGGATTCAGGGTCCCTTCCTGTAACACTAGGAACCACGGTCTTCAAAGGAAAAGATAGGGGTCACCAAATAACAGGGAGTTTGGGGTCTACTCCTCTGAGCGCAAGAGCTCTGAGTATTTCCGGAAGGCTGCCTGGCTAGCGGTGAAGGGGTCACCTAACCTTTGCCATCTTTCTATTTGTCCTCCTCTCGTAAAAATGTTTCTTGAGCCCCTTCTGTGGTGCACTGGTAGCCAGGACAGGCTCTCTTTTCCACTGATTACCTCACCCACTTACCCACTCACCTGCCACCTTTCCGTGCCAGCCTGCCCTTACTCTGCTCATCTATTCATTCTCCTAACATGTAGCTCAGGGGGTGAATACAGATTAGCCCCAGTCAGTCAGACACTCCTTTTCTCCTTGAGGATGATTGGTTAAAAAAAAAAAAAAGGACACGTGACCCAGTCTCACCAATGAGATTCTGGGGCTCAGTGGAGTCTGGTGTCCTTTCATCCTTTTTCAAGACCCTTCCTGGTATCTTTCCCTCCTCCTGTTACTTTCTCGTGGCTCCTTTGCATCTGAAAAAAAACACATACCCACTCAATTCTTCAATGTTTTCTTTAGGACAAGAGAAAAGAAGGTTATGTAAGAGTAACATCTGAATTTATCAAATTAGCCCTTAAAACCTGGCACTGTACCACTGTCGCAGAGGATTATCTTCAAACATGTTCATATTTAAAAATCTGCTGCTTACTTGGTGCCAAAATGGGACACAGAGCAGCCTGATGAGCTAACCAGTCATATTCTCCAGGCTGGTCCACCGCACAGCATACACGAGAAGCTTAAAGCCAAAGAGGAACTAACCATGGGCTTCAGGTCATGAGGAACAAGGAGCAGAGATACTGCAATGCTGACAAAACTGGTGTTTGCATGCAGTTACCATCCCATGCCCAGATGGCACAGATTTGCACCAATCTTCCTGCCTTAGACTCGGCTGCTCCATTCCATGGCTGCCTCCCCTGATCACGGAAAAGCTAGCCCAGGAAGCTACTGGTTTCCAGTCAAACTCAGGGCCGCTGGGAAGAGAGCGAAGGGAAGCATTTGGATCTGGGAAACCAGTTTCCTGTCGGTCCCATTTGCAAACACACAGGCCGCAGAACGGAGCCTCACGGAGATCTGATGGGGGCCGCGGGGGGCAGGGGACCCGGAAAAGGCAGTCTGGGTATGAGACCCCCTGCCGTCGGTCAGATTCGGTTGCTAAGTCTCAGGAAACCCGGAGCTACTTCTCCTGGAAATTAAACTGCGATTTGAAACTAATGAGGGACCGCAGCCTGGAAGAGTGTTGGGTAGCATGTGCAGCTAATTATGGCATCCAGAGGGGCCAGAGGGACGGGGGACGCCCCCATGTAGCCTCTAAACCAGGGAGATTAATCCTAGCAGCTTGGAGGGGGGAAATAATAGGTCCCCATGGCCGGAACCGGTTTGGCTCAGTGGATAGAGCGTCGGCCTGCGGACTGAAAGGTCCCAGGTTCGATTCCGGTCCGGGGCATGTACCTTGGTTGCGGGCACATCTCCAGTGTGGGGTGTGCAGGAGGCAGCTGATCGATGTCTGTCTCTCATCGATATTTCTGACTCTCTATCCCACTCCCTTCCTCTCTGTAAAAAATCAATAAAATATATTAACATAATAATAATAATAATAATAGGTCCCCATGATAAGAATGCTGATATTAAAGTTGATGCTCATTTCTCCTCGATGGTCTTCCTATCTAGGAGCTTACTGTAGGCCAGGAAGGAATTCTCAGCCCCAATGAAGGTTGGTCTGAGGTTTTTTTTTTTTTTTTTTTTTTTTTTGGTGAAA
Organism: Lasiurus cinereus; assembly: GCA_011751065.1. Taxonomy (NCBI): domain Eukaryota; kingdom Metazoa; phylum Chordata; class Mammalia; order Chiroptera; family Vespertilionidae; genus Lasiurus; species Lasiurus cinereus. Next base: position 2,057,107 of record JAAGEH010000427.1, read on the forward strand.
ATTTGGCCAGGAACAAAAAGATTGCCCCCCCTGGGTCAGCCCCGGGCTGCCCCAACTATTTTCCTGTAAGAATTCAGTGTTCTGTGCGTGCAACTTTATCTTCACAGGGAAATTCTGTCCTGAGGAGAGGAAGGAAGTCAGTCCATGTTATTAGGAACTATACCGTCTAGTTATTCAAGTAACTTGCTGTGTGTGCTCCTGTCTGCAGAGTCCTGCCTCATTACCCTGCTGGGGGGTAAAGGGGGAGCTTTGGGGGTCCGAAGGTAAAAAAGAAAATAAAACGTACAGAAAGAGAGCAGTCCATTTTCTTCTCCCCGTGTTCCAAGTCAGACTCATCCTTTCGAGGTGGAAGACAAAAGGGCCTCCGTCTCTGGTTCCCAATCTGGCTGATAATTAGCAGCCGCGGCAGAAGGAAGACATGAAAACCGCTCAAACGAAGGTCCTGGTCCCCTCCCTGGACCCTCCCTGCTGCATGAGTCGCAGGCATCTCTCAGGTTCCCCCATAATACTCCTGAGCACTCACTTCCATGAATATTGGCCTGCTGTGTAAATGGTCAAACATCTGGGCATATGGGAAGAGGTCGAGGATTTTTTTTTTAATGTCCTTCCAGATGATCATTAACATGTAGAAAAGCCCAATCTGGAGGAGTAGGCAAAAGAGGGGGAGAGGAGGGGCATACAGGGGATAGTCCCATACACACTTAGCACATACGGTTTCCTGAAAAGTTAAAATGAACATGCCACATGCCACAGGCTGGAGGGGGCAGCAGTATACATCCTTTTGTGTCCAAGCGTTTGGAAAACGGAAAAACCACCCTTACTCCAACCGGCCGTGGACAAGACAGAGCGGTTCACTGTGGTACTGTGGTACAGTGGTACCTCGAGATACGAGTTTAATTCGTTCCGTCACCTTGAGGCGTGGGAAACTATGAGACGCTCGAGTCGCTGTAAACTGGTGGGTCGTGTGCAGCCGGCCGATCCACACGATTACTCCTATCTCAAATGTTGCTCGTATTTCAAAGCAAAAATCACTCGCTTAATGGCTCATATCTCAAAAATCTCGTATGTTAGGGCACTCGTATCTCGAGGTACCACTGTATTCCGATCCTGTTCATCGTGTGTAACGAAAACGTGACATCCATTGAATCGCAACTTCACTCACAAATTTGGTAATAGGGTAGGTAGATCTCCTGTTACGTGTTCTTACCTCCCAAATACAAAAACAGATAACGGACAGTAACAGACGAATGTGTCTGTTACTTGGATGGTGCTGATGGCTTCCCAGGTGTCTGCATACTCATTACATTGTATACGTGGAACGTGCATGATTTTGTATATCAATTACACTGCATGAAGGCTGTTCAAAAACGGACAAACCAACAGCGGCCCTCACTTGGCCCACAGACCCGGGTTGGGCAGCGGCTGGCCTCGGTGCGCCTGGCCATTCACGGAGCGGTGTGCAAAGAAACGCCGGAGCATCTTTTAAATGGCACCAGAGTCTGGCACCTGTGCGACCTTGGTCCCCCTTTAGGGACGCACCTGCCGTGCAGAAGGAAAACCTCGCCATCGTTAAAGGTTCTCCCAGCTCCGTCCGGCCGCAGAGAACATCTGACTTTCAGAAGGACGCAGATCCCAGCCTGTCCTGCCAGTAAATCCATGTACGCCGTGTTCACATCAGGTTCACATTAGGCGTGTACAGTGAGCACGGGACTGGAAGATGAAGTGGTTTGCACACGCTGCAGCTGCAGAAGGCAGGGCCCCGCTGCTGTCTCTGCCGATGGCACTGCACCAGACCGCGACCTACGGGAGGGGGGATGCGACACTGCAGCGTGGCCCTCCTGCAGCGGGGCGGCCTGGGTCCCCTCGCCTGAGCCCTTACCCACCTCCTGTCCAGCCTGCTGCCGCCACCAGGAGGGGTGGAGGGCGTGACAGCGAGGACAGCCATCCGCCCCAACCCCGGGGCTCAGAATCGGTGTCCTTTTCCTCGCTGGTGCTTCCCTGCCCGCCAAGCCATTCGCCTTTTTGTGATTTTGACTCGAATCAGTCCAATGACAACAACACAGGCTGCTGGGGGTTGGCAAGCACGTTCCGCTGTGCAGCTTCGGGATTCTGCAAGGCTCTGCATGGTCGGAGGGACCAGGGGCAGGCAGTTGTAAGCTGGTTCCTCCGGAGCGAACACTGTTGTTGCCTTTTGACTGAAATTCACACCCGGGGAGCCTGCCCGGGGCGGAAGAGGAGCTCGGGTTTGCAGCCTGCGCCGGGCCAGTGCTCCCCCCGGCACATGGGGACTGGCCCGGGACACCCTAACAAGCACGCGGTCAGCGGAACAAACGTTTCTGTGCGGCAGGCGCACGCGGGGGGGGAGGGCCGGGGGGGGGGGGGCGGGACGCAGCCACCGCCGGGGATGCCAAGCGCAGCGGCTGGGAAGAGCCATGTTGTTAAAGCGCATGATTCATTAAGTCTTGTCTGGGTGTCAGATGTTCGGCCCTGGATGCTATTGCCTCCAATTTAAATCATTTTTAAAGAAGTGCCGGGAAAGGCGCTGAAAGGCCCCGCGCTCCGTTCCCTCCGCTTGAGCAACACTGTCTGCCTGGGCGCTGCGGTGAAACTTTGCATTTTGGCTAGACACCCCGAGTGCAACTGCGCTGGAGCGCGGGCTTTTTTCCTTTTTTCTTTTTTCTTTTTTTTTTTTCTTTTTTTCTTTTTGAGTTTGTACAGTCATCCACCGGCAGGAAGAGAACAGAGTGTTTCTGCAGCCAGAGTCCCTTCCCATGGCATCTGGGGGTGAGAGGATCAGCCTGCAGGTCCCTCCTCTGAGGACCTCCAGGCTGCACCTGGCTACAGGAATCCTCCTCTCCCAGAATCCCTTGCAGAGCCCCCGGAAACGCCGGAGATGCTGATCTGGGTTCATCACCAGCAGTTAGGAGCGAGGCTACTTTTGCTACCACACCCTGCATTCCTGCCAAGGCCCGGTAACCTCGGGGAGACCCCACACGTGTGGGTTCCTGGGTGCCCCTCAAACGCCTCTGAAGAGTGTCTTTACCACTCCCTCTTCATGCATATCACACGGACTGACCTTGAAGACACTGATGCTCAGTGACATACGCCGGACACAAACGAACAATTCCTGGGGGAATTCCGTTCATCCGAGGGCACTGGAGCAGGCAGGTCCTCAGAGAAGGAGGGGAGAGGGTGGCAGCCAGGGGCCGGGGGCATCGGGAAATGGAACGCGGAGTCAGTTTCATGGGGCAGAGTATCTGTTTTGCAAGATGAAAAGAATTCAGGCCGAAACCGGTTTGGCTCAGTGGATGAAGCGTTGGCCTGTGGACTGAAAGGTCCCAGGTTCGATTCTGATCAAGGGCAGGTACCTTGGCTGCGGGCACATCCCCAGTAGGGGGCGTCCAGGAGGCGGCTGATTTGATGTCTCTCTCATCGATGTTTCTAACTCTCTATCCCTCTCCCTTCCTCTCTGTAAAAAATCAATAAAATATATTTTAAAAAAGGAAAGGAAAGAAAAGAAAAGAGAAAAGAAAAGAATTCAGGAGAAGTCTGGCGGGATGGTTGCATGATAATGCGAACGTACTTCAGACCACTAAACTGTACACCTGCCCATGGTTCCGATGGGATACTTCATGCAGCTCAGAAAGTGGTTAGGGGGTTCCCTTTAAGACCCCAAGCTCCTCCCCGGGTTAGGTGGGAATTAGCATCCACCAGGGAACCATGGTTTTCAGGGATGTCAATCGGAGACTGTGGCCTCCAGACTCCCACGCATTTTGGGACAGGCGTGTTAGAGATTGTTCTAGAAGGGCCATCCTCACAGACACAAACTCCCCCAGTTCCTCAGGCTGTTGCTGCCCCACGCCTTTAGCCTGAGACTGGAAGATGAGTGTAAGGCTTAGCCGGCAGGTTAAGGCTATGTATGGTGTTTCCTGCAATTTAAGGAGAACACAGCCAGGCAGGAGTTAGGCTGGGAAGTCAGCAGACATGCGCAGATAAAAACCACCCAGGCCATTTGAAATAGAATTGCTCCAAGAATTATTAATGGTGCACATTTGTTTGCCAATGTGCCTGCTGGGGATGTGCCTGCAACCAAGGTACATGCCCTTGACCGGAAATGAACCTTGGACCTTTCAGTCCGCAGTCCGATGCTCTATCCACTGAGCCAAACCGGTTTCGGCTCATCATTGATGTTTCTATCTCTTTCTCCCCCTCCCTTTCTCTCTGAAGTCAATAAAAATATAATTTTAAGAAAAGACCCTTGACTAAAGCACTCATGTCAGATAGTTTCGCAAATAGAAACCACACAGTCCGCCCAGCCACCCCGTGACCAGCTGCCCCAGGCAGGTCTGCGATGGGCCAGTTGTCATCTTTGTCTAGTGCGTTCTTTTCTCTCCGGAGATTTGGAGAAGCCACGACCGTTTTGGCTCCTAAGTAGAGAAGACACAGTTCGAAGACAGGATTGCTTATTTGTTGGCGTGCTTGTGTGGTGCCAGTGTCTTCCCTAATGTCATCAAAGGGGAAAGGAAAGAAGGATAGAACCCTAAGAGTTTCTGGGTGATGCATGGGTTTAAAGCCTTCCAATAAGTTGAAATAGCATATCATTGATTCCCATCTCTCCTGGGCTTTGGGAAATATTATACCCACACACACACACACACACACACACACACACACACACACACATATACGTGTGTGTGTGTGTATACATATACATATACATATATATGTGATTTTTTACAGAGAGGAAGGGAGAGGGAGAGTTAGAACATCAATGAAAGAGAAACATCAATCAGCTGCCTCCTGCACACCCTCTATTGGGGAAGTGCCCCCAACCAAGGTACATGCCCTTGACCGGAATTGAACCTGAGACCCTTGAGTCTGCAGGCCAATGCTCTATCCACTGAGCCAAACCAGTTAGGGCTGGGAAATATCTTTTTGGTTAAAAATCACAACCAAAACCAATACCTTCAACTAAGTCCAACTGGTGTGGCTCAGTGGTTGAGCATCAACTTATAAATCATGAGGCCATGCTTTGATTCCAGGTCAGGGCACATCCCTGGGTTGCAGGCTCAGTCCCCAGTAGGGGGCACGCACGAGGCAGCTGATCGATGATCCTCTCTCATCATTGATATTTCTTCTTTCTTTAATATATTTTATTGATTTTTTTTTTTTTACAGAGAGGAAGGAAGAGAGATAGAGAGTTAGAAATATCGATGATAGAGAAACATCTATCAGCTGCCTCCTGCACACCCCCTACTGGGGATGTGCCTGCAACCAAGGTACATGCCCTTGACCGGAAATGAACCTGGGACCTTTCAGTCTGCAGTCAGATGCTCTATCCACTGAGCCAAACCGGTTTCGGCTCATCATTGATGTTTCTATCTCTTTCTCCCCCTCCCTTTCTCTCTGAACTCAATAAAAATATTTTTTTTAAAAAAGACCCTCAACTAAAGCACTCATGTATTTAATACTAAGACTCTCTTCTTTGTGCCATTGTATCATGTTTCTAGCAGAACAACATACATGTGGAGCAGAAATAAATCCAATTTTTAAAAAAATACACACTATAAAAAAACCAGCACTAGTTTCCTCACCTAATCAGCGGTGGCCAGTCATTGGGGGGGTTCATTCTTTAGGTCAGCTGTTGTACCATCATCTAAAAATGCAAACTCGACGTACCTTCCCCTTCTCTCCCCTCTTTCCTGATTGCGGGTGTCCCTCCAAACCTACCTTTCCTACAGAGCGACTACTGGCAGAGCGCCCCAAATCACAGGCCCTGTAAGCCGGAAGGAACCCAGACGCAGACCCCTGCAGCTCTGTCCTTAATCCCTTCCAGACAAATTAGATACGATTTCAAAAGATCGTCAGGAAACGCCAAGTCCCTTCCTACCGTGGTGGCTGGTTTTGAAGCTCTGCTCACAGGATCAGCAAGACCTTCATTACCATCGCTCTCAGGTTCACCCTCTTAAAAACGCCTCGTGTCCAGCTTTGCAAAAACCTCTCAAACATACAACTTGTTACAAAAGAATGAGCATATCCTACAAAAGAACAGTCTTTCATGATGACTCGTCCTAATATATTTACAATATGATTCAGGATAGGAATATTTTGCGATTTAGAAAACTCCCGAGACACCATTAGGTTAAAGACCTTTGCACATGGGAATATCTGTAGACAGTGCTTTGCCGGTGTCAGATTCATCTCTCTGTTCCTATCACGTGCTCACGGAAGCACATAAAATTCCCTAGATGCACGCACGGCGATCGGACTTTGCTGGTCTGTAGGCATGGGCCTCTGTCCATGAACGAGTCCCACTCCAAGTGCATTGACATGTCTGGACATGAGTAGAAAGATAAGCTTAGCAATTGTGTGATTTGTTTCTGCTTGGGCCGTGAGTTACTAATCTCCTGATTGGAACCAGATTTGTATGAATTAGGAGTTGAAATTGGAACAGTCACTGCTGTGTGCAGGATGTAAAGTGAATAAAATGAATGGGGTATTAACCTTCAGCCACTGAATATTAATCAGCTTTTCCTAAGAAAGAAAACACAGGCCTTGCCACACTAAATATTTTTGGCGCTTATTGACAGGATATGATTTCTTTTCGGCCTCAGCCCTGTTACTTCTCAGCGAGGACCTGAACACCAGACAATGGTCAACTTGACCCAGACTAATGTATGACTTGAAAAACCCCAGGTAGCTTGGGTGGCGCACACTTGAACGTGGGGGACGCGATGAAATGATATGCCCATGTCCCAAGCAAGGCTGGCTCCCAGGCCCCCTGCCAACCTGGGCCCAGCTAAGCCAACGGCGATTCACGGGAGGAACGTGGACAGGAAGCCTGGATGGCCACCGAGTGAGCATGTGGAAGGAGCACATTTCCCGTCACCTTGGGAAGGACTCAGGATTGGGGAGTGATTCTGTTTGGCTGTTTGGATGAGACCTGCCTCTACCTCAAGGGGGAAGAAACAAAGAAAATGAGTAGTATTAAGACGACTGGGCGTATAAGATGACCCCCAACTTTTCCAGTTAAAATATAGAGTTTGGGATATACTCGCCCTATAAGATGACACCCCGTGTATAAGACGACCCCCGACTTTTGAGAAGATTTTCCTGGGTTAAAAAGTCGTCTTATACGCAGGAAAATACGGTAGTATAAAAATTGGAATCTTGGGTGAAAACAAGATGTATAGTAGTTCTTTTTATCTTATGCAATATTGGGAGTGCTTTTGTTCGGGAATGAAGTCTTGGATTTATGATAACATATTTATATCACTTTCTACATTTATCCATATCTATATATCTATATTTTATATATATCCATAACTAGATTTGAACATACAGAATATTAGTATATGTATATGTATGTGTGTATATGTGTGTATGTATATGTTATGTCACCAAAGAAGGCAGTGGATCCTTATTTCCTCAAGATATTTTGAAATAGCATATATTATATTTAAACCCTACATATTTATATCAATAAAACTACTTACAGTCCTGCCGGTGTGACTCAGGGGTTTAGCATCAACCCATGAACTAAGAGGTCACTGGTTTGATCCTGGTCAAGGCACATGCCTGGGGTTGCAGGCTCGATCACCAGTAGGGGGGCATGCAGGAGACAGCTGATCAATGATGTTTCTCAAGATGTTTCTAACTCTATTCCTCTCCCTTCCTCTATCTCTAAAAATTAATAAAAATATATTTAAAAAATGAATTAAAACTACTCATCTAGTACCACACAGAGCATATATTGTGGAGTTAGGCTTACGTGGCAATTGGGCTCAATTTAAAAAATGAAGGAGGCCGCGACCGGTTTGGCTCAGTGGATAGAGCGTCAGCCTGCAGACTGAAAGGTCCCAGGTTCAATTCCGGTCGGGGGCGTATACCTTGCTTGCGGGCACATCTCCAGTGTGGGGCGTGCAGGAGGCAGCTGATCGATGTCTCTCTCTCATCGATGTTTCTGACTTTCTATCCCTCTCCCTTCCTCTCTGTAAAAAATTAATAAAATATATTTTTTTTAAAAATGAAGGAGAATGAAAGGGGGAAGGGAAGGAGTTCTTCCATCCCCAACTCGTGCAGATCCCCTCTTTATTTTCAAAGCTCTACTGCAGGTGGGAGCAGTGTTTATTTCTATGTGTCCTAGTATTTATAGGTCAGCGGTACTTCTCAACCTCAGACTCATCGGAGGAGTTTGAAGTAAATGATGTTCCTCCTTGGTGATCGCTCTAATTTTATTTTTTCCAGTAGGTGACCTCTCTCTCTCTCTCTCTCTCTCTCTCTCTCTCTCTTTCTTTCTCTCTCTCTCTCTCTCTCTTTCCCATCTAGCTTAGATCCCCACTGCCCTCATGTGTCCTCACCCTGCATCCCAAACACAGAAGAAATCGCCCAAGTAATGTGCCATCTAACATTTAAAAGAATATATCGCCCTATTTCCCTTTAGCTGGCAGCGATGCTGGAAATCCACCCATTAACCTAATCCCATGAAGATGCTACTGATGAGAATGGTTTGACATGTTGCCCTGTAAGACAGCTCCTTAGACAGAATTCTCTTCCCACCTCACGATCCCCAGCCCTGGGTTTTTCAGTCAAACACCAACCCAGGTGCTGCTATAAAGGGCCTGTGTGGAGAAAATGAAGGTTACCACTCAGCTCACCTGAGAGGAGAGAGAAGCCGCCGGGTTAACCAGATGGGTGCAATGTGCTCTGATGAGCCCTTAAAAGATGAGGCAGGCAGAGCAAACACAGAGATGGTGGTGGAAGTGAGCGCCAGAGAGGAGGCCAGAGAGGAGGCGGAGGGGCGCCCAGAACTTGAATTTGGTCCTGATTTGCTGTTGCTGGCGCTGAAGGAGGAAGGGAGCCCTGAGCCAAGGAATGCCGGCAACCCCCTGCTGACAGCCAGCGAGGAAGCGGGCCCCCATCCTCCTCCAGCCGCCAGGAACTGGTTTCGACAGTTGCTTGGACTCGAAAGGGATTCTACCCCGAGCCTCCGGTCAGCAGCGCGGCCCTGCCAACACCCTGACTTCAGCCCGGTGAGGCCCACCGTGGACTTGTGACCTGCGCAGACCATGAGGTATTCTTTTGTGTTATTTTAAGCCAATATGTTTATGGTAACTTGTTATGGCAGCACTGGGGAACTAAAGCAGATAACCACCAAGGTCCTAAGAGAAAATGGTATTAACCCCAATGACTAAATCTCAAGTGAGCCCCAGAATAGCCTGGGAAAGTGGGTTCTGGGGGAGTGGGGGAGAGAAAAAGATGGCTGCAGGTAGAGCACCCCAAATCTCATCTCCAGTCTCCCTAAGTTTACAGTTGCCTTTAGGAAATCATAGCTCCTCCCCTCAATAGCCTGGCTACAGTGTGGTTAACACTTCTATAATGAAATGTTGGCAAAAAAGAACTTTGCAAAGGTGGCCGAAACCGGTTTGGCTCAGTGGATAGAGCGTTGGCCTGGGGACTGAAAGGTCCCAGGTTCGATTCGGTCAAGGGCATGTGTCTTGGTTGCAGGCGCCTCCCCAGGAGGTGGCTGATCAATGTCTCTCTCTCTCTCATTAATGTTTCTGTCTATCCCTCTCCCTTCCTCTCTGTAAAAAATCAATAAAATATATTTTAAAAAATAAAAAAGAACTGCAAGGGTGGCTTGGAGGTAATAGATCCCATTAGCTCTTCTACATATTGTCATAGCCTCTTAGCCAGTCCAACTTCCACTGAAGATCTGACCCTCAGAGGCATTAAACGGCTTTGCTGAGGTCAGATAGCCAGTCAATAGTAAATCAGACACTGGTCAAGTTCTCTAATGTCTTCTAAGTTCCTCATATTATCTCTCTGAACTCCTCCTTATGATGGAAACGAGCTGAAATAAAGAAAGCACACGTAGTAAATACGCCATAAGACCATATGCTGTGGTAGTCCATGGAAAGGGAATATAGGTATTTACCGGGATCATCTGTAGCCCAGGTTACATCATCAAAAAGCAATGCTGGTTGTCTGACTCACTGATAACTTCTCAAACTAAAAATAAACAAATATATAAATAAAAGCTAACAACAACAAAGAAAAATACCAAGATATCCAGATACTAGAGACAGGGAAAATTTTGGTTTACATTTACCTACCTGGATGCTCCCATCATTCCCTATTGCACTTTTCCCAAGATTTCATGCCCACTTCTCCACGTTAAATAGCCCTGGTAGTAACAAGCCTGGGTCCGCCTTGGCCGATCATATCAACCTTTAATCCTGGAAGGCAACCCAAAAAGCCCTAGGAAGAAAATAGGATGAGTCAGCATGCATGTTGAGAATGGAATCTAGAAACTCCAGATGCAACTGCCGAAATAGCCGGAGGAAGCCTTATTTGGAAGCCGTTCCCATCCTGGCCCCCTCCCCACCCAACTGGATTCCACTGGCATTGCCAGCACCCTCCCTTTGGTCTACGGGGTTTCTCCCTTCCTGCCATTCTCAACCCAACCAGACTCCCAAATCCCGAGGCAAATAACTGTTGCCGTCTGCTGGGTTTCAGGACCAGACCACAGACCCTGCCCCAGTCCAAGTCACCTCCTCAGAACATCCAGAAGGAAGGTTCAGTAGGTCTCCTCCATCCTGGCTGAGAGCCCCCAGGACTTGGAGGGAACCCTGAAAAGAGGTGGGATGGTTTATGCAACATCTTGGCTGAGATCTTAAAGAGATGGAACGCCCCTCCCTCCACTTTTTGGAAGGAGATCCATAAAGAAGTGACCTGATCTGGAAAGCATCCTTCAGACCCAAGGAATGTGAAATGCCCATGTTAGGCTTTTCTGTAAATAATTTAAGCTTCAGCCTGAGAATTGCAGCGCAGTCGGATAGCCCTTCACATCTCTCGCGGCGCTGAAAATAAATACTTCAATGGCTAGAGGAAAAGGTAGAGCCTCCTTGGACCTTCCTAGAGAAGAGAGAATGCACTCGGACAAAGAGATGCAGTGGCAGCAGACACATCTCCACCCTGCCTCTCCCTCCCCTGTCCAATTCTGACATCACCTACTCTATCAGTTAGAAAGACCGGGGAATGGAGAAGAAGACAAAGATGGAGGAAGAGGAAGAGAAGGAACAAGATGGGGAGTTAGAGGAGAAGCAGGAGAGAAGTGGGGAGGAGGAGGAAGAAAAAGAAGAATATCTTCATACAGTGGTACCTCGAGATACGAGTTTAATTCGTTCCATAACCTTGAGGCGTGGGAAACTATGAGATGCTCGAGTCGCGGTAAACTGGTGGGTCGTGTGCAGCCGGCCCGTCTGAGGGATGACTCCTATCTCAAATGTTGCTCGTATTTCAAAGCAAAAATCGCTCGCTCGACAGCTCGTATCTCAAAAATCTCGTATGTTAGGGCACTCGTATCTCGAGGTACCACTGTATTTATCTAGTTAAGCTTTGGCCACAGAAGGCCACACAACGTTTCTGAGATGCCACCATTGATTAGCCTCTGGTCCTCTCTACATTGCAATTCAGTATTCTTTGGGAGCGAAGAATAAGAAACCCTCAAATACTGACATTGGCACGCTAGGCCGCTCTCTAGCCCTGATACACACTCAACCTTACCATCACTCTCTCTGTGTCAGAGACAGAGTCCAGGAGTTCTCATGACCAGACATCTACAGGTAGCTCTTGTCCCTGAGCTGAACTCCTTTCTAGGTCACTTCCAGCGTGCCATCTTTCAGTGGCTCTGCAAGAGGATAGAAAGTGGCCAGCTTCAAAAGACAGGCATTTCCTCAGACTGGGAAGTCTTCTGAGAAGTATGGAAAGATTACAGAGTGAGCATGTTCTGTCCTTGGGGGCACCAGGGCTGAGAAAGGAAAGAGCTGGGGGGAAGGTCAGAGCCCCTCTCCTGCTGCTGTCCAACCCCCATTCCAGGAGGAGAGACCCGAGATGGTGAAAATACTGTTTTTGCAGCTGTCACCCAAATGCTATTCAGAATTCCTCTTCTGTGGCCCAGGATCTCATGCAAATTGTCCACATCACGGAGGGTCAAAATGATAATTTGGGTGCAATTAGCCAGATGTGTCGGGATGAAATGTCTCCCGCCCCAAACGATCGGAATAATTTACACATACATAATCACCTTACTCCAGTGGGAAACAGTACGGATGCTCTTGCTGATTTCACCCGAACACCTAGCCCAGCGGTTGGCAAACCGCGGCTCGAGAGCCACATGCAGCTCGCCAGCCGAGGTTTGCCGCTCCGTTGACGAATGAGTTTGCCGACCGCTGACCTAGACTTTCCAACAGTGTTCTAGCAAAAAGGTGCCAAGTCCGGGGAAGCCAATAAGATAGCTCTGTGAGGCCGGGCTGTCGCTCTCCTAACTGCAGACGGAATTAATGTGTTTTCATTAACTCCTTATCGAGTTACCTGCCTTTGATTCCCAGCACAAAATGTATTTTCAAAAGGGGAGGGGGTGATGGCAGCCGATTTTCAGGAAATAGCAAGTTCTTTTTCTACTGAGATAAAATCATTTGGCAAGCCAGGGTGAAATACTTCTACTTTGTGCGCGCGCACGAGACAGAGAGTGAGAGAGAGAGAGAGAGAGAGAGAGAGAATTTTAGAAAATGCTAATGAACCACAAAAGGAAAAGAAGAAAGTATATATATTTTTTAATGAGCCTTTACTTTTGAAAACAGCTCAGTTTGCAGCTAATTTTTGAAGGAATGGCAAAGTTGTTATTCCTTGGAGAGCTGGGTCGGAGCTGACCCAGGCCTCAGGAGCCTGCAGTGAAGAAGTGGGCCGTTCAGGTGACTTTAATTAAAGGGCTGACTCATCAAGGCTGACCTTTGGGGCGCATCCTTTCATCTCCAGAAAGGAGGAAGCCCCACAGAACCAGAGACATAGGGTGAAGGGAGGGGCTCCTGGAGCCCGTCGGCCAGGCTACAGAGGGAGGAGCCTGGGTCAAGGTGAAGAGTTGGGAAATCGGTCTGTTCTGATAATTCTGCATGTGAAGGAAGGGGAGATCCCACAGGCTAGTGAGGATGGAACCAGCAGATGACTCCCTCTTCATGGAGAGCCTTCAGAGCCTCTTTTAACTACTCTCCTAAGATCCCTTGGCTCAGTGGTGGGCAAACTCAATAGTCCACAGAGCCAAATATCAACAGGACAAGGATTGACATTTCTTCAGAGAGCTACATTTTTTAAACTTCTTTTAACGCCACTTCTTCAAAATAGACTCGCTCGGGCCGTGGTATTTGTGGAAGAGCCACACTCAAGGGCCCAAAGAGCCACATGTGGCTCGGGAGCCGTAGTTTGCCAACCAGGGCCTTCACTATCACTTGTTGGATAGGAGTCCTGGGAAAATACACTGGATCCCTCTAAACCTCAGATGCCTCAGCTATGGACTTAGCATTGTCATTCCAAACTTGCTCATCGCCGTGGAGGGGAAGTATCCAAAAGGCAGCGACGCCCCCCAGTACTCTCCATGTTGCCTGACCTTTCTAAGGAGGTGCACCCCTTCCATAACATGGGGATGAGAGTGCCAACGTTCCCACCCCATAAACCCCTAGCAGGTAACTGCCTTAAAGGCATAGCAGTTGATGTAATATAGTTATGAATTCATACAGGGTGGCGCAAAAGCAGAGTTTTGCGTAGCATGCATGAAACCTAAGAGTTGATTCTTGTATCCTTATTTATCATTGGGTTATTTTCCATAAAAAACAACTGTCCACCTACTCTTGCCCCACCCTGTATAATTAATAAATCGCATGGGTCCTAGTATGCATTCGGGAAACCTTAGCTGCTGTCCTTGCACTTGATGGAAGGAGGGCCCTTGGTGTTTAGGAGTGAGGTCACCCCAGAATAGCATTACCCATAGTTAAGCAGCAAGGTGGCCAACAAGCGACAAGGTACTCAGAGAAAAGGACTCAAAAAAAAAAAAAAAGCCGAAACAGTTTGGCTCAGTGGATGGAGCATCAGTCTGTGGACTGAGGGGTGCCAGGTTCGATTCCGGTCAAGGGCATGTATCCTGGTTGCGGGCACATCCCCAGAAGGGGGCATGCAGGAGGCGGCTGATCGATATATCTCTCTCTCATCGATGTTTCTGACTCTCTATCCCTCTCCCTTTCTCTCTGTAGAAAATCAATAAAATATATTTTTTTTAAAAAAAGAAGAAGAAGTTTGCTCTAGACCATTTATGGCAAGACACGTCTGGCTCCTTCGGATGCCAGGGTTGGTGTTTTTCCATCCAGCAAACACATGGCTTCCATTAGCTCACTGATACTGACACATCCGAGGCTTGCAAAGCACACGGGGCCTCCGCCGAGCGAAAGGCTTGCCCGCCCGCCCGGGGAAAAGCAGGAACCGGTGCCAGGGGCGGGGCGGGGAGGTGTTGAGTTGAGGAAGGAGAGCAGATCTGGCGCTGTTTTTAATGACCGTCCTGTCCGCACCTGAGAATAAATTAGCCACACCTGTGCGGTTCCCGGCCCGCTGGCGCTCTGACGGGGTGTCAGTGTGCATACACGGCCCCCATTAATCAGAGGGAGCGGTGTGCGCAGTGCGTGCTCCCCTGGGGGACCAGCGGATAACCTGCAGGGTGCACACACACCCCCGGCTCTGCCGGGCTCTCTAATCCAGAGCCAACCCCAGCTCCCATGCCCCGCTCCCTTTCACTGGGGTCCTGGGGACATCCGTGTTCGCTTGGCTTCTCAGAAACAGGCCTGCATGCTAATTAGTGTGCAGCGAGAGGCCCGCGTAATGGTAACTCAACCCCCCCCCCCCCTGCCTAACCTTTATCATCTGTTTCCCATCTTCAAAGCCGCGCCGTCCACTTTTGTGCTGCACCCCAGTAGGCCGGGGAACCTCCTTGCCGTCTCATAGCAACGAGTGCTCTTTGGAAGGAAGGGGTGAAAGGCAGGGGCATCCCGGGCCCGAGCAGTTCGGGGACCGCTCTGGGCTCTAAGTTTCCTCCCCAAAGGGACGAGTTCAAGTGAATGGGGCTTCGTGTCCCTGGTTACAGAGGGGACCTGCTTCGCGGGCCCCATCCTGTTATCTCTCAGAGTGTTTGCGGCTTCAGACTGTGCAGCGAGGTGAGCAAATAAAACGGTGGTGAAAGCTTAATGAGGCACACACTGGCCTCCTCCTTGGAGCTGATAACAGTGTTTTCACATGTTCCAGATCACTGGGTTCTTTCAGCAGCCTCATGAGTCAGGTGAGCAGCTACTGTTAACCCATTTTACAGGAGAGGAAAGAAAGGCTGGAGGAGGTCAGCTGTGTCTCACAGCTTCCCTGACTAAATTCTCTTAAACCCTGAGCTACTTTCTCTGTTCATCTGTCCTCACCTGTAAAGGGGAGGTGTTTGATGGGGAGGCAAGAGTTGTTATTTCATAAGTTGTTAGGTTTACTGAGTTGATATATGTAAGAGTCTACAAATTCTTAAATGTGTGTTCAATATATGTTGGCTACTGTGATTGCGAAGGAAGGTAGAAAGTTGAAAATGTGGGACCCAAGAGCCTTAGGGCTGAGAATATCCCTGGGGAGACCACCTGGGCTGAATCGAAAGCTACCCGAAACCTTGGGTTTCCGGTGCAAAACTCCTACAAGGCCCAAGCAAGCTGGGACAGCTGGTCACCCTGCCCTGCATAGGTTCTCAATCGATTCCATTTCGTAAATGAAAGAACTGAAGCCCGAGGAGTTACAAGTGGACACAGCTATCCAGGCTGGTTGAGATTTTTGAAATGTATGCTTTTGTTTTGCTGTTGTTTTAATTTTATTAAATTTACTAGAGGCCCGGTGCATAAAATGCGTGCATGGGTAGGGTCCCTAGGCCTGGCCCGGGATCAGGGTCAATCGGGGCCGTCCGGCTGCCAGCCCAGGCCTTCCTTCCCTGGCTGCCAGCTGCCGGCCGGGGCCTCCCTTTGTTCCGCGCTGTCCCTTGGTATTCAGCACGCATCATAGCGAGCGATCATACTCTGGTCTCCCGGTTGAACTCCTGAGGTGATACTTTGCATATTAACCTTTTATATATATATGAAGATTGGGGTGGCATTGGTTAATAAAATTATGTAGGTTTCAACTGTATAATTCTATAATACATCATCTGTATATTGTATTGTGTGTTCACCACCCCAAATCAGGTCTCTTTTCATGACCTTTGAGCCCCTTTAACCTTTGCTACCTCCCCCTCACCCCCTTGCTGGCTGGTACCACCACACTGCTTTCTGTTCCAGTGAGGTTTTATTTATTTGTATGTCTTATTTGTTCCTTTGTGACTTTCAGTCTTATATCCCACGTATGAGTGAAACCATACAGTTCTGGACTTTTCCCATCTGATTTGTTTTGCTTAGCATGATATTCTCAAGATCCGTTCATGTTGTCACAAATATCAAGGTCCATAGGATTATTGCTGAGTAGTATTTCATTGTGTATACGTATCAGGTCTTCTTTATCCAGTCATCTATCAAATAAGGCTTCCGTTGTCTTAACCTGTGCTTTTTTTTTTAATATATTTTATTGTTTTTTTACAGAGAGGAAGGGAGAGGGAGAGAGTTAGAAACATCGATGAGAGAGAGACATCCATCAGCCGCCTCCTGCACATCCCCTACTGGGGATATGCCCACAACCAGGATACATGCCCTTGACCGGAATCGAACCTGGGACCTTTCAGTCCGAAGGCCGACGCTCTATCCACTGAACCAAACCATTTTTGGCTAACCTATGCTTTTAATCCATGATAAGATACTCACTATAAAGAGCTTCTCCCTAAAGGGCAAAATCATAGCATATCAGCAAGTGGGGGAAGGTGGCTGCTGCTCTTTCTGAGAAAGGGTTCAAGGACTCTCCCGGATAGTGTTTCTCTGTTGTCGATGCTGTTCTTTTTCTGTTCTACTGTTGTTATACTTCCAAGTGATCTGAGGCATAATCTGAAATGTTAATTCACAGACTCTTAGAAAAACGATTTATTTTGATACAGGAAATAATACTGAACAATTTAAAAACGTATTATACAAGATGGAGAAAAGTTCATCTCCGTGTCCATTAAGGTTAAGAACAAGACAAGATGACCACTGTCACTGCAACTCTAACATTTTATTGGAGTCGTGTTTAATACTGTAAGACAAGAAAAATAATGAGCTATAGGGTCTGAAAGAAAATTGTTATTTTTTAAAAATACAGTCGACATACAATATTATATTACTTTCAGGTGTACAACATAGTGATTTGACATTTATATTCCCTACAATGTGATCACAATAAGTCTAGGAGCCATCTGTCACCACACAAAGTTATTACTTTATTATTGACTATTTCTCTGTACTATACATCCTATCTCCATGACATTTTTATAACTGAAGATTTATGCCTTTTATTCCCGTCCACATTTGCACCCATTTCCCTACTCGTTTCCCTCTTGAAATCATCAATTTATTCTCTATGAGTCAGGTTCTTTTTTTATTTTTATTTGTGTGTGGTGGTGGTTGTTTTTTTACATTCCACATGTAAGTGAAATCCTATGATATTGTCTTTGTCTGACTTATTTCAGTTAACCTAATACCCTCTAGGTCCATCCATGTTGTTCTAAGTGGCAAGATTCCATTCTGTTTTATTGCTGTTGATTTCTGAACACAGCCTGGCCATGGGGAGGGAACAAGGGCAGTTGGCCAACCTGCCTGCTGGTTGAATTCCTGATTGAGGGGACATTTTGCATATTAGCCTTTTATTATGTGGGATATACACTGAGTGGCCAGATTATTATGATCTCTGAACACATAATAATCTGGCCACTCTGTGTGTGTGTGTGTGTGTGTGTGTGTGTGTGTGTATTCACAACTTCTTTATTTTTTCACCCATCCATTCATGGACACCTAGATTGATTACATATCTTGACTTTTGTAAATAACATTATAGTGAACATAGGGGTGTGTATTTCTTTTTGAGTGAGTGCTTTTATTTTCTTCAAATAAGTACCCAGAAGTGGAATTGCTGGGCCATGTGGTAGTTCTATTTTTAAGTTTTTTGAGGAACTTCCATACTATTTCCATAGTGACTGCACCAATTTACATTTCCACCAATAGTGAACAAGGGTTCCCTTTTTCCCACATCTTCACCAACATTTGTTATTTGTTGACTTTTTTTTTTATAATAGCTTTTCTGACAGGTGTGAGGTGATATTGTGGTTTGGATTTGCATTTTCTTAATAATTAGTAACATTGGCCATATGTATGTCTTCTTTGGAGAAATGTCTGTTTAGGTCCTCTGCCCATGTTTTAATTGGATTGTTTGTGAGGGTTTTTTATGTTGAGTTACAAGAGGTCTTTATATATTTTGGATAGTAACCCTTTATTGAATATATCATTTGCAAAATATCCTCTCCAGTTCAATACATTGTCTTTCATTTTGTTGGTGGTTTCCGTGGCTGTGCAAAAACTGTTCAGTTTGTTATAGTCCCACCTCTTTATTTGTTCTTTGTTGCCCTTACCTGGGGAGACATGTACAAAAAGATATTGCTAAAACCAGTGTCAAAGATTTCACTGCCTATGCTTTCTTCTAGGAGTTTATGGTTTCAGATCTTATACTTAAATCTTTAATCCATTTTGAGTTTGTTTTTGTGTATGGTATAAGAAAATAACCCAGCTAGGCCAGCATGGTTCAATTCAGGGTCAGGCTACATGCCGGGTTGCTGGCTAGATCCACAGTGAGAGGGGAGATGAGGGGAGCGCATGAAGGAGGCAGCCAACCAATGACTCTCTTTTTCATCATTTATGTTTTTATTTCTCTCTCCCTCTTCCTCTCTGAAATCAATAAAAATATTTTAAAAGTGATCCAGTGTTATATTTTGCGTGTATCTGTCTAGTTTTTCCAACACCACTAATTGAAGAGACTGTCTCTTCCCACTGTCTATTCCTCCCTCCACTGTTGTAGATTAGTTGACCATGTACATGAGGACTAACTTCTGCATTTTTCTATTTGGCTCCCAGGATATATGTGTCTGTTTTGGTGCTCGTACCATGCTGTTTCATTGCTGTAGCCTTGCAGTAGTGTTTGAAATCAGAGAGCGTGATACTCCCAGTTTTGTTCTTTTTTGGTCAAGATTACTTTGGCTACTCGGGGTCTTCGTGGTTCCATATAAATTTTAGGATTATTTGTTCTAGTTCTCTGATTAATTCACAGACTTTTAGTTGTTGTTGTTTTTTTTGTCATTCTGTCTTTGAGGAAAAAAAATAACATTGACACTCCTATTAGCAACTCTACAAGAATTAAGACTTGATTTTCTAAGAGATGAGTTCTATGAGATTGTTTCTCTATCTCCCCCCCCTCAAAAGAAATCTTAGCTAGCAGTGATTTTCTATGAATTACAGTGACCCTCAAAAGGCTTTATCTTAGCTCCTAAATACTTTCCAAATGTATTTCGAGCCTTCACATCCCCTACTCCACTGCATCTATAAAACAGGCTCATAGAGTGGAATCCATGGTTGTGTAAGCCACCCCCTCTCGTTACCATGAGACCCAGGAAAGAAGGGTTTACATGGAATAAAGAACTTCCCCCTCTCCCAAATAATGGTTCATGAATGGATTTACTTAAGCAAGAGCTTAAGTACATCTCAGCAGACACCATCGATCTCAGCTGCAAAACGAACACGGCATGAATTTAAGGACTACTTGGGGACACTCTGGATTCCCAAAGCAAAGCTGACTTTCTCGATTTGGTAGAGGAACAGGGCCGACTGGGAGTAGAGACTGATCCTGTTTTTCATGAGCCATTTTGTCTGAGGACATGCCCCACAAATTAAAACACACATGTAAAAATCCGTAGGTGTGAGATGATGAAAGTTGCCAATCTGCTCATTAGAAAAATCACAAACGTGTTGGATGACAGCCATGCTGTTGGGAGGATTTTTATTTTCCTTTTAACAATCCTCAGCGTTGCTGGGCTTATAAAGAATCCTTGATTCAAACGAAAAGCGAGAGTTTTTGGAGAGAGTCTTAAATGCGTAGATGGAATCACACTGAGACATCCACAGAAGCCAGAGGAGAAAATTACATCTGATATCAAAATACATCTGATATCAAAGAGAAGGACTCTATCAGATGTATTTTGATATCAGATGTAATTTTCTCCTCTGGCTTCTGTGGATGTCTCAGCGTGATTCCATCTACGCATTTAATCTTCGGTTTCATTTTTTAAAAGCATGTTTTTTTTGTTTATCTTTGTCCAAAACTGAATGTAATCTGTGTGCCTTCTAGCTCTTCTAACCATCCCAACTTTCCAAATGTCATATCAGAATGCCGTGTGGCGCAGAAAATCTCTGCTTGTCTTGACAGGTTGGGAATTGCATATTCACGGGGAGAAAATTAAGTTACTAGTCCCCAATACAGCCAAACTAATTTTAAAACAGATCGTCACTTTAATTTACTGCAAGTAAGTGAAGGGGAAAAGAAAAGTTAATACAAATAAGCCCTGAGCTACAAGTTTTAAAATTAATGGAGAAAGTTTCCCACAAAACAAACATTCATGTACAAGCTAGTTGCAGAATTGGAGAAAAGTTAGCATTCAATATAAGATCATTTGAAAACAACCAAAACAGAAAAAAAGAAAAGAAAACACACCAGAAACTTGAACTGTATTTACATATTTCTTGAAGCTGAAAAGGCTGATGCTTCTTCAGGGAAAGTTTGATAAACAACCATTTGTCCGCAGGCCAAACATTTGAGTATCACATTCCCACCAACCCAACATACAGATGAGAACATTGCGGACCTTCTTGTGTTACTACTCACGGTCCTTGTTTTTTTATCAATTTGGCCAGGGATTTATAAAGATCATATTTCACTTCATCGTAGCTATCATTCAACCAAAGAGACTTCCAACTTTCAATAAAAAAAAAATGTAAAACAAAAAAGAAAAAAAGAATGTTTATTGTCACAAATATTTGCTTCCCAGAACATTTGCAAAATGCTGTCTGTCAGTGTCTCAATATTTATTTAGAATTTGTCCTATCACAAATCCTTAACACTCGGAAAACCAAGGCCTTAAAGAAGTATTAATGTTCTAACCCCCACTAAACACATACACACACACACACACACACACACACACACACACAGAACAATAATTTGGCAAATGAGCGCGCACATAAAGAAAAGAGAGAAAGCAAAATCGACAACATGTCATGAGGCAGATTCCTTACGTTGACTCTTCATGGAGAAGAAAGTCTTTAAAAAAATAACCCAAAGGGCTCAGATAATGGCAATACTTTCATTTTGTTTTGATTTCCAGCCCCGCATTAGTCCTATAATTTAAAAAAAAAATTATTAGTGAATCAGAGTGGTGAGTTGGCAGTTGGCTTCATGTCTGGCCCTTCTACCTGAGCGATGAAGGAATAAATGACAGGGAGTCCAGCACAGCTGGCTTCCTCCTGAGCTGGTCTAATTACAAGGTAATGCTGGCAGTAGCTTCATTTGTAGATTAATTAGCTGATGCCAAGGCCGTTCTTTGAACATAAAAGGCCAAGTATAATTATTCATCCTCAAGCTAATGATCATTTAATTAGGCTTTTCTTCTTGTGTAATGGTCCGTAAAGAGGCGGGCCCCTGGGGAAGGGGCTTCCACCATTACCATGGAGAAGTGTATGGTGATAGATCTTGCTAGCATGAGAAAACAGTGTTCAGTGTGCAGAGAAAGGTGGTCAAATAGATCGGAAACCACCCTCTCCTCTCCCAGTCGCTAAAAGCCATGAGGGAATGGACAAGGAAGCAGACCTTTGGGTGTTGTTTGCATATTTCTAGAATTAGGAATCTTCGTTTGAATTGGGCTAAGCCGAAGTTCTCTGGCAAAACCAAAGGCCTACCTGAGGTGACAGTTATAGAGCAGAAAAGATGTTAACTCTGGGGTCTTTGTACTTCTTAGGAAGGGTCTTCTGTCCTCTCAGTAAAACTGGGTACCAGTTTTCTAACTGGGAAATCATGTCCAAGTTGAAAGTCCTCCAATGAAGCTAAGTGTTTTTGCAAAACAACTGTATTATACCTTCTCAGGTGGCTTTCTCTGTCTATTCCCCTATTAGATTATATACTCAAAGCTGAGGACCTTACCTTTTTTAAAAAATCTATTTCCAGCCTTATCTAGCCCATAGTTATTATTCATTAAGTGAGTAGATCAATGAGCAAATAATAATTTAAAATATACATATAGAACTAAGAGGAGCAAATATGCCTCTAGGTAGAAGAATTAGTCCCATGAATGTAAAAAAAAAAAATTTATGTCAAGAAAATTGTGAATGACTCTGTCACACATTCTAAACCCAGAAGTATCTGTCCTGGCGCCAGATCAACACAGATTCTATCACAAGGAGACTTTCCAGACCACATTCTCAAGTAATCTGGCAAGCAGCCAGATTGATCCAGCTAATCAATATTTGCATTAGATGACTTGGTTAAGTCACCGTTTAATCAGTGGTGAGATGGGGGCAGTCATGTCACTTTAGCAGAATGATCCCACATCTAACAGACGGTAACTCTTCAGGGTCAGCTCTATGAGCATCAGTTGATTTGTCTTTTTATAGGAGCTTTGATTCACGAAAGGAAAAAATAAAATTTGCTAAAAATATGCGTCACCTTATCCTCCACAGGCAAGAGTTTTCTTCACTGAGTGATCACTCCAGTAGCAAAAGCAATATTGGAGATCATAGCACCACTCTTTCGTGATAATAAGAGGCATACCCCATAGCAAAGCTTGGGGAGAATGCTGTGACATGAGACATTCCAAAAAAAGTATTTTGATAAAAGCGAAAGCAGTATAAAGATATAGAAGTTATGTCAGCTTTTTCTCAAAAAAAAAAAAAAAAGAAAAGAAAAATCTTTAAATGTACAAAGAGCCCTAGCCGGCTTGGCTCAGTGGATAGAGCATCAGCCTGTGGAATGAAGGGTCTCAGGTTCGATTCCAGCCAACGGCACATGCCTGGGTTGTGGGCTCCATCCCCAGTGGGAGGTGTGCAGGAGGCAGCCAATCAATAATTCTCTCTCATTATTGATGTTTCTATCTCTCTATCCTTCTCCCTTCCTCTCTGAAATCAATAGAGAAATATATAAATATACAAAGAATTTAACGGTAAAAATAAACTATGGTCTAGTTGGAGGGAATATAATAATAATGCTACTCAAAATTGTATTCAAAAAAAGGGGGACATTTCAATAATACTAAGTGAGAGATGGGAATCTTATAGGAGTTAGAAGCCAACCCTGGTCTTCAGAAGGATGTTTTATGTTCCTTTCAGAGCTCCTGGAGGAATTTCTACATCTTGTGTAGATGTAGATTAGTTGACCATGAAAAGTCCCACATCTACATGAGACAACAGAGAGTATCAGGCATTCCCTTCCCAATGGGCTGGCAGCACAGCGACATGCATGTGACCAGATTATGAAGCGAGGGTCTCAAGAAGGCCTACAGGAGAGACCTTGCAAAGGATGGGCACACGGGTTCTATCTCAGCTTTGGGCACACAGGCTCTATCTCGGCATTGGGCACACAGGCTCTATCTCGGCATTGGGTACACAGGTTCTATCTCAGCATTGGGCACACAGGATCTGTCTCAGCTTTGGGCACACAGGTTCTGTCTCGGCGTTGGACACACATGATCTGTCTCAGCATTGGGCACACAGGCTCTATCTCGGCGTTGGGCACACAGGCTCTATCTCAGCATTGGGCACACAGGATCTGTCTCGGCATTGGGCACACAGGATCTCTCTCAGCATTGGGCACAGAGGCTCTATCTCGGCGTTGGGTCTAAGGTTCTGTCTCAGCATTGGGCACACAGGATCTGTCTCAGCTTTGGGCACACAGGATCTATCTCAGCATTGGGCACACAGGCTCTATCTCGGTATTAGGCACACAGGTTCTATCTTGGCGTTGGGCACACAGGATCTATCTCAGCATTGGGCACACAGGCTCTATCTCGGCATTAGGCACACAGGTTCTATCTATCTCGGCGTTGGGCACACAGGATCTGTCTCAGCATTGGGCACACAGGTCAGCACAGGATTCGCCAAACACCTTCTTTCTTCACTCCTGTGACCAGGGTGCTGCCTAGCTGAGCTCGGCTCCTCTCATTTCTTTTTTTTTAGTTGGTTGTTGTGAATCCTCACCTAAGGAGCTCTCTCCACAGAAGCTACCCTTCCCCACACTCACAGCCTCCATCTCTCCCACTCACTCCTCTCTCAGGCCAACGTCAGAGACAAGGGTGTGCAAAGATAGAGAGATCACTACCCACCGAGGGGTCCCTGCTTGTCCTGCCCTGAGAGAGCATCGCTTCCCTGCTGGGCCTCTCTGGCTTCCCTGGGAACCCAGGATCAAGATGCCAGGGCCCTGCGGGTTGCTCAGGTAGATGGGGGAGCCACCCACACAAGCACACAGCTACATAACAGCCTTCTGTGGAGGATGTGCAGATTGGATTGATAGCTTTTCCCTAAGAAAGTTCTGGAGTGTATTCCCGGGATTTTTTCCCCCAAGTTTGTATATCCTGTGTCCAGGGGGTGGAAACTCACTGTGACGCTAGTCAAGACGCACCCTCCCTCCCTCCCCAAGATGAGATCAAGCAGAATGAAAGAAAAGGCCAAAACAGGTTTGGCTCAGTGGATAGAGCGTCGGCCTGTGGACTGAAAGGTCCCAGGTTCGATTCCGGTCAAGGGTATGTACCTTGGTTGTGGCACATCCCCAGTAGGGGGCGTGCAGGAGGCAGCTGATCGATGTCTCTCTCATGGATGTTTCTAACTCTCTATCCCTCTCCCTTCCTCTCTGTAAAAATCAATATATTTTTAAAATAAAATTTAAAAAGAATGAAAGAAAAGGCACCCCTCCGGGCCGGGAAGGAGACCCCGTGGCTCAGCCCTCCCCAGGACTGGTGGTGGCAGAGGGACCTGACGGTACTGTCATCTGCACACCCTCTTAGCAGAGCCACAGAAATGAGGTCCAGAGACCCAGCGGGTGTTTGACAGCTTCTGGGACTTGGACCCGCCCCGCCCCCCAGGCAGGGCCTGATGTGAGTGCCCGGCCTGGATCCCTTTCCTTTGATATGGAACCTGCGCCCCAGTGGGCTCGGGGGCAAAAGAAAACAGCCAGGCCTCTCGGAGTCCTGTTCACCTCCTGCCACAGCGGCTGTTAATTTGCTACCAGCCGCTGCCACAATCTAGAAGCGGGGGGCACGTGGCAGGGGTTCTTTCTTCTCCGGTGTGATACATCCTTCCTGCCTGCTGCCCCTCGCAGTCCACCTCTGGGGAAGGCCGGAAGCAGGGAGGCGGGGAGCAGAAACTTCCGGAAATTTCTTTCGGCCCCTGCTTCCCAGGTTGTCTGGTAATGACCCTGGAGACGGCCACCTGCCCCGGTGAAGGGATTGGTTACTCTCCCAGGCATGCCCCCGCTCACTTCCTCCTCTTCCTGCCCCCAGCCTCTACCCCTGCAGCCTCCAGCGGCCCCCCTGCCAAGTTCATCATCTCAGGAAGAGGGAGTCTGAGCTCAGAACCCAGCTTTCAACGCTCCACTCGGCCCCTCTCCCTTCCCTTTCATGTGTGAATCCAGAAGCATAAGAGTGATGGCAAAACTAGCATGTAGCTTATTCTTGTTCCTCTTGATAATGGTAAGAGTTGCTAATAAATCAGGTGTGCTGGGTGAAAGGCTTTTATATATGTCATAGGACATAGTTCTTAAAAGTTTCCAAATTGGGTCTCTTTTCTATTTTGATTGATTGATTTCAGAGAGGAAGGGGGAGAGAGAGAAAAACATCAATGATGAGAGAGAATCATGGATCGACTGCCTCCTGCACGCCCCACACTGGGGATCGAGCCCATAACCCAGGCATGTGCCCCGACCAGGAATCAAACCTCGACCTCCTGGTTCGTAGGTTGATGCTCAACCACTGAGCTACGCCAGCCGGACTAACTTAGAATTGCTTTTAATGTCGTGTCTCTATCTCTGGACTCTCATGTAAAGCCCAAACTCGGGGTTCTGCGGCTTTTTCATACAGCAGGAGGGGGACCCCTTACTCGGCCACTCACCAGTTTGCCAGCAGTAGGTCACCCAGCTCCCGTCTCTCCTCCAACCTCTGCAGGCCAGAAGCAGAGGCTGAGGATTCTTCTCGATTCTCAGCTGGCATGCACCCCCTACCCACACCCTTGCTATTTAGAAAGAGCCTGTTGGTTGTACATTTGTTCCTTTTTGCTTCTTTCATTGGAAGAATCTTTATGGCGGGAGGCAGTTGGGTCTTTCATTAGAGTACAGTGGTACCTCGAAATACGAGTTTAATTCGTTCCGTAACCTTGAGGCGTGGGAAACTATGAGACGCTCGAGTCGCGGTAAACTGGTGGATCATGTGCAGCCGGCCGATCCGCACGATGACTCCTATCTCAAATGTTGCTCATATTTCAAAGCAAAAATCGCTTGCTCGACGGCTTGTATCTCAAAAATCTCGTATGTTGGGGCACTCGTATCTCGAGGTACCACTGTACTCGCGGTGCTCATGGTTGCCATGGAGTCAACCCCTTCAAGGCCAATGGGTTTCACTTCCTTTCGAGGTCATAGATCGCACCCTCATCCTGGCCAGTTGTCTCACCCACGCGTGTCCTAAGGTGCCTGGGGCAAAAAGGTATAAATGCCCAACATACCCTCTGCTTCTATTAGGAAAAAACCACTCAGAGGGCATGTCCCACAAAGAGCAGGCCCTGGGGAGCGGCCGGCGTAATTGCAGTCACTAAATGAGCGTGGGTCACCCAGCCAGGGGCTAATCTAAGCCAGACCCCATGTCAGGTCAGGCCGGAAGTCCCTTCCAATGGCCATTGAAAGGAGAGAGAAAAATCACCCTGGCTTCCCAAATGTTTATTTTTAGCGTGGAAAGCCCTGAGTGATAACGGGAGATGCTCAGGCATCTGGAGTAAACAAGAATGGTAATTTGGGTTAACAACCTTGGAGAGGCTAAAGGGTTTTAAATATCTCTCCAGGGCAAGCCCGATGCCTACTCCCCCGTCTCTCTGACATCAGCCTCCTCCTCTCCTCATCTGTTGCTCTTTCTCAGAGCTGCCTAAGCCCTTCACTCATGCCTGGCCGCCTCGTGTCTACAGCTTCATCTAGACCAGTGGTTCTCAACCTTCCAAATGCCGCGACCCTCTAATACAGTCCTTCATGTGGTGGTGACCCCCAACCATAAAGTTATTTTCGTTGCTACTTCATAACTGTCATTTTGCTACTGTTATGAACTGTACTGTAAATATCTGTGTTTTCCGATGGTTTCAGTCTCTACAAGAGAGTTCTCAACCTGTGGGTCACGACCCACAGGTTAAGAACAACTAGCAGGGTCACCTAAGACCGTCAGAAAACACAGATATTTATATTACAATTCATAACAGTAGCAAAATGACAGTGATGAAGTAGCAACGAAAATAATTTTATGGTTGGGGGTCACCACAACATGAGGGACTGTATTAGAGGGTCGTGGCATTAGAAAGGTTGAGAACCACTGATCTAGACCCTGCTGTTGACCTTCCCATAGTAAATTTTGAGAAACTTGACCTCCAAATCCCCTTTATAGGACATAGTTCTTAAGAGTTTCCAAGTTGGCCAAAACCAGTTTGGCTCAGTGGATAGGGCGTCGGTCTGTAGACTGAAGGGTCCCAGGTTTGATTCCGGTCAAGGGCATGTACCTTGGCTGCGGGCACATCCCCAGTAGGAGGTGTGCAGGAGGCAGCTGATCGATGTTTCTAACTCTTTCTCCCTCTCCCTTCCTCTCTGTAAAAAATTAATAAAATATATTTTTTAAAAAAAAGAGTTTCCAAGTTGGGTCTCTTCTCTATTTAGTTTCTCCCAATGTGCATCGGGCTCCCTGCTTCCCAGCCCTCAGCTTCCACCACCCACTCCCACCTGACACAGAAATGACGTCTG
Source organism: Lasiurus cinereus (assembly GCA_011751065.1). Taxonomy (NCBI): domain Eukaryota; kingdom Metazoa; phylum Chordata; class Mammalia; order Chiroptera; family Vespertilionidae; genus Lasiurus; species Lasiurus cinereus. The sequence continues at coordinate 2,084,971 of JAAGEH010000427.1, forward strand.
AGATCAAGAACGCATGCACTTATGAGTGAACTGTCCTCCTGTAACAAACGTGTGTGGATTTTGCACTCAACAATCTTCTTTCCTTTTTTAGTTCTCTCTCAAAATCCCATCTACAAACACAACAGACTTCGCCTCTCTTCCCTTTTAAACACCTTTCCCAGCCCTCGGCCCTTCGAATCACTGGTATAGTGTGTCTTTGAATTTGCCACTTGGGTTTTTGAAATCAAAGTGGGTACCAGCGAGCCATGGTGTTTCTACAAGACACATCACATGACAGTGTTGCCAAGGATGTAGTTCTATTTCGCACACTTTTCTTCCTGTGAGGGATGCTGCTTTGATAAAACATAGGCCTGTTTCTTGCTCGGACCCGCCCAGTGACCCCTCTGGCCACCGTAGACTAAATTTGGAAAAACTTGGCCAAACCTTGGGCTCCACTGGAATTTCACCCCTCGAAATGTTGGAATAAATAGGTTATCAGCAGCAAGGTGGAGAACTTTAGATCATACAGAGAAACTCATTGTCACAGGATCTGTGTGTGTGTTAATATAATGATTTAATAAAGCCGTTTGGCACATAAATAAGACTCTCGTAGACCATTTTTAACAATGAGAGGATTAAGATCAGCCTACGGGGCATATTCGTAAAAGTGTCTTTTCTGGCTTTTGTAAAACTCTTCCATCTGTCTGGAGATAAATTCATTATTCTTAACTGAAAACCCTCCTGAAATAGAGGTGGTGGAAAAAAGTCCCTCTCCCCCCACCCCCCCACTTCACCCCATTATGAGACTTCCCAAATGAGCTCAAATTTGCTTAGAAACAAAGGGCAGAGGAAAGAGAAAGGGCGCCTCCAGGTACCAGGCCCCGCCTTTGGGTTTTATCTGCAGAACAGCACGGTTTGAAAAGTCTGGATCCCATTTCATCTGAACTGAACATAAATGTAGTGCCTGGAACGCTCCCAAATGAATAAACTCTTTGCTGATAATTTTTAAGTGAAGAAAGATCAACAGGATAGGGGCTGGGGGCAGGATTAGAAGCTGCGGGGTGTGTGTGTGGGGTGTGTGTGTGTGTGTGTGTGTGTGTGTGTGTGTGTGTGAGTGATGGGGTGGGGTGGTGGAGGTAATAGAATATAAATGAAAGAAGACAAAACCTCATTTAATGTGCACATCGGTGGAGGAAGCTAAAAGCAAGGGAGGAGAGATCTTTGTATTTAGAAGGACAATTGGGAGAGTTCCAGACACATATTTTTCCCCTTCCGGTTTTTCGATGTACCATGCCCAATTCTCTTTGTTGGAAAACTCCAATAGATTGATTTCCTCTGAAAGAGCCCCTGGTGTCTGTGGCTCCCCTGAAACCCTGCAGTTCTCCTATCCCATCCTGAGGACAGCAGCCTAACAAACCTCCCTCCCTCCTCCCTCCTCCCTCCCTCCCTAATCTTCTTCCTCTGTTTCCACAGGCTCCTCTTTCTTCCCCGGATGATGGCTGTAAAAGACGCCAAGTCATGGCAGGTAAGAGAATGACGATGCCGCAAAAGACGCCAAGTGGAGGCAGGTAAGAGAATATACCACCGAGTGCTTCTCTCTTTAATTCTCCTCCATTTTGTGAGGTCTTGCTGAGCATAGTCGCAAGTTCTGGAGTGATGGAGAGGCCATCACCACGCCCACTCTCAGGGTCAAGGTTAGCAAAGCAGGGACCGACCCCTTTGTTTCTATCCATCTCCCCACCAAGCCTAGAGATGTTCTGCAAGGAACGCATTCTCTTTCGGGCTTAATGGTTTCCTTTAGCTTCTTTGTTTGAAAAAGAAGGAAAAAGAAAAGGCCGTGAAGGGTCTTCCTTCTTTGACCACTGGAAGAAAGGTAGAGAAAGGGGTGGGGGGGAGATGAACAAAGAGAGGACACATGCCCCACCTCCTTCCTTCCCCTCTCCCCATCCACAGCCAAAATCTAATAAAGATGATTAAATTACATCTTTTCCTCCCATTGAAATCCACTGCCTCCTATTCAAATATTAGAACTCAGGAAATAAGGCAGGACAAGGTCCCTCATGAAACCTTAGCCGGCAGCACAGGGGGCTGAGCTGGAGGTCTGCCTGGCTGGGCAGCTCTAATTAAGAAATCACCCCGCTGAGCAGAACTTAATCTAAATAAAATATGAAAAGGAATTCAGTGAAAACTATTACCTCCTCTCCACACACCTCCTGTCCAGATCCTCCATTCCCCTCAGCCCTAGGAGCTCTTCCAGAACTGGGGAGCTCTGTGTTGTTCTATGCGCCCCCATTTTATAGGCACTGTGATTTGAATCTCATATCATATTCCTGTATCACAAATGAGTCTTCTTTTTGCTTGTTGGCTTCAAACATTAAACCATGTGAAACCCTTTGTTAGCTCATAAGTTCTACAAAAACAAAACAAAACAGACAGAGGAAGGGCAGATTTAACCCCCAGGACATAGCTTGCTAACCCTTGGTCTAGACCTAGACAGAGGAGAGGCCCCAAGGTCAATCTCCTTCATTTTTTGGTTTCCTTAATGTAGTTTCTCAAAAGTAATTCCTCTTTGAGTTTCGCTAGCTAGTTTTAACTGATGCAGAAAATGAATGAGCAAATAAACAGCTACAGAACCAGTCGACTACAATGATTCCCTTGAGGTAGATATTGAATAGAAGGACTATAAATGTGACTTTTGGGGACCCAGCCAAGGGCCCACGTTTCTTTATGATGAGGGATATATTATCTTCAGTGGGCTCCCAAGGCTCCAGTCATAAATCCTGCAAGTCTAGGATTATTCTACCAATCACTGGTAGATACCACAATCTTGTAGAGTAGTTCAATGTCCAGGTAGTCAGAAAATACCTTCTTTTAAGGATAAAGATTTCTTACACCACTCCCTGCTTTGATAGAACCATGACACTCCCTGTAACAATCCCTTAACCTCTATGTGGTACTCACCTGTCTGACATAGTGGTCCCCCTCCTATCTAGTCCAGCCACAGGCTTCTCCAACAGGGCAGCTTGTATATTCTTTCCGAGTTTGGACTGGACCCAATGATTCCATTCTAATCAATGGAATATACAGAAGGGATATTAGTTTACCCAAAAGGAGTTTATGTGAGATGGTGACTTTGGTTTTGTCAACGGAGCGCTGCCTTCTCAGCTGGCACACGCAAGCTGCCCTGTTGGAGAAGCCCGTGTGGCAGGGAACTGAGGGTGGCCAACAGCTGGTAAGGAACTGAGGTTCTCAGTCCAATCTCCATCCAAGAAATGAATCCCTCGAGCAGCCACATGGGTGAACTTAGAGCTGAATCCTTCTCTAGTTGAGGCACCAGATGACCCACCAGAGTCTAGACCAACACTTTGATTAGTCTTGTGAGAAAATTTAAGGCAGAGGACCCAGCAACTATGCAATGATACATGTGAATTCTCTTAACCTGCTAAGGTTGAGGGCAATTTGTTAAGCAGAAATAGATCACTAATACACCTCTTTATATGAAAGCTGGATGTATATATACTCATTTCCCCATCAAAATGTTACGTTTCTCTCGCGTGAGGGTGAGTGATATCCTACTCATTTTGTCCCATAATAGATGTTTAACAAATGTTGGTTAAATTGACTTGCATTATGAGGTTCTTTGAATTCAATTAATTGAAATGACAGCAATAACATATATATGCATCAGCGGTGGATCCAAGCAAACAGCTGGTAAGTACAAAAAGGTTTTGAAAATTGTGAAAGTTATTTGAATTTGTACCTGTGGTGTCCAGCTTATGTTTCAAAGACTTTCAAGGGGGTTGCGTCTGTCTTCAAAAGACTTCAGTGCTGGTACCGCCTAACTACATTTTGCCATCATTGAGTCGACCACACTCACTCGACCCGTGGATGATCACTCTTGCTGTTTTAGTAATTTTCTTCCTCCCCTTTCTTCACATTGTATATTTGACATTTCTGGTGGGATCAGTCTTGGTTGTGGGGGCCCACTCCTAGGCATTGTATATGGGCAATGAGAAATACTGTAAGAAGAGAGGGGGAAAGATGGAAATAGAACTGTGAGAATGTTGGGGGAAAATTAAAGAGGAGGAAAGAAAAAAATTGAGGAAAGAAAACTGGTCAAAACACCCAAGCCAGATGCAGAGATTCAAAAGAAAATGTCTGATTTCCCTGTCTAGTCATATATGTTTTGTCAAGGGGCTTGGCATTTATCAAAAAGGAAAAAAAGAAAAACAGAAGTTGTCTTCCCGAGGACCCAACACCCTTGGAATCCGATGACCTAATTCTGTATGAGGCCGCAGAGGAGAGATTGCCACTCTTGTCTGCGTCTCATGGCATCGGGTCCTCTGTTTTCTCAACAGCACATGCCACCCCGCTATCAGAGGTTGGGAATAAAAGACAGAGGATGTGAGTGAACCGTCTGGACACTATGCTTTAGAAAACATATTTTTAAGCCACTGTGGATTCTCATTTGCTATCTTGCTGTTTGCTTATCATAGCAGTTAAGTCAACTTTTCATTGCTTTGGTAGACGTTATATAATATCTTCTTCCTGCCCCAGTTACCAGCTGTTCGTTAGCCAGCCTCATCCCAGAATGGGGTGGGGGCTGGGTCCCCTTGAGCCACAAGACTTGCATGCTGACATTTGAGGGAACTGATTCCCAGCCATTGAACCGCCGAAAATTCCCCCACAATTATCATGGAACCAAATAGATCTCAGGAAAGAAACCCGAGAGCGTTCAAAGGTCGAATCAATTTGAGCTAATTACTTTAAGACTAAATGTTCTCATCTGTAAAGTGGGGACAATAATAATAGGCGCCTCCCAGGGTTATTTTGGAGGTTAAATATGGGTAAGAACCTCAGTCCACTGCAAGGTTACTCAACTTGAGCATTTGACATTTCAGATGGGATAATTCTCTGCATTAGAGGAAGGTTAGCAGCATCTCTGGTTTCTACTCATTGGATGCTGGTAGCCTCCCTACCCACATGCCACCATCTCTTGACCATGACAATCAAAACACCTCCAGGTATTTCCAAATATCCCCAGTGGGGTAAAATTACCCCTGGTGGAGAACCACTATTCTAGTGCTTAGCATATAGTTATTGTTCCATAAATATTAGGTGATATTTGTAATGCCCTTAAAATTATTAGCACCCTTACCTTTCTGTGGCGGCAAGGTCTGTCTCTCCTTGAATACCTGTAGTAGCTCTATTTCTGTATCCTCCCGCAAGAAAGGACTAACAAGGCGCAAAGTCGTAAAGGTGATGACACCCCAATAGGAAGCCTGCTCTCGCCTGCAAAGCCTTCTTTCGTGGGAGGAAACAGGGCTGCCATTTTGTTCTGCTCCGGAAAGTGGGCACATTCCTTAGCTGCGTGGTATGTGAGACACTAGAAGATTCTTGCATTGGCATAGTTTCCCAGCCATAGGCACGGCTGGTGTAGTTGGCTCTCGGCGCTGCTTCTGGAGACGTCCACGGGTACCACCATCCTTCTCTGAAAAGGGGATGGAAGACATGTTCAAGAAGAACCCTTAAGAGAAGTCACTTCCTTTGCTGTTTTTCTGTGTTTTCGCGCTTGTTTGGATTTACAAGTGTGATGTTGTTGGGGTTTTTTTTATAGTTTTTTGTTTGTTTGTTTTGTTTTTGCCAAAATTGTTCTTGCATATTCTAGCAGTGTTTGCTTTAGGTGTTTTGATACCACACTGTTTTGAAGGGACAAAAGTTTTCCAGGGCATGTCTTGTGCGAAGTGGACAAACTGAGAGGGCAATGCTGGTCACTGGATGGAGGGCAGGATTCCCCAAAGCTTTTAACCAAATAAATGCTAAAAACGGGGGAAGGTAGAAAAAACATTTCTGGGGTCTGGGTATGGGCAGCTGAAAGTATGACATTACCACCCCCCCGCCCCCAACCCCTTCCTACTCTTGAGCATGTGTGCATATTTTATCTTCCTGCTGGGATATTGTTTCCATTGCTTCTAAGGTAAAATGGGGGCTCTCCATGTTGCCCCTGTTTGTGTGGTAGCTTTTCCAACTCCCCTGAACCCGATGGACCTACATGAAAATTTGTTTTAATTTTAAAAAATTCTCACTCCAGCAAGTACTCAAATTCTACATTTATCCCTCCTTTATTCTCTTTCTCACCACACAGCTTTGCCTTTTCCATCACATTAGGTGAATCTTTTTCTATCCTCCATTCCTACCACCACCACCATGCCAACTTCCTCACTCCCTCCATTACATTCTGCTCCAAACTTTTCCTTCCCAGAGGCCTGTCTCTCTGGGACCTTCAGGTTCTCCAGTGGCTAAAAGAGTGATATCTACTTGAACCTGACATTGGTATGGTTGCATTTTACCGATCACCAATTTCCTAATAAATTACAGGCTTCATCTTTATATTTTATAATAAAAATATCAACAAAAGCTACTTCTAATCTCTCTTAGTGGCCTAATTGTAAGCTCCTTAAGGGCAGGAGTTTACAGTATTTCCTCTTAGTATTTAACTGGACAGTTTGGACATTCAAGACCTTTAAAAAGTGTATGATGAGTGAATCAAGAATGAAGGAATGATTATAGTTTTCTAATTTATTTCTATGAGCTTTAGTTGACCTGAATATGTTGGCAAAAGCACGTATATAATACATTGTCAACATTGTCTTTGTACTATCTGTTTGTTGACTTGCAGTTGTTGGCTAGTTCTAGGCATGGTTATCGTCTTCCTTGTTTACACTTGACCTCATCCATGACCTTCAGAGTACCAAGCATAAGGTATTACCCAGAGTAGGTGCTCTGGAGATTTATGGAATGAATGTCATTTGCTGTATAATATGAAGAGCATAAGCAAAAGATTTTGTAGAAAAGATAGTCAAAAAGTGAATGACAGCCACTTGTCCCCAAAATATGTTTAAGGTTAGATAAACTGTCCTAATGAAGAATGGTGGGCAAATCTGGGAGTTAGGATACCAAGACCTGGGCAGGCTCTGAAAATACTGCCTCCTCTCCTGACTGGCGCTGGGTTAACATCTTCTGGAGTAAGAACTGGGGTGTGGTGTTTTTTCTAGATATTTGTGCTTCATTAACTCATGTCTCCCAGGCAGAGGAAGGCCTTCATATAATGAGGCTGTGATCTCCTTGGTTTTGAAGGACTTAATTAAAAATCAGAGTTTGTGCTAATAATGAGTGTGGCCAACGGCCAATGCCTGTGGATTATTTTTTTCACTCAGAGATGCTATCAGGACTCTTCAAAATGAAGGCAAGCCAGCAGTCACAATTAGGAGCAGTAACATCAACTGAAGGCAGAATGTGTTGATGGATAGAAGCAATAGTAGGAACTGGGATCGTGATGGGAACTTAGTCATCAATAGAAACTGGAATTAGGACTTTGCCTACACTTAGTCAAACACCAGGGACTTTGAGCACTTTTTTCTAACCAGGAAGTTAGAAAGCAACCTTCCGCGCTTATACGCTAGACATTACCTTTACAGGAACATAAGTTCCCAAGAGCATCGTTCACAGTTAATACTCTCAAGTGATTAGCATGTGACGTCTTGAAATCCAATGTGTGTCACCTGGAGACCACATTGAACAGGCTCTATCTTCTGACCAGTTGCAGATGCTAGTGGTCCTCCTGTCAACAGAACCCATTCAGGCTGAGCTCATGGGTGGCCATAGTCAGACTGGCACTTAACCTGGCATCTGTAAAGTAGGCCCAGTGACCTCTACCACATGGTGGTAGAGTAAAGGGCAAGTGCCTGGGACACAGTCAGCATTTTTTTAAAATATATTTTAGCCGATACCGGTTTGGCTCACTGCTGACTGAAAGGTCCCAGGTTCGATTCCAGTCAAGGGCATGTATCCTGCTTGCAGGCACATCCCCAGTAGGGGGCGTGCAGGAGGCGGCTGATCGATGACTCTCTCTCATTGATGTTTCTGACTTTCTATCCCTCTCCCTTCCTCTCTGTAAAAAATCAATAAAATATATTTAAAAAAAAATATATATATATATATGTAATTTATTTTTTTCAGGGAGGAAGGGAGAGGGGGAGAGAGTTAGAAACATCGATGAGAGATCAATCAGCTGCCTCCTGCACACCTCCTATTGGGGATGTGCCTGCAACCAAGGTACATGTCCTTGACCGGAATCAAACCTGGGACCCTTGAGTCCGCAGGCCGATACTCTATCCACTGAGCCAAACTGGTTAGGGCCACAGTCAGCATTTAACACAGGCTTGACCCATGGGAGAGACCAATACAGTGGTACCTCGAGATACGAGTTTAATTTGTTCCGTAACCTTGAGGCGTGGGAAACTATGAGACGCTCGAGTCGCGGTAAACTGGTGGGCCAATCCGCAAGATGACTCCTATCTCAAATGTTGCTCGTATTTCAAAGCAAAAATCGCTCGCTCGACGGCTCGTATCTCAAAAATCTCGTATGTTAGGGCACTCGTATCTCGAGGTACCACTGTACCCAACCACAGCCCACTTCACCTCTAAACGTGGACTCAGTTTCCACTGTCCGCTCTGGTGGAGCAGACTAGCCACGCCTGCAGAAGGCCATGGGGAAGGTTCCTGGAAGCCAGTCCACACGCAGCTTGCGAAGGCAATGGCCTAAATCTTCACATATGAGTCTAGGGGCCCCTGGGAAACTGTGAAGTAGCTGCGGGTGGCTTCCTGCACGGTTCCCGCTCCTGAGGCCGTTTCCCCTCCTGTAATAACCGTCCCCTGCGGAGCCTGCAGCCAGCGGCTCAAACCAGAAGGCGGTGGGGCAGCCTCCTGGGGTGCCACGTGGCGACGTTTTTCTCAGGTCTCCGGGGGTGGGGGGCAGCCAACACCCTTGGAAGGGCAGCAGAGGCATCAGGCCACAGGCATCTGGACACAAGGCCCGCACAGTGTTCGGGCAAAGCCAATATCGCCCGCGGACGATAAAGGGGCATTCAGTGTGGGCAGCGGCCCTCCACGGGAGAGGGTGGAGCCGGGGCTACCGGCAGACAGCGGCCTGCCTTGGCAGCCCGCGTGCATTTTCCACCATCTCTGGAGCTGAGCCGCTGCCAAGAGAGCCAACAGCCCGGGGAGACACCCGTGGGCACCGATAGGGAGCCCCCCGCGCGCCCCTCCGGCCCCGGCTTTTCCATGGAATTTCGCAGCAGCGACCGGGGGCGTCATCCAGAGCGTTAATTTTTTCCCTCGCCTGGCTTCCCACATTCTGTGACCACCTCGCCGCGTGCCAGGGAAAACACTGGGAGCCTAGGTAAACGAAGGGGAACCCAGCCTTCGCCAGTCTGGCCTTAAAATAGCCCGCGGCACGCCCCCTTCCCAGAGAGCACACTGGAGGGGACTGTTAGCCGTCGCCCGCCAACCGCACCCCGCCCCACCGGCTCACCCTGGTCCCCCTGAAAGCCCATCTCAGAGCGGGGACAAAGCAGACTCTGCTGCCTCGCTCGCTCCCTCTGCCCCCCACCAGCCCCTGGACTTAGGTGGATCTGATGGACACACAGCCACCTGATGCAAATCAGGGACCCCACCGCTCAGGGTGGGCGGAGGGGTGGGCAGAGCCATCGGGGATCCCCAAGAGGAAGAGTGTCCCTGGAGGGGAACACACCCAGGGCCGGGCACCAGGCGGGAAGGAGAATGTGCCCAGACTGACCGCCGCCAGCCTGCAGCGTCGCTGTAGGACATGGTACTGTGTCCCAGGGAGTGTCACGGGGTGGTGTGCCGGCCGTGGGGAGGGGGTCCGATGGGAAGAGGTAGAGAGGAAGAGAAGGAAGGAGGGGAGAAGACAGACACCTGGGGTGAGGATGAGGAGTGTCTAGAACATACTGCGCCGGCGTAAGCTTTTCCGTGTCTTCTCAGTGCAAAGTTGCCAGATTTTGCAAATAAACATGCAAGAGCATCTGTTAAAGTTGAATTTCAGGTCTCTGACAACTTTTTAGGATAGATGCACTCTGTGGATATACAGTGGTACCTCGAGATACGAGTTTAATTCGTTCCGTAACCTTGAGGCGTGGGAAACTATGAGACGCTCGAGTCGCGGTAAACTGGTGGGTCGTGTGCAGCCGCCGATCCACGTGATGACTCCTATCTCAAATGTTGCTCGTATTTCAAAGCAAAAATCGCTCACTCAACGCCTCGTATCTCAAAAATCTCATATGTTAGGGCACTCGTATCTCGAGGTACCACTGTACTATATATTTTTAAATACATTTTTATCAGAAACATTTTAAGTTTGAATGAGCAGCAAACGCTCATGTAGTCTGACTATACCCACGCAATATTGGAGGCCTAATAATATGGAAAGCAATTTGGTGATGATTTGGAATCAAATGTAAATGGCTGTCGTGTATTTGATCCATGATTTTATTACCACGACCCGTCCCCTTCAGCTAGCTCGCAGGTTCTCAAGGACAGATGTTTTTCTTCCATATTCTTTCTGGACATAACTAATGTCCACCCCACAGCTCGCTTTGCCATGTAATATGGCACAGAACGGCGTGATCATGGGATGAGTGCGCATGCTCTGCCATCTGACTGTCCCGGTTTCACCTGTCATTAGCCACGTGATCTTGGGCAAATAACTGAATCCCTTTCCTCGGTTCTCTCATCTGCTACGTGGGAAGAATGGTAGCCGCGTGTCTTCGAGAATTCTTGTAAGGAAAACTATAGGTAAGCATTCACTGTACCACAGGCTCGTGGAAAGGACTCAGTACAGGTTATTAGCTCTGACCATCACAGAGAAACATCAGTGTGAGAGAGAAACATGGATCGGTTGTACACACCCTGACCAGGAATCAAACCCACAACCGTTTGGTGTTTAGGAGGCCGCACGGCCAGGGCCTGAATCCTTTGGAGTATGTGTTACCCAGAGAGTCTAAAGTGGTTCACTGTCCATGGGAGGAATTTGGCAATAGCTCGGGGAGTTACAAATCGCATTGCGTTTAAGTAAAAATCGGACTTTCAGGAGTTGATCCTGAACGTGGGCCAGGTTATTTGTGTCAGCTGTGTTTACAAAATGAAAACTTTGAGGCAGCCTACAGACCCTCAGTTTGGGTGTTCATACATGCATAGAACGAATGCAGGTCAATAATGAATATGGAAGTTTCTTTAAATCTCTCAAACTTTTTTTAAGAAAGCAAGGCATAGTGGAGCCTATAAAACAGGTTGCCATATTGTTAAAAATTAAAGGGGCATACAGAAGGCAGCTGATCAATGTTCTGCTCACACATCAGTGTTTCTCTCTCTCCCTCCCTCTCTCTCTCTCTCAAAATCACTAAAGTATTCTTTAAAAAAAAAAAAAGACATGTTTCCAAAAGAACTCATTCATTCACTTGGATTGATGTCTTCTGTCCAGAAGTTGTGTGTCCCCTCAGTGCAAGTTTCTAGGAGAATGGCTTTGGGGACATGGAAGTTGTGAGGGAGAAGGGAGCATTGGGAAACGGTCTGAGTGAGTGGCATTCCCCAGGAAGATGCTCAGCACGCAAGTGACCGAAGGAAGGTCCGGGGACCAGAGGGATGATGGGAAAGGAGAGGAGGGAGCCCGAGGTGGCGACTGGGAGCCACAGGGACACTCCGTGCTCCCAGGGGAGATACAGGCAGGCGCTCTCCCTCCGCTCCCAGAAGGCTGTGTCCTGTGTCCTCCCAGTTCTGCCAGGAGCCCTCCCCTGCCCTTGGCCCTGCACCAGGAGAAATGTGCTGCCCGCGTGGACTTCTGCAGGCCAGTCTGGACCAGGCCGGACCTGCCTGGGCGGTCACTCTCCCGTCCTTACCCACCCCCACCCTCCAATTCTTGGCAGAAGCCGGCAGGGAGGTGTCGGTGAAGTGAATTCCAATTGGACTCCACCAGGAGCCCGAGATGAGGGGCACAGGATTAGTGGGTCCCCACACCAGCCACAGGGGCACCCCCCGAGCGAGGCAGGGGAACGGTTAGTAACCCAAGGTGACAGATTAAGCCAGTTCCCCCTTGGGGTGGCTCCGGTCTGGCTGATCTCAAAGTCCAGCAGAGCCGTCGGAAACTGGGGGGGCGCTGTCACTTTTACTGTATTTTTCCATGCGGATTTTTATTACTTATTTAGTTTACATGGGGAAAGGTTCTCGGGATGCTGGAAAGCACAGGCCGGGGAACTCCAGGGGCTCCACCAGGAGGAGAAACCGTATCTCTCTGCTCGGACCTCAGTTGTGTTTCTCTCAGCGGCTCCCCGAGGGTGCCGGCCACCTCCCCAGCCTCGGACCCGCGGAAGCACCCTCCCCTTCTCTCGTTTGCACCGTCCGGGGTGCCAGCGGCAGCTCCTGCCAACTTACACTCACACCCGCTCCGTCCACCAGCCGCCGGCCTCCTTGTTTCCAAGCGCACGGCTACTTCACGGGGAGCGGGACATGCTGGGCGCCACTCCTCAACCCCCCTCCCGACCTGGGCACCCCCACGGGTAACCCGGGCCCAGAGGCGGAGGGGAAGCAAACGCCTGCCCTCCTCCCCGTCGATGTGCTGCCAGGACCCGCTTGCACAATCCCTGCCACGTGAACGGCCGCCCGCTGGAAACTCACTACCAGGAACTAGTGGGCCCGGGGGTTCAGCGTGACCCCGCGGCCCATTTCGGAGGGGAAGGCGGGCAGTTAGCACCCATGGCAACCGGTGGCCCGGGCTGTGGCCTGCTCCTGGGGTCTCCCAGCCAGACAGCTCGCTGTTCTGAGCCTCTAGGCCAGCGGTTCTCAACCTGTGGGTCGCGACCCCTTTGGGGGTTGAACAACCCTTTCACAGGGGTCGCCTAAGACCATCAGAAAATGCAGATATTTATATCACGATGCATAACAGTAGCAAAATTTCAAGGTTGGGGGTCACCACCCCATGAGGAACTGTATGCAAGGGTCGTGGCCTTAGGAAGGTTGAGAACCACTGCTCTAGGCGTCCTAGATCGTGGGAGCGCGCCCAGCACAGCGGAGAGGGAAGAAATCGCCTATATTGGGGGTACATGCCCGTCCAAGACTCCCCTTGTAGGTTAGTTCCGCTCCCTGGAGAGCTGATGGTTCAATGTTAGCGTTAAAGGTGAGCATGTTTAAACATGTTTGCCACCCCCCCTTACACACACACACACACACACACACACACACACACACACACAGCTTCACAGCAGAGATTTCCAACTGGTGTTCTTGCAAGAAATGTTTAAAACATGCCTATTTAGTCAGGGGCGCTGACCTCCTTCCCTTAGATTGTCAAATTTAAAAAATGGCCACACAATAGTCATCCAGGGTGAGTGACTCAGAGTCAGACCTTTTTTTTTGGTCAGATCAGCCAAAAGAGATGTTTTCGGGGTGTGCTGCAGAATTTCAGCGATTAGTTTATGTGCCAGGAGGTGAGGAAGGCGGAAAATCACCGGTCTGCAGGAACATCCCGCTGGCCAGCCGTAGTCCAAGTTCAGGCGAAAGAGCACACATTCTGAGCAAAACAGAACAGTTTTGGTGCCTGAATTCTAAGCGGGAGAAAAATGGGTAAAATGCAGGACACACGCGAACAGGAATGAACACGCACACACATGTGCACACACACGCACGCACACACTCCTTTTCTAGCAAGCGTGGCTCTTGCTTTGCGGTCCAATAACCCCAAAGCGGCTGGGGCTCCTGTGGCTCCCTCAGCCCCACGTCCCCCTCTGACTCAGCCAAAGCCGGCCTGCTCCGGTCTGGGCTCCTTCCTGGTGGCTTGGGGCTAATGCCCAGCGGGTCGCCATCGCCGGCTGACCTTACCCACCCAGGCGCAGTCCCGGCCTGTCTCATGGACCGGTGCCGAAACACAGTTCTCTTATTGTTCTCCGACCTGGGGCATGGGGGAGGGGGAGCAGGCACCCCAAACCTCCCTAGCAAAGATTAGCGCGATCATTAGCCAACAGGGATGGCCATAAGCCAACCTGCCCTCAAAGCCCCCCCCAACACCAAGTCAGCCCCAGACACAGACGGGGTGCCTTGTGCCACATTCTTCTAGAAGACTGCCACGCCGTGCTGAATGCCGCCCTTACCCACCAGGCTAATAGGCAGAGACAGTGCATAACACCCGGGTCTGAGCCCAGGGTCCCCGTGGCCCCCTAAGTTGGTACAAGGCAGATGTCCGGGCCAGACATCATTGGGAACTGTTTCCCCCAACCTTGCTGGGGCAGAAAGCGTATGAGAACGGAGCTGTGGGCTGGGGCTCATGGGCAGCGTTCATTGTCCGGCAATCCAGCAGTGATGACCCTGCCCGTTGTCACTGTTTGTGACGAGTCACCTGTGACCCCTGAGCTACGCCTCTGCTGCCACTCAGGGTTCCCATCAGAGTCAGGGGTACGCATTGCGGGGGAACGTGAAATCCTGTTCCAGGAATGGCTACACGGGTTCCTATCCTACATGCGGATCTCCAACCCTGGTCTCAGAGCAGCGGTTCTCAACCTGTGGGTCGCGACCCCTTTGGGGGTCGAACGACCCTTTCACAGGGGTCGCCTAAGACCATCGGAAAACACAGGTATTTACATTATCATTCATAACAGTAGCAAAATCACAGTTATGAAGTATGGCTGGGGGTCACCACCACATGAGGAACTGTATTAAAGGGTTGCGGCCTTAGAAAGGTTGAGAACCACTGTCTCAGAGGAAAGGGCGCCTGAAGTTAGCCGGCCCAATGTGTATAAAACCCATCCTACACGTCGATCGAAACTGATGGCGATGGGAGGTAAGCAAAGAAGGAGAGTTGAAGGATTGGAAGGTGGGTGCTATATTTACATCCCGCCAAAGCCATCGGCTGATGGACTGCATTTCAGTTACTGATACATTAAATGAAACGTGGGACACATTTGTCAACTGAGCCAGCAGACAGCCGGTCCAAGAACTCTGTGAATATTCTACTCGGAGGGCCTCTATGTGAGCAAATAAATACAGAGCAAACTTAACCTGCAGGTCGCGGCACTGTAGTCATTCCTTCACCTTCAGCCAGCCGCTGAATCCCTACTGTGCTCTGGCACCGGCTAAAACCAGGCATCGCCAGCGCTCCTTGCAGTAGCCATAGTGAAACCCTGTGGTTTCCAGAGAAATCGCTGCGGCTAAGAGGACACAGGCACAGAAAAACAAAACAAAACAAAAACACAGCCTCCACGCTAGGCAAATAGCCGGAACGTGCTCGTAATGACACCGTGGGGAGGCTTCCTAGCAGCTCCTGACTGAGAGGCACTGAGCATGCTGACCTTCACACACGCCTGCAAAGTGCACCTCCGAGGAGTAACCAGAACCCCGTTCCTACGAACAAACACCCGCCTGCACAGCGTCCAGCTTCCTCGCCCTGCTGGAAGCTGCTAGAAGGGCCTCTGGCAGGAGGTGCGGGTTTGTGACCAGGCGGCAGTGACTCAGGGTCTCCAGAGTGATTGGCTAATTCACACACACACACCCCTGAGCAGGACAAGCAGCATCTGCCCTTTCAGACAACATTCACGGTGTGCGTCCCTCTGCGCACGCTTTCAGAGTGAATGTGCTAACACACACAGCACACATATGCACAACACACATACATACATACATACAACAGGAGCACACCACACACACACACAACATCTACCCACAGCATACATGCACACACAACGCAGACAATGCACTACATACACATACAGTCTTGCTCATCGGGGACGCGTGAGGTTTTAGTGGGACTGAAAGACTTCCTTCGCAGCACCCGGAGACACTGAAAACTGAAACCCCGATGCATCGGTTTCTCTGGTCACAAAATGGGGGTTAAAATAAGTCCCAAGAAACGGGTCATTTGGAAAGCGCCTGAAATCCTGGGGTGTGGCCAGCGCCTTCGGTATTGTCTAACCACAGACAGCCCCTGCAGCCGTGTGCCCCGAGCCACTACTGGAGGTGTTCACTAAGGAAGACGTGGACTCAAACCCACGGCTGCCAGACCCTTCTCTCCCTTGATGCCCAGAACGAGGCACCTGATGGAATTCCCGTCTGTGCGCGACGCTGGCATCCTTGGGCTTTGCCCAGCAAACGCTGGAGTTGGCATTTTCTATTTAATGAGGCCTGTCCACGCACACGCACAGGCCCAAACCTCAGACCTCCTCCCTCCCTCTGCGAGGCTGGCAGGATTTGGTTCCAGCCTATTCCCGGGTTGTATCCCCGGGGCCGATGACTACAGACCCCCCGGAATGAAGAGCAGAGAGCCCACAGCCCTGGAGCCCCCTTTCAGCTGGAGTGACTCGTCAATGCGGGGGCCAGGCCTCTGGGCACCCCGCTGGCCAGCACAGGCAGGAGGGTGAACTTTGGAGACTAGGGCGCTGGGTACTGACTCGGGGAGAAATCAGATCCACAGCTGGTACCCGCTGCTCACCCACCTACACTGCTTCTCTCTGGAACCAGACCGAGCCAATGCCACTTACGGTGAATCTTGAAACTTGGAAGCAAAAGAGGATTAGAAAGAGACCAGAGGAGAACGCGGAGGCCCAGCCAGGGATAGGAAGATGCGTGGTGAGAAAGCCTGCCTGTTGGGGAAAGACTCCTTCCCCCTCTGTCCACCCACCCATCCCTGAGTCTCCCCCAAAACCAAGCGAGCCCACCCCACTGGAGCCCGCCCGGCCTCGCAGCTCCTGGGCCGAGGTTGGCCTGCCTCTCAGCGCAGGCAGCCAGACGGGGTCCTGCAGGCCAGCGCCCCTGCCCACGCCATGGCAACCAAGAAAGCCACGCGGATCGGAAATCAGCCATCTGTCAGAGTCGAAGGGACCGCGAAGTCACATTCCAGGGACCAGCAACGGCGCCCGGAGCCAGGCAGCGAGCGCCTCACTCACCTGCTGGGGCCTGAGGACGGCCCCATCCCAAATCCGAGTGAGCACATCCGAGGGTCTCTCTCCCCCCTGCCACCTCTGCCTCGGTCCCCGGGCCATCGGGTGCGGGGGCAGCGGACCAAGGATGTGGCCCCGATACCCTCCAAGAGGCTGCCCCGAAGGGACAGAGGGGTCTCCCTCCTGGGTCTGGAACCAGCCTCAGAAGCCGAAGGCGCGGGCGGCCCGTGTGCAGAATGCTTGCTTCCGACATTGAATGAGCCCACAAGAGCCCTCGATCTGATCTTTTATAGTGCTTTGTTTATTACCTGTGTGCCCTTATTTCATAAGGGGAGCCGAGAAAAAGAGAGAGAGAGAGAGAGAGAGGAGAGAGAGAGAGCAGGAATGATGAAGATGACTATGACTAGCAATCCAAAGACAGCGTTTCTTTAGCTTCATTCATAGCAGCGAACGTGGCCAAACAACCCAGCCATTGTTCTCTCAAATGTCACCTTTCTGTATGGGCCACTGTGCCCATCAGCTCTCTCGTTCTTGCTCCCCCTTTTCACCTCCCAACTAAAAAAAAAAAAAAAAATGGTTGTGTTCTCCTCCACATATCTCCGGAGAAATCGAACCTACAAGGAAAGCTTTTCTCCTCCTCCCTGCGCCCCCTCCCGTTTTCTCTTTCTTCTTCTTCTTCGCGCAGCAGGAACAATCCGGCTCTGTTCTGGGCGCATTCCTGCGGCCCATTCTCTCTCAGGCCCCCGTGCAGGGCTGAGGCCGGTGGGCCCCGGAGAACACAGGCCCGCATTCAGGCCGGGGACGGCCCTGCGGGGCGGGGAGGCGGGCGGAGGGAAAAGTGAACCGAATGTACCTACGATGGTTGCGCCACCAACTTAATACCTGGCCGGGGAGACAAAGGCTCTTTAGAAAGCGGCCAGGCTGGCCCTTCTCCCCATCCCCCCCACACGCCCTCCCCCCCGGGAGTTCAAAAGATAACAGGAGCTGAAAATGAGGCTCTCCCCGTAATGAAACTTTTCCCAGTCATTTCGGGAGCTATTACCCATGATGACAGAGATCTGATGCGAGCGCTTTCAGGCTCTGCCCATGCGTGAAGAGTCTCTTCTCTCTGGGCGCGCATGTGTGCGCGTGGGCACGTGCACATGCGTGGGTGCACGTCTGTCCCCCCCATTCCTGGACAAAATGACCCATCCACTGGAGTCTCTACGCCTTTTCACACTCACGCAGAAGGGTGTCCGTTCCTGAGTCCCTGGTTTAAAGGGAACCCTCCCACCAGGACCTCTACCTTATCCTTAGCGGAGGGTAGGTGGGGATTTAACCATTTCTCCTTCATGCGTGTCTTTCTGCTGGGGATCCCGGAATCGCACTTGCCCGTGGAAGTGGGTGGAGTTGTCAGAGTTAAGTTCTGGTGATAAAGGAGGGGACAACCCTGAGGTCTAAACAGCACAGCACGGGGGGGTGGGGGGGGATAGGGGAAAGGAGTGGAGCATTTCTCTTCTCCATGGGGCGGACGCTGCAGGTACCAGGGTCAGAGTACAAAGGCCAGGTCGGACATAACACGCATGGGCCTTAGATCCCCGGTCCTCAGCCGAAGTCTTCAGCAAGAGGAAGACCACTTTGCCAGGAAACTGGCGAGCAGAGACAGAAAGAGCCGGGTCTAGGAGGTCCCTGAGAAATAAGAATGAAACAAATGTGCACTTGAATGCCAAAGAGGATTTATTTTTTTGCCTTGTAATTTAGAAAAAGCACTAGAAATCTTCTCTGAGTCACTACTTTTGTGTGTGTGTGTGTTTCTCGAAAAGACTGGAAGTGCCATGAGAACAGGGACTGTATCATGAACCCCCAGAACCTGGCATAGAAGGGCTAAATCACTCTTTTCTGGGTGCAAAAAATCTCCCGACTCCCCAGGAGGAGAAAGGCCAGCCGCAGCGGTAGGCCAGGCCCAGCCCCTCTCGTTCACAGGGGCTGATTGTTACATTTACAAGAGTCTTGCGAGCCAGTTGTTAAACACGGCCACCATTAAACGTTTAATTCTGTAAACTTCCAGCGAAATCAGTCCTCCGAAGAGCAAAGGTAAATAAGCGGATCACCTCCTTACCGTTCCATAGCGTTGTCACTGTCATCTGTGCGCCGGAGGTGGTCCGCATCTGTCCTGCCCATATAACGGACCTACTATGTGATGGTGACCACTGCCCCTCTCCCCCCATTCCGTGTCCCCGCATGTCACAGTTCTAGCTGCACATTGGCCATGGCGGGAACAGGAACGTCACACAAATCTAAAAATGCTAAAGGTCAGGGTTGGGTGGATGGCTCTGTCGTTGTCTAGACTTAAGATCAAGGGATGAAGGAAACACACCAGTGATGCAGATGACGTGCATCTATAGCTGTTGCATCATGAGTAGCCAATACATATATGAAACCTGCTTCCAGTATTCAAAACCTTTTCTTTGTCAGCAGAGAAATTACATCATTGGCTGAGAAGTGAGGTTCCAAGGTACCGTATTTTCTGGCGTAAAAGACGACCCCCAACGTTTCCAGTTAAAATATAGGGTTTGGGATATATATATATATATTCGCCCTATAAGACGACACCCGGTGTATAAGATGACCCCCGACTTTTGAGAAGATTTTCCTGGGTTAAAAAGTCGTCTTATACGCCGGAAAATGCGGTATGTCTTCCTTAACTGAGATGAGATGACCCACCAGCGTTCGCGCTAGAAGCGCCCTCTTTCATCCTCTGCAAAACAGAAGTCAGGAGGAGATTGTTTTCCCGGAACCAATGAGCCGTTCGGAATGGACAGTGA
Organism: Lasiurus cinereus; assembly: GCA_011751065.1. Lineage (NCBI taxonomy): Eukaryota > Metazoa > Chordata > Mammalia > Chiroptera > Vespertilionidae > Lasiurus > Lasiurus cinereus. The sequence goes on from JAAGEH010000427.1 coordinate 2,104,529, forward strand.
AGGGCACGGCCTGTTTTATAACGGTCTGCAAATGAGGCGCTCCACATCTTTTACGTCGGGGTTGATCATCCTGCATGCGTGTGGAAACATGAACATGTTTTTGCAGAGGGCTGTTTGCTAAACATGGGTCAGCGTGCCACTGTCCAAGGACACAACTTCATGCAGAGAAAAGGGGTCACTGGGATGGTTTCCAGAATGATGAGCAGAAGCGTGTGCATATGCGTGCATGTGTGCGCACATGCGTGCACGTGCGTGTGTCTGGCCCATCACCCAGCGCCGGATCCACAGCAGCAGGTCACAGAGCGCTGAGGGAGGCTATGGTGGGACAACACTGAGAGGTATGGCCGCCTCCCCTACTTTTCCTCACATCCACCAAGCACACGGCTCATCCAAGCGGATGTTTCTGCACGTGGGTAGCGTTTTCCTTCCCAAAAGAACTTGCGCGCAAACCGTATCCTGGGAGCCTCAGAAGGGCCTCATGGTAAAGGCAAGACGGAGTGCACCCCCACTTCATGGATGAGCATCGAAGGCTCAAAAGGCTTCTGCCATTTGCCCAGAGTCACCCGACAGAGGGAACGGAGCTACTGTGCGGGATGACTTTCTCTCTCACCCTCCAGGGTCCTTCTCTCTCCCCAGCAGGGACAGACCTCTCCTCTGCCGGCCGCCATGTCACAAGAAGAGGGGACACGCGTGACCAACAACCTCCAGGCCCCGGTGTGTCCCATGCTCATCCCACACCTGGTGGTTACCTGCCGGCCTGTGCTCTCTCCAGGTTCCATGGACCATGGTGCACTCACGAGGGTCAAGTCCCCACAAAGGATGAAGTGCAAGGTCCCCGGGCATGTGGAGCGGACCATAACATTGGAAGTCACTCTAGTGACAACGAAAAAAAAATTGAAGCCGAGGCAAGGAGCCAGCAGGAGTTCCTAGAGGCAGCCTTCCCGTAGGGAGCGGCTTCCCGGAACCGAGAGGGATGCTATTGTTTTTTTCTGGGGCGACCCACACCTGAATCCCCCAAGGGCAGGAGCTCTGCATGTCTCGCTGGCTCCCAGCACAGGACGTGCTTGGCGGATAATAGATGCTTCATGCACACCGAGGGCCTTGATGCCGTGGGATGAGTTGTCCCATCTGTCTGTCCCGTGGCTGGCAGGTGGGGCATCTGTCGGTGTCTGGACCTCGGCATGAGGAGGACCCTCCCCCTCCTCCCTCTGGTCCCTTCCCTCCCGCTGCTATCGCTCTGGGCAGAAATCAATAGCAAACCTGCCGGGGGGGGGGCCCCCCCCTGGCTCCTTCACAAAGCCAAACAGGTGTGAGAGATTAGCTCCCTGGCCGGAGACTCTGTCCAGAGAAACAATGTCAAATTCCCCTCTAATACAGTCCAGAGCCGCGAGCAATCCCGCCTTGCTATTAGGCAGGAAAGAAAAAACACAGCCCGGCTCCTTCCCAATTAGCTCCAAGGACCCTCGGATGAGCCGAATCGAAGCCAGAGGCCTACCATGGTCTGGCTTCCAAGGCAGACGCGCCCTGCCTTCCCCCGGCGAGTGGAAACTGGCTGGCCCGGCTTCCCGGCCTTCTTGGCACGAGGGTGTGCAGACAGCCCCCTGAGCCCCCACCCCCACCACCACGAGCTGTCTCTGCCTCTGATTCAAACCATCTTTGCACCGCGTTGCCAGATCGCTTACTTTGATTTTCCATATGGAGGCTCGGTCTCCTCTGCCAGGTCAGTGTTTACAGGGATGGGCTTTCTGACAGTCGCGCTGTCAGGGAGCGAGGGGATGCGATCCCGCCCCTGCGCGTGAATCACTTTCTTGTCATCCAGAAAAACACGGCGAAAGAGCAACATCCTGAAGCAATAGCAACAACAACATGGAAATCCCGAGAGGATCTGCAGCGAGGGTGTCTCGTCTTTCCTTTCCTGCCCGCCCTCCACCCCTACCCCGAGCTAACAGGTCGTGGCGTGGAAAACAGAGACGGCAGGGAGCTTCCAAAGGTGGCCCAGGGCCACGTGACCTCATGTTCACACATGGGCTGGACACGCCGACCACCGAGGCCATCCGCACCCCACCCCACCCGCCTTCCACGGTGTTTTCAGGAAGCTTTTTGCATCCTGAGCACCCTATCTCAGGGAGGGGGCGGCGGGGGTTAAGCTGTGTTCATAATAAGCTCTGTGTAAGGATTGGCAGGCACTATCCTAGGGCATGAAAGCACGACTTGAATTCTCAGAACTTGAGGAATTTATCAAGGAGGTAGCTAAGTACCATATTTTCTGGCATATAAGATGCCTTTTTAACCCAGGAAAATCTTCTCAAAAGTCGGGGGTCGTCTTATACACCGGGTGTCATCTTATAGGGCAAGTATATCCCAAACTCTATGTTTTAACTGGAAAAGTTGGGGGGCGTCTTATACGCCGGAAAATATGGTATTTAAAAAGGTACTTGTCCGTAACACACGGCTACCCACTGGTAGAACTAGTATTTGGACCAGGAATCCACATCTTGTGCTGTTGGCCAAAGATGCCCCCTCCTTTCTCAGCTCTTCCTTCCGGGCACACAGTGGGATCTCATTTCCGGGGCTCCGATGTTGGGCGGGGCCTGGTGCCCAGCATGGCCAACGAGTTGTGAGCAAAAGTAACGTGTAGCGTCCAAACAGAGCCAGTGTGCATCCTGCCAGAACGCAGGTTCCCCGTGCTACCCTCCCCAGACATGTGAGGGGCTTCCGGGGTACCCGTGGACGCTCCCTTTCTAACGCGAGTGCCGCTTACAGGACGTTAACTTTATTATAAGGTGATGGATACTGGTTTCGTGTGGGTTTCTGTATCTGGGTTTTACTTGATAGTCAGAGATTAAGAAATAGTGGAGGGCTGTTTGTTACCGCACAGTTAACAGCCCTGACTGATACATCTTCACGCCTCCTGTTAAGAAGTGTTATGTGTTAGTGATTCCTCGTCTGCTTCGGGGTCAACACATTTCTGAGATGAGGGCTGAAACCTTTGTTGCTGTGTTTCTGGAGAGTCTAAGTCTCATGATGAGAAGGACACGGTGGAAACAGGAACTGAACCAGGAGATGCATAGCTGGGGCAGCAAGGCTACAAAGACTCCGCCCACCCAGCCTTTCCTTAGGTGTGGGGCTGCCTCCCAATAGGCAAGACATGATTGACTCTCGAATAGAGAGAGACTCCAACTAGGGGACCTCACTGGCACCTTCTCTCTGATTCTGCCTCCAGCCCCACACCCTCGCACCCTCAGCAGGGCCTCTCCTGGTGACTCCAGTCTCTGCCGCCGGGTGTTCTGGGCAATGCACGCAGAGGGAGGGTGGCAAAGGGAACAGCCTCGGGGGACGTTCAGGCAGGAGTGTCAGCTCCAGGCAGAAAAGGCCCTGATGGTCTTTCACGTGTCCCCTTGGCAAGAGCCTGAGAGAGCTTCAGAGAGACCCTGAGCTCACCTAGAGCTCAGCAGGTGCACCGGGCAGGAGAAACCGCCCTGCCTTTCCCTGCCCGGAGCCAGCGCAGGCCGGCTTCTGCCTCACTGGCAGATGGCAAGATACGGAGGCACGCCCTAGCTGGTTTGGCTCAGTGGATAGAGCATCAGCCTGTAGACAGAAGGGTCCCAGGTTCGATTCTGGCTAAGGGCATATGCCTGGGTTGCAGGCTCGATCCCCAGTCGGGGGCATGCAGGAGGCGGCTGATCAATGATTTTCTCTCATCATTGATGTTTCTATCTCTCCCTCTCCCTTCCTCTCTGAAATCAATAACATATATTAAAAAAAAAAAAGATACAGAGGCACAAACAATGGTGCCAAAGCGGCTCACCAAACTTCAACCCTCAACTGCTATGAGCCAGGGAGAGGCAGGATGCTGTGCCCTGGCAGCCACTGTGTCCTTCTGTGGGCTGCCCGCTGTCTGTATGTCACCTCTGCCCACCCACAATGTAGCGGTTGCTGCATGGGGAAATGACAAGAACTATGAGTCAAAAAAATACACACACACACACACACACACACACACACATATATATATATATATATATATAGAGAGAGAGAGAGAGAGAGAGAGAGAGACTCTGTTGTCTGTTTTTGTTTGTTTGTTTATGTTTTAAATATATGTTTTATTGATTACAGAGAGGAAGGGAGAAGGATAGAGAGTTAGAAACATTGATAAGAGAGAAACATCGATCAGGCACCTCCTGCACGTCCCCTACTGGGATGTGCCCGCAACCAAGGTACGTGCCCTTGACCGGAATAAACCTGGGACCCTTCAGTCCGCAGGCTGATGCTCTATCCCCTGAGCCAAACCGGTTTCAGCTGTTGTCTGGTTTTGTGGATCTAGTTCTTGATCTACTAACTGGCCAGAGCCTGCTCTATTTCAGGACTTCTGTCCTCCTGGAAACCAGCTCCCACCCCAAACCCCAGGGTCTCTCACCCGCGGGCCCTGCCGGCCCTCGGAGGCTGTTGACCAACAACTGTTTCCCCAGCCCCTCGCCAACTGGTCTGGCCTCACTAAGCCGGCAGAGCCAGAAGCAAGTTTGACTGATGGTCCGTGTGATAAGCCAGGCTCTTACTCACGGGGCGACCTGGCACAGGACCGGTCCCTTCCAGGGGAGGTGGCAGGCCAGCCACCTGGGAAACCACCCCGCGATCTGGGGACAGAGAGAACTTGCTCATCTGCGGCCGGCCACAAGTGGATGTTCATGGCGGTCTGGGGCAACCCTGAACTTGAAAATCCTGTCACTGTAACCCATCGATTTTTTTTTTTATATAATCGTCACCTGCTAAAAGCATAAAACATTGTCACTTTCACACCGAGGTCCCATTGGGTGTGAGCCCCGCCCCCAGTAGAGGACAGGTGGCGGCAGCGAGACACAGACACGCACCAGCCCCGGCCCTCCCCCAAGCCCGGAACCGTGCCCAGCGGAGCCCACACAGACGTGAATCATTGACGGGCTGCCTCTGCCAGGACCACGAGTCCGCACGTTCGCTCTCACGGCATTTCTCTCTCTGCCATCCATCTGCTTTGCTCTTTGGCAGAGATTGTGCAACACACCGGGGAAGGATGCACACCTGGGAGGCAACATGCTTGCGTTTGGATTCTGGTGGGGGACCGTGAGCCTCTGAGCCTCAGTTTCCTCCTCTGTGGAAGGGGAGTGAGTGAGAGTCTCTAGCTGCCGCGCAGTGTTCTGATCAGGGCTGAGCGAGTTAACCCATGCTCGGTCACATGGATGACGACATGCATGACGGTGTGGGTGGCTGCCCTTCCTTGCCCTCTGCACTCTAAGATACTTGTCCGTAGAAAACTCTTCTCGCGTATTTAAATGTTTAGACGGCACTTGTTGATGGCAAATCCGGGAATTTACCCCTCATGTCATCCCGAGGGCCCAGCGTGTGTCTGGTGCAGAGTAGGTATCTCACTGCAATGCTTCTGGCGCCGTGCACGTTGTAAATAACCCACGTTCTTGCAGAACCCACGAGTGGAAACTCGAAAAGGATGTTGTTTCTCTCTTCCCGCCAGTGGTCACGGGCTGTGTTTAATAGATGGAGCTCCGTCTGTGTTTAGTAGACGGAGATGCAGGGAGGCAAGCATGTTCCCGTGGGGGGAGCGGAGGTAAGGTCAGAGCACGGGATGGCGTGAGGAAGACGCGCCCTGTTCACTTAGGAAGATGCCGTGTTCTGTCCTGGTTGTGTGTCTGTTGCGTTCTGACGACAGGAACCAACTCATTGCTGTGTGTTCAGAGAGGGGCTGAGGTTGCTAAAGGCTCCTGGGAGCACGTGATTTGTGGTGGATGGACTGTGTGCCGGAGCAGACAGGTTCCTCGGGAAGCAATAAAGCCATGTTCCGGGACCCGACGGTTTTATTTTTTTATATTTTGTTTAATATATTTTATTGATTTTTTTACAGAGAGGAAGGGAGAGGGATAGAGAGCTAGAAACATAGATGAGAGAGAAACATCAATCAGCTGCCTCCTGCACGCCCCTATTGGGGATGTGCCCGCAACCAAGGTACATGCCCTTGACCGGAATCGGACCTTTCAGTCTGCAGGCTGACGCTCTATCCACGGAGCCAAACCAGTTTCGGCTGCCCCAATGGTTTTAAACAATGTTTCCCGTGATCCTCCACACACAATGGTCTCTAGGTTCTGCGGTCCTGCCTCCCAGTATTTTTTTTAAATATATTTTTATTGATTTCAGAGAGAAAGGGAAAGGGAGAGAGAGATAGAAACATCCATGATGAGAGAGAATCATGGATTAACTGCCTCCTGCACATCCCAAATTGAAGATCGAGCCTGCAACCCAGGCATGTGCCCTGACTGGGACTCGAACCTCGACCTCTTGGTTCATAGATTGATACTCAACCACTGAGCCATGACTGGGCCCAATATTTGTTTAGTGCGACGCTGCGTCAGCCCCCAGAGTCCTGGTTCTCCGGGTTCAGTGGAGAGGCACAGTCCTATACCATATGCTGTTTACTTGAGTGGCTGGTCTCTGGGCAGAATGAAGGTCAAGGCCCTCAGTGTGGCCTTCAAGGCACATTGACCTCGCGGCAGCCATGTTCCCAGGTGTGCTAGGGAACGATGCTTCTAGTTTGGGGATGGAGGGTCATGGAGGGTTGCCAGCCACTGTTCTCATCTGCCACCTTCATGGCTCATGCAACCCAACCCCACCTCTCAAGGGTCAGATCTGAGGCCACCTCCCCTCCAAATCCTTCTCCCACCCACCCCTGAGGAACTGATCCCTCTCCCACCTCCGTCTCCAGTGGACCCTTTGCATTGGCCTCTGTCACCATAGCCATCGCTCTGCTCTGAACCCCATCAAGGCAAACCCTGGGGTTTTTTCAACTTTATATCCCATGGGCCCAGCAGCATGCTGGCGCATAGTAGGTATTGAACAGATATGGAGTGAACAGAAAACAGAGATAGTTTCCTATTAATCAGAGAAAGAAAGGGTCTTAATTATGAGAACACATCCCAAATCGGATGGTGCTAGGCCAGTCCACATGATTCCCACGCAGGGATGTTGTACAGAGGATTGATACGCCCAGGAGGAGGTCGACCAGGTGACCTTGAAGAGTCATCTTCAGTCTAGACCTGAGATTCAGGGGACCATGGCCTTTGCCCTTCAGCCCCGACCTGCAGCCACTCCCCTGGGAACAGAGGCACCTGGGAGCCTTGGTTCTGAGACCTGCAAACCCTTGTGGCCTTTCTCCAAGAAATGGGTGGGCTGAGCCGGTGGGACATGAAATAAACAGGAGAGTTTTTAACCCTCGAGCAAAAGAGAAAGATAATAGAACCTGGAATGTGAAGACTTTTCTCCCAAAAGAGTAAAGCCATAAACTTGCTTCCTAGGTTAAAAAAAAAGGGGGGGAGGGGGAGAGCCTTTATAGCCTGCGTTCTCCTAATCGCAAGAGCAGGGAGCGGGAGGGGCAGGCATGGCCTTCCAGATGTGTCAGGGCTGTGATAAGTGGTGTTTAAACTTTACCCAAAGCGAAATAAAGTGTCAACAGAAACTGTGGCCCCAACTCTCTGATCAGGTCAGGCAAACAACCAATCGAAAAAAATCAATCAAATGCGAAAGGTGGCCCACAGGGGTGGGAATGCTTCGCGCCGTGGTTCCCATAGGAGCCAGGTGTGCCTGGCACATCTCCTGCCAGCTGCTGCCTCTCTGGGTAGCCACCAAGCGGCCAGAAGCATGTCCCAGGGTGGTTGCTGGGAGGTGGCATGGCCGTGGGCAGGTCAACAGCCCGGTGGCATTGAACAGTGATGGAGGAGGGGTGCTGGGTAGGATGGACTCCAAACTGATGGGTCCAATCATCCCCAGGGCCAGTACGTGGGGACAAGAGGAAGCCAAAACTCCGGAGAGCTAGGGGAACTTTGACCTTGAACCGGGATGCTGTAAATGCTTGAGAGGGTTGGCTCTTGAGGGTGGCAGGAAGGAGCGAATATTTTTCAGTCAATGTGACGGAATGACAGCACAGTTCCCTCCATGTGGCCCAGGGAGTGGGGGACAGACTGCCTCTCCCCAGGGTTAAGGGATCCGCAGGGAACAGACAGGGTGGGGACAGGTTTCCATGGTGAGGAGGAGGTCAAGTGTAAGCCAGGGGGCAAAGGTCAGTCTTCGGGACTGAAGGAGCACGGTGGAATAAAGGGAGGTTGGTGGACAGGAAGGTGTTTGGGTCTCACCACCCACCACAAAGCTAATTCTGGAGCCCCAGAGTGAATATGGCGCCTAACACACCTCCCAACTAGTCAGCATCGGTTCAGGGACCAGCGGGGCTGACCCTCCCGCGGTTGCAACTGGATAAATCCAGGAGGGCAGCCTGCTCACAGGTCTTCCGCTTGGCGATATCTGCCTCCAAAGCACACGCCCCTCTCCCTCTCCTGTATTTTAGTGGACGGTCACTGGCACCAGTGCAGAGAGAACACGGGTACAAACTCTCCGAGAAGCAACCTAATGCATCCTAGTGACCCATCTCGAGATCTCAAAAAACATGTATAGACTTTAACTAACTGACTATAATTCCAGGATCTTATTCTTAAGAGCAAAAAGGGGGGGGGGGATGCATTAAAAATAGAGGCAAACCCAGTTGGTGTGGCTCAGGGAACCAGGAAGTCACCCAGTTCAATTCCCAGTCAGGGCACATGCCCTGATGGTGGGTTCCATCCCTGGTGCTGGAGGCAGCAGATAATGATTCTCTTATTATTGATATTTCTATCTCTCTCTCTCTGCTTTCCTCTCTAAAATCAATAAAAAATAGTTTTTTTAAAAAGACAGAGAATAGTAAGTGGAGGGGGGAAGGAAGGGAGAGAGTTGAGAAGGACATTGTGAATGCTTATTACTATTATATTATACTAGAGGCCCGGTGCACAAAATCGATGCATGGGGGTGGGGGATGTCCCTCAGCCTGGCCTGCATGCTCTTGCAATCTGGGACCCCGTGGGGGATATTCAACTGCTGGTTTAGGTCCAGTCTCATAAATTGACAGTTAGATATCCCTCTCACAATCTGGGACCACTGCCTCCTAACTGCTCACCAGTCTGCCTGCCTAATCACCCCTAACCACTCACCTGCCTGCCTCATTTCCCCTAACCACTCTGCGTGCTTGCCCCTAACTGTTTGCCTGCCTGCCTGATCAACCCTAACCACCTCTACCTTGGCCCCTGCACCCAGGACCCAGGCTTTCCTCCTCTGGCTGGCCACAGGCACCTGGGATCCCTGAGGCTTCGCCCAGGCTCTGGCTTTCTCAGGAAGGAGGTCTGGAATGACATCTGAAAGACATCCGGTCTATCTGGTCTAATTAGCATATTACCCTTTTATTAGTATAGATTAGGAATTGTATACATGGAGCATCTCATTTCATTCTCACAAAATCTCCAGGATTGGCCAACGATGCTCACTGTAGCCTTGTTTATAATAGTGAGAAATGGAAAGCAGCCTTCTTGTATCACCGCTGAGAGTGGCGGGTCAGAGTGCCCACAGAACACTTTACCCCCAGATCCTTCCACACTGTTTATAAAGAATTCTGAGCCCCAGGGGACAGTGCTCCCAGCATAATGTTAGTGGAAATTGTGTATGCAGCAGGTTGACCAAAATGCTTTCTTGTGTATGTGTGTGCCTATAGGGGATATAGTTGTCTGTGAATTAATATATCCACATGAATATCAAAAAGTTATGGGATCATGAATGAAATTCCTTTTCCATTTTTCAATTCTAAAATACTTACAGGGAGCAGAGTTACTCTAGTAATCAGTCCAAATATTTCACAGAAATAGCTTATTAATACTACTATCTGAACACACATTAGGACTCTGCTCAAATACCATCGTCAGAGACATTAAAGTGGCCATAGTCATCGAGCAGTGACAAATTAGAAAACATCTAAAATATCAAAGTGACCACTCTGTTGCCATCAGCCTTGAACTATTCTTTATACGTTCTTGTGGCAAACAGTATCACAGGGACTGTGACCCAAACATCAGCAATATATATTCCAAGTCTTTCTAATCTGAGAGGAACAGGATCTGCTCACATTCCTTATGGGCAGTCAGACTATGTGGGACTGGCTTAGAAAATGTATAAAACGATGTATGTGTTATTCTCATATATTTTTTAAAAATCTAAATGCTAAGTGGTAGTTTACAGCAGGGTGTATCGATTGATGGCAGTCCTGACATCACAGTCCCGAGATAAAGAGTGTCATAAACATTTTCATAAGAGCAGATGGTGAGGAAAGAGAGAGAGCCAAGCCTTTGAAGGGCGGTTTTCTATCTCCAAAACAGAGTCATAAAAGGTGTGGGGAGGCCTCAGGAGATGAAAACAGACGGGATAGGACCCAGTGGTTCATGACTGAGACCCTCTCCCTCTTCCATCCCAGCCTTTTTCTTGGAAAATAGGGGGAAGAGGGAGGGATGGAGAGGCTCTTGAGCTTCATTGGACTTCCTTTCTCTGAGCTTCCTTTCTTTTCCTTTCTTTCCCTTCCCTTCCCTCTTTCCTTCCTGCCTTCCTTCCAGCTTTTTTATCCACTCATCTACTGGTGGGCACTTGGGCTGTTTCCAGATCTTAGCCATTGTAAATTCTGCTGCTATGTACATAGGGGTGCATACATTCTTTTTTATTGGTGTTTCGGATTTCTTAGGATATATTTCTAGAAGTGGAATCACTGGGTCAAATGGCAATTTTATATTTAATTTTTCTTTCAGGTAGCCATTCTGACAGGTGTGAGGCGATATCTCATTGTCATTTTAATTTGCATCTCTCTGATGATCAGTGACTTCGAGTATTAAAACATGTTTTTTTGACCATCTATCTCTATGTCCATTTGGAGAAGTGTCTATTCAGATCCTTTGCCCATGTTTTGATTGGATTGCTTGTCTTCCTTTTGTTAAGTTACATGAGTTCCTTATATATTTTGGATAGTAATCTTTTATCAGATATATCATTGCCAAATATGATCTCCCATACAGTGGGCTCCCTTTTCATTTTTTGAATGGTTTATTTTGCTGTGCAGAAGCTTTTTTATTTTGATGTGGTCCCATGTGTTTATTTTCTCCTTAGTTTCCTTTGCCCTAGGAGATGTATTCCTAAATATATTTCTACGAGAGATGTCTGATATTTGGCTGCCAATAGTTTCCTCTAGGATTTGCATGGTTTCCCAACTTACACTTCAGTCTTTTATCCATTTTGAGTTCATCCTTGTATATGGCGTATGTTGGTGGTCTTGTTTCATTATTTTTTTTTGGGGGGGGTGTATCTGTCCAATGTTCTCAATACCAGTTACTGAAGAGACTATCTTGACTCCATTGTATGACCTCACCTCCTTTGTCAAATGAGCACAATGGCTTCCATAATGGCTTTCTGGGGTCTCTGTTCTGTTCCAGTGATCTACATGCCTGTTCTTGTACCAGTATCGGGCTGTTTTGATTAAGATATTGTAGTCTAACTTGATATCTAAATAGACAAAAATCTTCATCCCCAAGGAATGTACAGGAGTTCAACCCCATCCTATTCAATCCTATATGCCCAAGTCCCTTATTGAACTTACAGCATGATTTTAATGCAGCTGGTGACAGACATGGATATCCTGGTCTGTGCAGAAGCTTAAACAATAAAAAGACATTTCCCACAACTGGCAGAAGCCTCCCCAGAAGACTGTTGGCCATGTGTACAAGAGCCATGGGGCTCTCTGGGCCTTGGATCCTAAGTAGGAGATCTGAGTAGATTTGTAATCAAGGCATCTACATCCTTGTCTCAGTGCCTGAGAGTGTGGGTGGTTACCTTCTTCAGAGGGGACATCTCAACCTACCCAGGGTGAAATAACCAAAACACCTCCATGGTTCCCCATGGTGTGTTGCCATGGTGATCCCTGGCTGTGTTGGAGAAGCTGCAAAGGACAGTGCAAGGCATCTCTACCCCATCCTGGTCCCACCTTGCCGACAGCTCATCTACTGTTAGAACCTGCCTGTGTCTATTCTGCAGACTCGATGAGGCACCTGAAAGTCAGCCATCAGAAAGGTCAAAACTGGGAGAGACATAAAGACCACCAGGCCAACCCCATATTTTCACAGCGAGTGGGAAAGGCCATGGAGCTCTTTAACAACAGAACAAGAATAGCACCCAGCCAAAACCAGTTTGGCTCAGTGGATAGAGCGTCAGCCTGGGGACTGAAAGATCTCAGGTTCGATTCTGGTCAAGGGCATGTACATTGGTTGCGGGCACATCCCCAATAGGGGGCGTGCAGGAGGCGGCTGATCGATGTCTCTCTCTCATGGATGTTTCTGGCTTTCTATCCCTTTCCTTTCTTCTGTGAAAAATCAATAAAATATATTTTTAAAAAATGAATAGCACCCAGAGCAGGAGAAAATGGGCAATTCATGGCTCTCAATGCACTGATCGGATTCACAGCACTAAGAGGGAAAGTCTCAAAACAAACAGAAGGTTCAAACCAGTCAGAAGAGTCAATCTTTCTTCAGAGGGTCTAGCTCTCTCAGGTATAACAATATTTTTTAAATATTTTAACCTAAAAAAAAGAAATCTATTCCATAGGTCATTTTTGAGCCCCCCAATATTGAGCATGGCAAGCCTTTGGTCCCAGTAAAAGCACTGAACAGACCGGTGGGACAAGGGGGGGCAGCCACTGGGGGGTCCTCCCAGCTTCCCCATCCTTCTCCCTCCCCACACGGTCCCCTGCTGTCATTTATCAAGACTGGCCTGATCCTGTGGAATTCCACTCATTCCTCCTCAGGACTTTGACCTCCGCCAGCCAAACAAGCAGGGTGCAATCTCGGAGAGCACCAACGCCAGGGCTCAGGGGGGTGACGAGGAGGAACCGATCGATGCGCCCGGACTTTCCCACACTCGGGGGAATCAATTTCCATCGGTGTTTGCAGACGGGGGGGTGGGGGAGCGGTGAAGGCTGGTCAGCTGGAAGCCAAAGGTTCTGTGAGCGAGGGAGGTGGCGCAGATCAAGGGGCAGCTTCCTAGAAGTGGCTGACCAATGGCCAACTCATTCAGACCCTCGTGTCACACTGTGCACATCCCTCCCTCTCTCTAAAGTGCTCTCTGTGCGCCTTGGAAAGCCACGTAAAGATGCACCGGTTTTGCCAAAACCAGTTTGGTTCAGTGGATAGAGCGTCAGTCTGTGGACTGAAAGGTCCCAGGTTCGATTCCGGTCAAGGGCATGTACCTTGGTTGCAGGCACATCCCCAGTAGGGGACGTGCAAGGGGCAGCTGATCAATGTCTCTCTCATCAATGTTTCTAACTCTCTATCCTTCTTCCCTTCCTCTCTGTTAAAAAAAAAATCAGTAAAATATATTTAAAAAAAAAAAAAAGATGCATTGGTTCTAGACAAAGGCAGGTGCCCAGGGCAGCGGGCCTGGCTTCATGAGACTGTTTGTGGGGCCACCTTCTCTCAGTTATCCAGCAGCTGATCCTCCCAATGGGGGCGGTCCAGAGCCTCTGCGTTTTCTCTCCCTCTGGTTGCTCCCTGGGATAGCGATGATGCTTGCTCTCCTCAGGGGTGAGCAGGAGGTGAACCCCAAACCGGTCCGGCCGCTGCTGGGAGCATGTTGGAGCAGAGGAGGCTAAGGCAGCTGCCTCCTGGAGACCCTGCGCTTCTCACGCCCTCTCTCCCACTTCTCCTGTGCACCCGGCTGCTGACTCCGCTGGCCTCTCTTCGTGTCACTTCCTCCTCCCACCTTGCCACCCACTGAGTGCCCATCCTTGGTCACGTCTCCTCTCGGAAGCTGTCCCCAATGTGCCCTAGTTATCTCTCCCTCAGCTCCGCTCCTCCTCTGCTAAGAGATGTGACTCTACTGCACATTGCAGAGCACATGTTAGAGCAGTGGTTCTCAACCTTCCTAAGGCCGCCACCCTTGCATACAGTTCCTCATGTGGTGGTGACCCCCATTCATGAAATTTTGCTAGCGTTATGCATCGTGATGTAAACATCTGCATTTTCTGATGGTCTTAGGCGACCCCTGTGAAAGGGTCATTCGACCCCCATAGGGGTCGCGACCCACAGGTTGAGAACCGCTGCCCTAGACCCTCCGTGACTATTGGAGAAGCAGGCGCCTCTGGGGGTTTATATTATCAAGATCCTCTCTGTTCCATGTGGTTCCAGAAACCTTGAGCCACACCTGGGTGGGATGTTTCTCTAGGCCAACGTGCCGATGGCTCTATCTGAAAAGGCTGTCCGCGTGGTCCTGCAGACCCCCTGTCCATTTCCTCTCTGTCTGACCCCTGACCGCAGTCCTGGCTGCCCTGGAGTTTCTAGTAAGCTGCCTGGCTGGACCCGGGGCACCAGCCCTGGCACCACCGCCCACAGCTCTGATTGCCGCAACCTCCCTCCCACACCAGCCTCACTCTCTCCGCCCCAAGCAACAGCACTGTGCAAACAGGGAAGAGGGCCTAGGAAATGCACAGTCCTGGTGACTCACACCGGGGCTCCGGGCCACACCGGCAGGAGCTGCGGACTTCAGATTCAATCAGCTTCTTCCCGATACCTCACGTCCCCTGCCTGTGACGGGTACCTCCTCTGGTCACCTGGAAGTGTCCTACCTACCTGGGTGCAGTACTAAGCTATGGTCTCCAGCCCTGCAACCTGCTCTCCTCCCCTTGTGATGCTCAGGGGCACTCTGTAGATCATATTCCATCTTTGCTGGCTGCTGCTTCAACAGGTTCTGGCATTGGGGGGCTCTAGAGCAGTGGTTCTCAACCTTCCTAAGGCCGCAACCCTTTAAGACAGCTCCTCATGGGGTGGTGAACCCCAACCATAAAATTATTTTTGTTGCTACTTCATCACTGTAATTTTGCTACTGTTATGAACTGTAATGTAAACATCTGATATGCAGGATGTATTTTCGTTGTTACAAATTGAACATCATTAAAGCAAAGGGATTCATCACAAAAACAATATGTAATTATATATGGTGAAATATTTATTTCTAATTACAAATAAATGAAATTTTGTCTTGAATCGTGGTGTAGCATGGGTAACAGTCTTCATATGACAACAGTAAACTACATGGCTATATTTTGCTACACCAAGGAGCGGTGTGTTGGTTCCTAAGACCATGGGAAATAGGTGTTTTCCAATAGTCTTAGGTGACCCCTGTGAAAGGGTCATTCGACCCCCAAAGGGGTCGAGAACCACAGGTTGAGAACCGCTGCTCTAGAGAGAGGTTGAAGGCTAGAGAGGGGAGAAAGCATTCCCCTCTTCCTCTGAACATGCGGGTCTTGCCACAGCCACCCCCCAGCAGCAGGTGGATGCAGCCTCCATCACCCCCGCTAGCCTCAGAGAGCTTTCTCAGAGGTACCAGCCCCGGCAAGGCAGCATCCAGCTTTCTCAGACATCTGCACCCCAGCTCCTAAGGCTCTTTCTCTGAGCTCCTCAGCTGCCATCACAGCCACACGCAGCCTCCTCTTCCTCTGAGGTTCGGGCCTCAGCTCCTGAGGACCCCTCCTCTGACCTCTTAGGGTCCCATGGCCTTTACCTCCTCCGCTGTTCCCTCTGCCTTCGTGGGGGTGGTGTCTTCCCCAGCTACCACCCCTATCTTGCCCCTCCACTTTCTCAGGCCTCCAACACCTGTGTAACCAACCCCCTGTATTAAGTTCCCTCTGTTGAAATTCTAATGAGGTCTCTCTTTTCCTGCTTGTACCCTTCATGGATACAGCAAAGATGCTTGCTGCATATGGCATAGGAGGAACTCTGAAGATCAATCCAACATACTCTTAGCTCGAAATGGAGGCAGAGTCTAGACGAGGAAACCATCTCACCATGGGCTGGAAACTAGTTGACCGAATAACCTTAAAATAAGTCACCTTCTTGAGCAGTGGTTCTCAACCTTCCTAAGGTAGAGACCCTTGCATGCAGTTCCTCATGTGGTGGTGACCCCCAACCATGAAATTTTGCTACTGTGATGCATCGTGATGTAAATATCTGCATTTTCCGATGGTCTTAGGCGACCCCTGTGAAAGGGTCGTTCGACCCCCCAAAGGGGTCACAATCCACAGGTTGAGAACTGCTGTTCTTGAGCCTCTAGTCTTCAGATCATAAATGAGAGCAGATCATCTCAGTTCCCTTGATCCTAAGAATGTGGGGGGGATTGTAGAGAGACACATGGCAGAATGTGGAGACCTGTGTTCGCGAGGCACCACCGTCTGCACAAAACTGTTCTGAACATCAACGGGCAGTAAAGATACTGGCCATTTTTTATCTCAATGAGCTCTGCAGGAAAGCTCTTTTCACTCTGTCAGCCACTTCGGGAGGGGGTGGGGGAGGGACATTCACACCTCCACGGGAAGAGGTCGAAATCTCCCATTTCCTTTACCGATAAGAGCACAATCACCTTTTTCAAAATAAGATTTATTCTGGGTGTTGCAATGCCAGGTTGGCCATCATCCCTATGAGAGGAGTAAGTGTTGGGGGATGGTCAGTCTTGAGGAAAAGAGAGGAAGCAGAGGGGAGGTAAGGAGGGGGGGCGGTCAGGATAGGAAGAGGGTATTTCTTTCACATTAGGAGTCATGCCAAGTTGTCATGTTCCCATGGCGAATGGCTGGATCTGAGAGAAACTCGAGGGATTACTGGAAAGTGGGGGTGGGGAAAAGAGGCGGCACCATCAATTGCCTCAAATTGGCCCGTAACAGGTTTCCTCATTGTTCTGCCAATTGGTTTTGAAATAAATTGGAGGACATTTGGCGAGATACACAACCTGGGTATGCGCAGTGTATGGGAACCAAAATAAACAACAGTGAAAACTTGGCAGTTTCTCATTGGATACTTCAGGAGTGAGTTATGAGATACCACGTTGGGAATTACTGCTTATAAGTTTACACAATGAACATGAAAATTAGACCAACGATGACAAGGTTTGTGCTTAATATTTGAGAGTCAGACACGTAAATAGGAAACTCATTTATGAGACACACAAAGGATTGGAGGGGAAAAAAGACATAGAATCAGGTCAATTTTTAAGCTGGTTTATACATGTCAATACATTGAACTCGAAAAATGTAGTCCAGAAATTCCATATATTCATACTATCCAGGCCTTCTAGTAACTGGAGTTATTTTTTTATTTTTTTCTGGAAAGAGATGTTCCTGAGACCCAATCATTGATATTTTTTCTTGAATGAGTATCTGAATGAACAGAGGTTCTTAACAAGAATCCTTTGGATAAATGGTTGAAGCCTATGGACTACTCAGATTTGTGTGTTTAAATGCAGAACTTAAAATATGTAGTATTATTTTAAAATTTACATTGAAGTACAGTTATCCAAATATTTAGAAAACAAACATGTTCTATATGATAGATATGCTTCTTTATTAACAAATCAGATAATAATACATGACTATGGGTCTATTAACTACCATAATTTTGAAGTAGTGAAGATTACAGATATTTTTTGAGGAATATTTACAACACTGCTGTATGATATGAAAATATATGCTGTTTCTGTTGGTGACAAATTCTCAGGTATGGCCAATAATATTGCATATATTCATAATTACAAAAGAATATAAATTTCACCTAGGTTAGAAAAAAATAAACATGTCAATTCCCCATCCTACTTAAAGAACTTCCTGAATTCTATCTGCAGTTCCTGTGCGGGGGTCTTTGGACACTGAACTAAGGCTCTGTGGCCAAATCTTAGACATCTATTTAATATGATTTCTGAATAATTATTTTTCCTATTTACTGAAAGGATTTCCTCTATCTATGGAAACAAACTGTTTCTTGCTCAGGTAAATCAGTAATACCACACTCTTACTAAAAATTCTCACTGGTTCTCTTTTGTCTACCTTATATTCTAAGTTCTTAACATAATTTATATAAGTCAGCGCCACCACAGGAAGTTGTGCCTACTTGGCTGGGGATGGGGGAGACTTTGGGAAGGGTTTATCTGCAAAGGGACTATCTACAAAAGTGTGGGTTTTGGGGCCATCACAAGAGACAGTGCAGTAACCTTGGGCTTATCATTTCTAGACCCAAAAGGATGAGGAGAGGCTGAAGTTACCCGATCCTTAAAGGACCATTGGAGTTGGCTATCTTTAGGGGGCCTATGACTTTCACTTGAAGGAGCAGCTAACTCAAGATGACTTCCTATGGAAAGAACCAATGTAGCAAACACTCTGACCTCACTCTTCTTCTTCCAGTATTCTGCCAGGAATCTCCTCTAGGTGAATCCAATCAGAAACTGGAAGGCAAGGGTCCTGTCGACATCCTTCTATGATTAAGGCGTACAAGGGTGGGGGACTGACCTGTAGGGACAAAAAGAAGAAATCCAGCAGAGTATTGCAGACATGTCAAGCTCTGGCCCAAACTCCTCCTCCTCCTCTCTCCCACCCCTCACCTACCTTCCACAGGGGACATTCCAAAGCTTTCCAAACATGCCAAGTTTTTTTGAGTTGTTTATTCTTTAACGTAGTCTAGATTAGTATGCCATTAACCCCTTTCTCTAGTTGAGTTCCTGATTGAGTTCTTACTAAGTCTTCAGGATCAAAATCAAACATCACCTCCTTTCAGAAATCTTCCCTAAAAAGAGCATGAGTCCTGGATGGTGTTAGTAGATGAAATGCAATGATACTTTCTCTACTCCATTGCAGCTGGTGTCAAATTCCTTAGACTCTTGATAGAAAATTCCCAGAAGGAGGGGACAGCCTTATCTAAAGGATGATCCATGTAAACAATTAAAGAGGAAGCAAAAATAGAGTTTGGAATCATACTAGAGGCCTGGTGCACGAGATTCATGCACTGGGTTGGGGGAGGATTCCTCAGCCCAGCTTGTACCCTCTTGCAGTCCAGAGCTCTTGGGGGATGTCTGACTGCTGTAGAGGCGGGAGAGTCACCCACCTCCACCACTGTGCTCGCCAGTTGTGAGTCTGACTTCTGGCTGAGCGGTGCTCCCCCTGTGGGAGTGCATTGACCACCAGGGGGCAGCTCCTGCATTCAGTGTCTGTCCCCTGGTGGTCAGTGTGCATCATAGCAACTGGTCGTTCCCCAGTTGGATTGATTTGCATATTAGCCTTTTATTATATAGGATATGCTGCATAAATACTTAAAGAACAAGATTCTCCCTCTAAATCATAATCCAGTCCTCAGAGAATTCACACTGAGGAATACATATATTTAAAACAAGAAAATGCCAGCTACATGGAACTGTAATCAGAGCAGGAGGCTTAGGCCAACCAGTTTCCAGAAGTGAAAATGTCCCAGACCAGATGGTTCAAGAACAGGAAACAAATAAGGAGAAACACCTGTCGATCCTATCAGCCGATCAATGGTGATACTTCGTCTTCTAAGAACTATTTTTGGCAACTCAACCATTTCATGGTGTTCATATGCACTTTCTTTTCCTTCTGATTAAAAAAAAAAACCCGATTTTAAAAAACAGTGATATATTTGAAACATTTTCAGCTGTCTTGGTTTTCAAAAACATAGATGTTTAAAAACAGCCTCCTCACACTCCAGCATCATCCTAGGCAAAGTGTGACCACCTCAGAGTGTCACCATTGAGGAAGGCAGAATGTAAGGGGCAGAAAGTTGGAGGCCCCTGACTTTGCCGTCTCCTCCCCACTAGACTTGTATCTTTCAAAAGCGTCTTATTTCTTATCCGTAGTCAATGGAGAGGGGCGTGGTGCCTGATGGTTCCTCGCCCTGTGGAGTTCTCAACCTGTAGAAATGACCAGCCTCAAAGCAGGAGTGGTCTCTGCCCTCTTGGTCCCTCCTGGACACCATATTTCCTAGACCCCCTGGTCTTTGAGGAATCACTTGATGATAATTGAACTAGAAATGTTCATGACGACCCAGGGATGTTTTCCTGAGCTCCTTTGGTGGAGGTTATAGATACTGTGCCTTCGAGGCTGGACTGTCAGGGCAAAGTTTTAAATCAAAGGTGATTTCCAGGAAGCGTGTCCCTGCAGCAACCTGGAAGCATGGCGTCCAGACCTGTCACACCCAGTTAGGATCTCCATCAGTGGCCGGTCTGGTGTTCCTAAGGTCCTGAGAGTGACCCGTACGACCTGCTTACTAAGCTACAAAGGTAAATTAATCTCTTCCAAATGCGGTGCCTTACATTTGGCTATTAGGGCCTGAGCAGTCCAGATGGCTGGGTTAATTGAAATGAAAACCATTTTCTTTGTGATCAACTTATAGTTTCAAGTCGAGTGGCCCCAGCCATGAGTTACCCTCTTCTCAAGCTCATAAAAAGATCTTCAGAGGGCTGAGCACGTGTGCGTTTCCTTATTCACAAGAAACAAACCAGAGGTAATGTACAGGAAGAAAAATCCTCTGGGAACGTAGATCATTTGGCTCCTAAGAGCAGGTCTTGACTTGTCTGCACCTCGGATTTTCGATCTGTAAAGCACACTTAGCAGACAGGTCTTGCTTGGAATTTGGGAAGCCATGTGGCTGGAGAATCCCAACCAAAGCTGAGGTTTCTGTCTCCTTGGTGATCTCCTCCTATGCTCCTGGTACTCCTGGTTTCCCTTCTCTACCTCTTGAAGTTGTGTCAACATATCACACTTGAGTATCCAGATCTAGGTCCCTCAGATCCTTCATTGATTTTTTAGGTATGGCAATGTCTAGAAACCCCAAAATATCAATTTCAAGAATGGATTAAGTGTGTGTAGGTGTGTGCGTGTGGGCCCATGAGCGCGTGAGGGTCATTGCTCCTGGAGTTACAGAAAGTATAATCAGCTTTTTGTCCACTACATTACCTTTTACTCAGGACCAAAAAAAAAAAAAAAGATATAAAAACTCAGTCTCAGACATATTTATTTTTCTTCTTAATTAATATTGCAGTGTATCGATTTAACTTCTTTGGCTGCAAGTAACAAAACACCCAGTTAGAAATAGTTTAAACAGTCAGGACAGATCAGTAAGTCATGAGGTAGGTGGCTCCAGGAAGGGTTAATGTAGCAGCTCAATAGTTGGTGTCTCTCAGTCTCTTGGTTTTTCCTACTGGTGGCAATGGGTCGGTAGCAGCTTTGAGCATATGTTCTCCAGGGCAACATTCCAGGCAAAAAGGAAGGGCCTAATTTCAATGAATGTTTTCAAGCAATATTTTCCAAGAGCCTCCAGAAGATTCATCTTTCTTAAGCTGAGTTTAGGAGGCCGATCTCTAAGCCAATCCTGGGCATAAAGAAATTCAAGGGTCTCATGATTGGCTTAGATCCATCAACTTCCCTCTCTCAGCATCTCCCAGTCCATCTTCCCTGACAGGTTGCTTCCTTAAGCCTCAACCAAAACAGGGTTCGGTGAGGAAGACATAGCAGGGACTAGCTACTGGGTAGGTAACCAACATTGGCATAGTTACTTTTTTTTTTTATTGCTCAGATGGAACTGTTTGAATATAAACTATACAATTTTTCTGAACTGAAGAACTAATTATGTAGTTGCTCATAATTAGAACAAAAGTTTTGACTATGGGACAGGTACATGGATGTCTTTTATTATAACTTAATATGAATTCACAGCAATTTTCTAACGATTTCTATAACTGTTTGTTAGTTTTACTCTATCTGGAGTATTAAAATCCTAACATTCTTGCCAAGCTAATTTTCATGCCAAGGATCACTCTTTTTTGGTGGCCATGAAACCCAACTGCCAACCAAGGGTTTCAATGTGTCACCTCAAGTCACTAACCACCTCATCACTCATCTGCCCTTCTGCTTTTAAACAAATTGAAAGAATATTGCACTTCTAATGTAGCACAATGTTTTATGAGTGTGTGTATCTGTGATGGGATTGAATGTGTGTGTGGTGTCTGTCCTAAACCCCCGTGCCTACCATGGGTTAGCAATATGGCTTGGCGATGTGGTTCTTGATTTAGACAAGGCTTCGTGATTAACGTTCTCAAAGGACAGTCGTTGTGAGTACCCCTGAACTCAAGAAGAGGTTAACTATGTTCCCAGGGACCAGGCAGTGTGTGTAGACAGCCATGGGTAGCCTTGCTCTGACATTGGGTCTACACCAACTTCACACAAAGGGGAAAAGCAAGTACATTTAGTGAAAATAACCTCAAAGTCAAAGGTCTCACGCCAGCTGAGGTCACTCTTGAGAAGTGAATGAATGCCAGGTTTGGGGCTCCTTTGTCCCCTTGGAGGCGTCCCCCTATGGGCATGATCCACTCCCCAGTCCCCGATGGTGGCATGTTGCCTCCCAGAAAGCCCAACCGCTTTCCCAGAAATGGGCTGAGTATCTCAATATCCCTTCCCTTCCCCCCTTGAGGCTTGCCTAGCCTGTGTCTTGTCCCAAGGTGACCCGCCTGAGGAGGTGCCGGCGCGTCCTCAAGATGAAACTCAATGGTCTGTGACAGCCCTGAGAGGCCACTCTGGCCCCGGAGGCAGCTGCAGGTCCACCGGGAAGGGGTGACTCCCAGAGAAGAGCGGAGGCCTCTCAAGCATGGGTGTCTGGAGCTCCGTTTGGGGTCGGGGAGCCCCATCCCCGATCAGGCCAGGTGACAGCCCCTGGCCACGAGGACAGAGAGTCGGTGGCATGACAGCCTTGGGCCTGCGTCTCTGTGCTTTTAAAATAGACAAGGCACCCAGCCCTCAGAACCTGAAATGCAGAAGGCCCCGAGTCAATCCCAGACTCTGCAATTCACTCTCCCCCACAGGCCAAACAAGAACTAATTTTAAACAAACCACCGTGACCAAGCCTGCGGGGAAGGCCCGGAACACGGAGCCACGGAGCCGGCAGCCCTGCACACCCCGCCCAGCCTGTTTACTGCTCCCAGCCGCCCGGGCAGGGCAGGGCCGGGCTGGGGTTTGGGCCGCCGGCCACGCCATCCTGCGATTCCCTCTCCAGGTTCAGATTGGGAAATCCTTCCCCACTCTGGTCCCTCCTAACCAGAAGCTCCGGCCTTCATCCTCCTTTTTTTTTTTTTTTTTTCGCGTGTTTGTTTTCATTAAGAACTCCAGTCTGGATTCCTATAATAGATGAACTGAAAAAAGATTCCTGCTAAAAATTGTCCGCGTGCGTGTCGAAGTCATGAGCTTCTATGTCAGCCCGGTTCTCCGGAGAAACAGAGAGGGAACAGTTTATATAGAAATAGAAATCTGCTTTAATACACTTACATGTATTTTACATCATTTACAATCCATTGGGAATAATATCTAAGAATATAAATATGTGTCATTTTACATATACAGGATGTCCCCCCAAAAATGTATACACACTTTGAATAATTATATAAGAAACATCCATGGAGCTAGCATCAGCTTTAAAGTGGGTGTACATGTGGGGGGAACATCCTGTAGATAGAAATTTGTTTTCAGGAATCGGCCTGTGGTTATAGAGACTAGAAACTCTAGGACACACAGTGCAGACCCACAAGTGAGAGGCTCGGCTCTGGGTTGATTCTGTGATGTGAAAGCAGAATTTCTTCTTTTCCGGGAAAGCTTCATTTTTGCTCCTAAGCCCTTCAGCTGATTGGACAAGACTTACTCACACTGTCAAGGTCATCTCCTGTATGTATAGCAAAGGGGTTGTAAATGTGAACCCCACCTACAAGATACTTTCTCAGCCTAAACCCGTTTGGCTCAGTGGATAGAGTTTTGGCCTGTGGACCGAAAGGTCCCAGGTTCAATTCCAGTCAAGGGCATGTATCTTGGCTGCGGGCATATCCCCAGTAGGAGGCGTGCAGGAGGCGGCTGATCAATGTCTCTCTCTCTCATCGATGTTTCTGACTTTCTATCCTTCGCTCTTCCTCTCTGTAAAAAAAATCAATAAAAAATATATTTAAAAAAAGATACTTTCTCAGCAATGTTTAGGTGAACGTTGGATGAAATAGCTAGATCGGCTCAGCATGGCTCAGTGATTGGGTGTTGACCTATGAACCAGGAGGTCACGGTTCGATCCCCAGTCAGGGCACATGCCCAGGTTGTGGGCTGGATCCCCAGCGTGAGGTGTGTAGGAGGCAGCTGATCAATGACTCTCTCATCATTGATGTTTCTCTCTCTCCCTCCCTCTTCCTTCCTCTCCAAAATAGCTAGATCCTACAGCCTAGGTGACACATAAAGGAACGCTCACAGCTTCCAGTGGCTTTGCTGGCAGCTAGACCTCTATGAAGGTCTCCTGTCATAACAAGCTTTGAGCTTGTTCAGACCTCTTAGCTACGTCAAGCCACAGACTATGTAGATCTTGGCCATGTGGGTGCAATTTCACCCCAGGCCAGGCGGTGCTACCCTGAAATGGGGGTCTTGGCATCTAAACAAAGTAATAATGGAACAGCTCTCAACTTGCATGCGGACAATGTCCTGGGCAGCACCACTTGACTGAAGCTATTTCACTGAGACGAATCCTCACATGATTTATTTCCAGATGAGCAAAATCCAAGGGTCAGAAAGGTTAAGTCCCTTGACCAAAGGGCACACAGTGCTTGCAGTGGGAGATCAGACGTGAACCTGACCGTCCTAACCCCTGAGGCCGGCCCCATGCCCAGGAGAGAAGCAGCCCCAAGGCCAGCTCTGACTGGATTCAGAATGTCTTCTTTCTTCCTTCCCTTCTGCCCTCTCTTCTTCCCACTTACCTTACTGTAATTGGCTGTGCTGGCCACGGCCCTGAGCTTGGACGCTGGCAGTTGTAGGGATAAGGGGAATAACAGGGAGAGGCAGGCCGAGCTGAGGTGTTGAGAGCTTTCAACTAACAACTAATCAGGGGAAAGCAAGAAAAGTTTGGAGTTGCAAAATGTGTTTTTGCCAAAACGCAAAAGTTGGCTCCGAGCAGAGGTGAAATGTTACCTCCGGCCAAAGATGGCCCCGGAGCATCTACCTTCACTCACAGGCGTGCTCCCGCAGGTCACGTTTTTTTGTGTCACCTCAGGCTGGAAAGAGGCAACTCATGCTGCCCATGGCCGGCCCTGTCCGGACTGTTCAAAGGAAGTCTAGCCTCACCTGACATACGCCTGCTGGGACAGGCACACATCACATTGTCTTGGTGGGTTTTGTCCTCACCTGGCCTGAGGCGGGTCCTCCTTCAGATCCACTGCAGGAGCGTGACCATCTTGGGGAGTGGTCGGCAAACTGCGGCTCTCGAGCCACATATGGCTCTTTGCCCCCTTGAATGTGGCTCTTCCACAAAATACCATGGCCTGGGAAAGTATTTTGAAGAAGTGGCATAAAAGAAGTTTAAAGTTTAAAAAATGTGGCTCTCCAAAAAAACATCAGTCGTTGTGCTGTTGATATTTGGCTCTGTGGACCGATGAGTTTGCTGACCCACTGATAGGGCACCATTCAACATGGGGCATTTGAACACGCTGACCCGCACACGGGCCATTGGAAGGAGAGCGCGCTGCCATCAGTCGGCGATGGCTGCATTTCACACACATCATTCATCCCACGTCACAACGTTCCCCTCCAAGTAAACCAACACGAACGAAAACTGGCCGAAGCCCTGGTCCGCCGGCCTGAGGAACAAAACCGCAGCAAGGAGGCTGCCCAACTCTAATTGAATTCAGAGCACAAACGGGGGATCACTCAGCAGCGCCCACGTCCCCAGTTAGCAGAGTATCCCCTGGGAGCCAAGAGCTTCACGGGCCACCTGCCCCACCCACGCCCTCTGACAGCAGCATGTGGATTAAAATACCCTATTTTCCGGCCTATAAGACGACCCCCAACTTTTCCAGTTAAAATATAGAATTTGGGATATACCCGCCCTATAAGATGACACCTGGTGTATAAGACGACCCTCAACTTTTGAGAAGATTTTTCTGGGTTAAAAAGTCATCTTATACACCGGAAAATACGGAAAATACAGTAGCTCCTAAAGCCTTGTCTTGGTGAGTGACATCCTCATGGTGGCCTTGCCATCCATGCTGACCTGGTACGTTTTGGATATAAAGTCATATGCACGGTCCAAAGAAATTCTTACACAAAATAACGACAGTACTTCCATGTGAGACTTGCCTGTTACCCACCTCCTTCATGTCACTCGAGATCCTATTCAAATGTCACCTTCTCAGAGAGCTAAGGCCTGACCACCCATTCTAAAACGGTACCCTCCCCAACACTCGCTGCCCTCTGGATCTGCTTTATTTTTACTCGTGGCATCATATCGGATCTTTGTCTGCTTATTCATTTAGGAACTGTCTCTCCTGTTAGGATGGGAGCTCTATGAGGGCAGAGACATTAATTCCATCAGAACTATGTTCCCAGCCACTAGAACAGTCTTCAGAACAGAGGCGGGGCTTGGTATTTGTTGACTGAATGAATCAATGAGTGGGTCCAAGGATCAGTCATTGAAAAGACCTTGCTGAGGAGGAGCAGCCTTGGGTGTTTGATACACGAAATTTCTCTTCCTGGAGAGCTCTCCTAAACATCCTTGACCTTCAGGGATTCCGTTTCAAATCCCATGTGGTGGTTGGATTAGACTGGTGCTAGGGAGTCACTGTCTTGTCTGGTCAGAAAGCCAACTGTGGAATTTTCTGTCTGTCGCATGGACAGAGATACCTTTGAAGAGTAGGAGTAGTAGGAATATTGAGATCAAGAGTTGAAAGTCAGATTACCCAAATCCAACCCCTGGATCTTGCACTTCCTAAATGAGTAGCCGTAGGGGTGTGTGTGTGTATGTGTGTGTGTGTGTGTGTGTGTGTGTGTGTAACATCTCGGTGTTTTAATTCCCCTGTCTGTAAAACAGGGATGAAAAGATTCAGACCTACTTCAAAGGATTTTATGGGAGGGAAAAAAATGGAGGAGCCCCCAAATCATCAGATGCCCACGGTATCCACATACATTTAAGGAAAGTGGCTAAATGGTTCCTTCTTATACGTCATGAGATGGTTCCTGCCCATGTGTGTGGATAAACCGGCCTTGCTTTCTCACTGCCCCAGGGGATGGTCAGTAAGTCAAAGGCAGCTCCACACAGACCAGGCATGAAGCTCAGTGTCTCTGGACATGTTGTTCCTCAATTCTGCCCAACAACTCTACCCAATTGCTGTAATGTAAGCCCAACCAACACCTTTCAGGGAGCATGCCTCTTAGGCAAATAAGAAGATGGCTCTCTGAAGCCAAGTTCCCCATGAAGTTCCATACCCCTCCCAGTCCTGGAGTCATGGTTCGAGGAAATACCAGATGGGAGAAATGGATTCCTTTCTCCCCCAAACTCACCCCAACCTTTGAGATACATCCCCATTACTGAAGGCAGCCTGTGCGGGGGGTGGGGAGGTCTTCCCAGAGCCTGAGACCAAGTCTCATGCCCAACCCCAAATGTGTTAACCCATTTTAGTAATGATATAACTACCAAACTAAAGGTGGTAAATAAAATAAATAAAAATAAAAAATAAAAAAAGGCTAAGATCCCAAGAACACAGTGTCTGTCATGTTCTTCAATACAATTCAGATTTTGAAGGGATTGATGGGGAGATCCACAGTGAGGCTTTGTGGTAGTTCATGTTGTTAATTATTTCTCTGTTGTGCTTGTGAGAGAACTAAAACAGAGAGCTACCCAGGGAAGCTGTTGCTTTAGAAAACAGCAGTTCCAGAGGTTCGCTCGGTCGCAGATTGCTCTCAGTTACTAATGACTTCATAAAATGGAAAAGTCGCCTGGAATCTCACCAATCGCGTGGTGACCAACACTCAAAGATGCCACTGGCGCCGCTGAGCCATCCAACTCAACCCAAGGCCACCCAACCTGCCCTGCCATTTTGATTCCTTCCGCCTCTTCCTTTGGCCCAAAGGTACTAGGTCTAGAGGTCACCAGCCAAGGGGCCGCCCACTTAGAAATGGACGTCACCGTGTTCACATCCAGGCTCCAGATGTCCTGCTCACCCAGCCGGGGGTGGAATTTGACTCTCGTGGAAAGGATTTAAGACACGGGTTAGTCACTGACTTCCAGTGTTTGCTCTGACTTCTGACAAGGCAGCTCGAAACGGAGCTGCGAAGTTTCCCAAACTCTGTGCAGGTGCGAAGGTCCACCCTGCAAACAGCGGCCCTTCCCTTCCCGAGACCCGGCAGCTATGAAGCAGCAAGGAAGGAATTTCCTGGCACCGTCATTACGGAGGATCAGCCATGCCAGTGGGTCGGCCTTCGCGCCTGAGCTCAAGACATCTGTCCTCAGCGATCTGAATGAATTGGACAATTGAATGAGAAAAGGCAACGAGTGCTCACAGTATGAAAACCAGTCCGGGTCTGGGAGCCTCCCTTCCCACCTCCCGCACTGACCTGCACTCTCTGGAGCGGACCAGGCAGGGAGGAGCCGGTGGCATGGGCTTCAGGGAAGAGCAACGTCAAGAAGAGACGTCCAGCCCAAACCGGTTTGGCTCGGTGGATAGAACGTCGGTCTGCGGACTGAGGGGTCCCGGGTTTGATTCCGGTCAAGGGCATGTGCCTTGGTTGCAGGCACATTCCAGGTGGGGAGCGTGCAGGAGGCAGCTGATCGGATGTCTCTCTCATCGATGTTTCTGGCTCTCTGTCCCTCTCCCTTCCTTTCTGTGGGAAATTAATAAAAATACAAAAAAAATGTTATAAAAAGAAGAAGAGGAGGAGGAGGAGGAGGAAAGAGAAGGAGAAAGAAGAAGAAGAAAGAAGAAAGAAGAAGAAGGAAGAAGAAAGAAGAAGAAGAAGGAGCAGGAGGAGGAGGAGGAGGAGGAAGAAGAAAGAAGGAAGAAGGAAGAAGAAAGAAGAAAGAAGAAAGAAGAAGAGACGTCCACAGACTTGAGACATTTCAAGTCCCACGGGCTCAGTTTTTGAAAGGCCCACTCATCTGCCCCTTCACTGCACGTCCTCCCGAGGTGATGATGGAGACCACCTTTCGAGATCTGAGCGCCAGCAGCTGAAGAAACAGCATTTCTGTGTCATCATGGAGGACCGAGACGCCACGATTCCTTGCAGCCATCTCCATCCTCACGCACAGGATGACTTAGCTGCGGTGACCGTCACTCAGAGCCTCACACTGGTGCCCACACCCACGTGGCTTCAGCCAGACATTCTTCAGGCCTAAAGGCTGACCGTCAACGGGCGGAAATCCCCGAAACGGAGCACTCTCTTTGTAGTACCCCATCCGTGAAAACTACAAGACATTCTCCCCCGGTTATGCCCAGGAGAGTGAAAGTCACCAAGACACTGGGGGGTCTGACTGACGACATATTTCGGGGGGGAGGTGGCCTCCTTTCGCCATCCGCGACACTTAACGGGCACCCTCTTTTCAAAGGGCATCCTCATGCCTACATTCAACTGTGGGAGGCCAGCAGAGGGTCCTCTTCCATGATTGTGAATGCCAGGAAACAGAGGCCCTGAAAGGGGACCCGCCTGAGCTCGCACGCATAAATGTCTGCTCCATCCTCCGGCTGCCCAGCCCCGTCCCCACCACTCACGCCCCAAGCTGCAGCCCCCTCACCTCAACCTCCCCTCCCTTCCCCAGGCGCCACCGGGCTCGGTTCAGTCTCTCCCTCCCAACAACGGCCGTCTGTAGGAGGCCCCCGGCGCCTGGAATCTGAAATTGTTTTTCTTCTCGCCCTTCCTGAGCGCCAGATTGCTCCCCAGCTCCAAGCGGCCCGGCTGGCACCTCGGGTGGCGTGGAGGACAGGGATTTGTTTTCGCAGGGCCGCTCCTGAGCGATGGAGTGGCGGCCTTGGCTTCCCGGTTGAAGGCGCGGGGCGGTTAGGCATGTGTTTGCAGGGAAGTGAGCTTCAAGCGCAAGCAGAAAACACACACACTCCACATCCTGCCCGCCCAGCCCGGGCTCCCCCGTCCTGACAGGTGATCCATTCTGACTTCCTCACAGACACACACCCAGCGGCCTGCAAGCCGTGAGGCCTGGCGGTGGCCTGGAGGACAGGCCTCCATTCTCCACCTTCTAGCCAGTGGGCCCGGAAGGATGCTGCAGACTCCACCTTTCAGAACTTGGGAGCATGAGTTTGGTTCCTCCAACATACAACAGTCTTTCCCACCCCAGGGCCTTTGCATGTGCTCTTGTCTCTGCCTAAGATGCTCTTTCCCTCTCCCTTGCTTTCACGCCCTCCTCCTCCTCACGAACAGCGCCCCTCCTCTTTCAGGGTTCAGCTTACATGCCATCCACCCAAAGAGCCTTTTCCCAAGGAGGTGAGGGAGGTCGTGCTCCACCCACTCACCCCACTTTTTCTCTATGTGGCCATTCATTTATTTTCTTTAAATATAGGGTGTCCCCCAAAAACGTAGACACAGACTTTGAATAATTTTAAACGTAGTGTTTATTAAAATACATTTCATTTTCAAAATTGAGCTATCGGCTATTTAAGTATATATATGTTTTTTTTGGGGGGGAAGCACGCTGTATTTGTCACAATTCCTAATAATTTCTCTTTGGAGGACTGTCCTCTGCCGTGTCAGCACAAAGCCTGGAATTTGATTGGGATTTAATATCTGTTTCACTCATGAGTCAATGGCTTTCCTTTGTCCGGGCTTACTTAGTTTGAGGGAGAGGTCAGTCTGAATCCCTGGGCAATGTTATCTTCAGTTGAGCTCATGTGAACAATAAATCAGAGGCTGAAAGATGCGTAGCCCAGAAGCCAAGGAAACTCTGACCTTGATGCTAGAAAGGACAGCTACAAACTAGTGTGTGTTCTGTAATTGGGGGCCAGCGATCTACAGGGATTGTGTGACACTTTCCCCAATGTGCTCTAGCAGCACAAGTGTGTTTATGAAAATATCTAAGGCGTGGAAGAATGTAACAGCAGACTGAAAAAAATATTATGGGTGACAAGCTAATACACAGAGATTCACAATGACGTTCTACTCCTACGAGGCAGATTTGCCGAGTGCCTGAGACTGTAAATAAATGGGTGATGTGATTTTTACCCTCAGTAGCCAACAATCCTTTCGACCAATGATACTTATTGTTCACGTGGGCTCAGTTGAAGAAGGGAGATAGGTGTAGAAAACTTCCAGGTTTTAGGATTGGAAGAAGGATTCATTTTACTATGAATTAGAGCTTCCTTTATTCCAAGTGTTCTTTACATGGAAACTATTAGGCACCTGAAGTGTCTAAATACAAGGTGTACAGCATTTTGATCTGATGCATGTATGTAATGTAATGTAATATAATAGCTCCTCTAGCAAGTCACATAATTACCCACTCTTTTTTGGGGGGGGGGTAATTTTGGATAATTAAGATCTAGTCTATTAGCACATTTGGTGATCCTAACACAATATTGTTGTCTGTATTCGCTACGCCCGACACTGGTCTGCAGGGCTGCTTCATCGACCTGTTGCCAGTCTGTATCTTTAGGCAGCCTCTCTCTCATTCCCACCCCCAGCCCCAGCAAGCACCATTTTCCTCTCTGTTCTGAAGAGTTGTGCTCATATATCATTGATTTTTTTTACAGAGAGGAAGGGAGAGGGATAGAGCGTTCGAAACATCAATGGGAAACATCCATCAGCTGCCTCCCGCACACCTCCCACTGGGGATGTGCCCGCAACCAAGGTACGTGCCCTTGACCAAAATTGAACCTGGGACCTTTCAGTCCGCAGGCCCACACTCTATTCCCTGAGCCACACCAGTTAGGGTGAGTTGTACTCTTTAAGATTCTGCGTACAGTGGTCATATGCAGCGTTTGTCTGTCTCCATCTGACTTATCTCGTCTAATGTCTTCAAGATCCAGGTTGTCACAAATGGCAAGATTTTGTTCTTTCTTATGACCGAATAATAGCCGTGTGTGTGTGTGTGTGTGTGTGTGTGCGTGTGCACGCACACACACACACACACACACACACACACACAAGATATCCCAGGGAAGGAGCTTGCATGAAAAATAATGCAATAATACATACCATATTTTCCAGCATATAAAACAACTCTTTAACCCAGGAAAATCTTCTCAAAAGTCAGGGGTCGTCTTATACACCAGGTGTCATCTTATAGGGCGAGTGTATCCCAAACTCTGTATTTTAACTGGAAAAGTTGGGGGCCGTCTTATACGCCCAGTCGTCTTATATGCCGTAAGGCACGGTAAATACTAATATAAAATACATTCTGTGTTGTGCGCACTCAGCGCTGAAACCTTACATTGGTCCCACCCTGTGTGCATCACCTCCATGGTCCCCTCACCTGCTGACAGGCCCTTAGGTGGTTCCCATCTCGGCTCTTGCGGGAAGCGCGGGGTGCAGACATTCCGACTTCGTCATGTTTCCGTGCAGTTTGGGAGAACTCCTTTCTCTGCAGGTGCAGGGAAGGGGGTCCAGTAGGGTCCCCCTCATGTAGTTCCTGTAACAGCGAAGGGCCAGGCGGTCAGGAGCCCAGGCTGGGACCCAGTCTTTCCAGTACATCCTCTGGCCCATCTTAGGAGGAGGTGGGGCAAAACCTTGGCCCCGGCGCCAAAACCAGTGAGCAGGATGTGGTGGCGGCTGTGGCAACAGGAGCGGAGAGACGTGACAGGAGAGGCTTGGGGGAGAGAGGGGGGCGGGTGGGGCTGAGGGGCGGCCCGTGTTTCGTGCTCCTCATAGAACATCCTTCCTATTGGGCTTGTTGACTGGCCTGGCGGCGCCTGAGTCATCCCTGTGGAGGGAGAAAGCCACCCGAATAGAGGGGCTCACCCATCACCCTCTCCCCCTGGTCATCGCGGGAGCCACCAGATATTGGCCGGGGTGCTTTGCCTCTGATGCTGGGCCTAGGAACATGCTGGGGGAGGCTGGGTGCGCCCCCACCGTGGCTGTGCTATTTATATCGGGAGGCTCGAAGCCGGAAAAATAAATCACCGCGTTTACAGATAGCAGGCCAGGCTCCCGCTGGACCAAAAGGCTCCTGTTGACATGGAAACAAGACACAGCAG
Organism: Lasiurus cinereus; assembly: GCA_011751065.1. Classification (NCBI taxonomy): domain Eukaryota; kingdom Metazoa; phylum Chordata; class Mammalia; order Chiroptera; family Vespertilionidae; genus Lasiurus; species Lasiurus cinereus. The sequence continues at coordinate 2,137,256 of JAAGEH010000427.1, forward strand.
AGCCGAAACCGGTGTGGCTCAGTGGATAGAGCATCGGTCTGCGGACTGAAAGGTCCCAGGTTCGATTCCCAGCAAGGGCATGTATCTTGGTTATGGGCACATTCCCAGTAGGGGGCGTGCAGGAGGCAGCTGATCGATGTTTCTCTCTCCTCGATGTTTCTGACTCTCTATCCCTCTCCCTTCCTCTCTGTAAAATATCAATAAAATATATATTTTTTTTAAAAAGGCACAGCAGAGCGGAGAGAACAGCAGAGAGGAAAATGAAGTTTTCCCTCTCAGGTCACTGATGACAGCCACACCCATACCCGCACTAGGGCATGGACCCTTTCTCTGGCTGGAGAAAGGGCCTCCCCAGAGAAGTGTGGGTGCCAGCCCTACTTTTAACAGCTGTATCGTCGTAGCTAGGACTTGTACCGCCGAGCCACCGCCCTCTAATCTGCTAAAACTCTTAAAGCTTGCGGCATGAGGCACGGCCAAGAGCAGGTTTCCAGCAAAGGGTTCTCCTTTTCTTCCCGATGGAGGCGCCCCAGGAGGGAGGGCGGGCTGCGTGGAGCGAGCGAGAGCCACCCAGATGGTCAGAGGAGGATTGTCCAATCCTGGGCCGAGCCTGGAGGCTCCCCGCGAAAGGAAGAGGTGGGCCGTGGCAGGACGCGGAGGAAGAACAAGGGTTAGAATACTTAGGTTCCGAGTCTGCTTTCAGGCAGTGGTCGGCAAACCGCGGCTCTCGAGCCAGATGCAGTTTGACTAATGAGTTTGTCGACCACTTCATATACAGTGGTACCTCGAGATACGAGTTTAATTCATTCCGTAACCTTGAGGCGTGGGAAACCATGAAACGCTCGAGTCGCGGTAAATTGGTGGGTCGTGTGCAGCCGGATGATCCGCGTGATGACTCCTATCTCAGATGTTGCTCGTATTTCAAAGCAAAAATCGCTCGCTCAACAGCTCGTATCTCAAAAATCTCGTATGTTAGGGCACTCGTATCTCGAGGTGCTACTGTACTACCCTTTACCTCTGTGCACACACTATGCCACAATTGCCTAATCCTCCCAGCTCCCAACTACACGGTAACATTTAGTCTCGCCCAGTGCTGTCCCCAGGCGTGAGTGGGCTGACACGCTCTTCCCGTCCCAGCCGTCTGGCTCTGTGGCAGCGCCGTGCGTGACTTCCCGGGGCTGCTATCCCACCGGGTGGCTTAAGACAACAGAAACGGATTGTCTCGCCTTCCCGGAGGCCGGAAGTCAGAAATCAGGGTATCGGCAGGGTCTCGCTCCCTCTGCAGACCTGGGCACGCCATTCTCCCGGTGGCCTCAGGTGTCCCCGCTCTTGTAGGTGCTCCAATCCAACCCCACCCTCTTGTGGCGTCCCCCCTGCATCTTCCTCTGGGTGTGTCTGTGTCCACATGCCCCCTTTTCAGAAGGATAGCAAACCCATTAGATGGATCCCAATCCCTTCTTCCACGTGACCTCATTAACTAATTATATCTGGAATGATCTTATTCCCAATTAAGGTCACGTTCTGAGGTCCTGGGGGTAAGGACTTCACCATCGTTTTGGGTGGGGACACAATTCCACTCGTGAGAGCAGCCACCTCCAGTCGGTGATCAAGGAGTCCGGATATGAAAGCAACATTCCCCCGAAGATTACAGACCGGGAACATTGACTCCTTGTCCCGGGCACTCCTTCGCCAGAAACGATACATTCCCAGGGACCCCAGTGCAGGCAGCGGGGCAGATCCCTGGCCCGGATCCGCCTCGCCTCCATCCTCCCCCACCTCCGCACCCCACCCCCAGCTGCTCCTCCTCCGAGAGCCCCAACACTGGGCATGCATCCCAGCCTCCCAGCAGTCCGCCCCCGGCAAGAGTCCGCCCCAAAGCTGTTTATGGAACTAGTGAACCCCATCTAAGTAGAAGTCAGATTTCTCTTCCGTGAAGGGAAAATCCATGCTGATGACCAAATCCCGACGCTGAGAAAGCATCCTATCAAATCATGACCCATCTCCCCAAATCCCCGCAAAGAAAAATTCAAGATAGAATACTCACCGAGAAACACACACACACACACCTCATCTGCCTCTGCCGTTGCTTCAGAAAGCTGGAGCGCGCAGAGGTCATTACAGAAAGGCCCCCTGGCCGGCGACTTCGAACGGATTGTTTCTGCCTTAGTATCATCAGGCCAGGAACCCAAAGACAAGCGCCGAGCAAGAACCCGATCGCATTTCCCGATCTTATTTGCAAACAAGCGCTCATTTCCTGCTTATCAAGGCCCAGTGCGGGCACTTTGTCCGTTCGAATCATTGTCTCCGGCCGGTGATGCAAACCACGGGGCCCGGCCCGCCCCCGCCAGCGCCGGGCCGCTCGATGTCGTTGAACTCCGGGAGCAGATAATCAGTATTGAAAGGTGTGATTGCAGCCCGGCCGGCCAGGTAATCAGGCCCTGATTTCTGCTCGGGACTGGGGACCCGCTGGAAATCGTGGCCCCGGAGGAGGCTGGAGGGAATTATCCTGGAAGTGCAGTATCCCTTTTCAAATATAAACACTGGACAATTAGCCCTTCCTCGCTCAGCGCCCGGCATCCCGGGCCCTGAGCAGAGGGGGCCCGTGTTCTTGGGGGCAGGCCTGCCTCCCCCCACTCCCTGAGCTCCCCCACCAGCTCGCATCTTCCAAGACTGTTGCGGCCCCAGGACTGGGAGGGCTCCGCAGACCGAGCCTCTTCGTCGCGGTGGTGCTTGTTTTGCAAACATTCGGCTGCTCGGTGAGAACCTGCCTCAACCTGAGGCCCAGCGCCCGCTTGGCTGGGCAGGCAGCGGCTTCCTGAGAAGGGCTGGTCTCCTCTCCCACTCAGCCCGGTGGCACAGAGGTGACAAGGTGTCTTTCTTGCTCTCCCTTCCAAGAGGGGATGTCAGCTCCCAGAAGCTGACAGCCCACTTGGATGTCAAGCGTGGCTGTTAAAATGGGCATCTAGCTGGCTCAGTGGATAGAGCATCGGCCTGTGGACCCAAGGGTCCTGGGTTCGATTTCGGTGAAGGACATGTACCTTAGTTATAGGCTCCTCCCCGCCCAGGCCCTGGTCAGGGTCGTGCAGGAGGCAGCCAGTTGATGTGTTTCTCTGACATCAATGTTTCTCTCTGCCTCTCCCTCTCTCTTCCACGCTCAATGGGAAAATATTCTCAGGTGACGGTTAACAACAATAACAAAAAAGGGACATCCACATAAAAACCCAATTTCTAGCCACTTTGGTTAAACAGCAAAGCAGGGCTCTGTGTCCTGGCTGACTGTGGGGACCCCTCCTCCCTGGACCAGGACGCCCCCTGACAAGAAAGATGCGCGTGGAGATGGAGCTGCCTCCCTGTGAACGTGTGCTTCCTCCATCGCTTGGCGCTTTGCTTTAACCAAACCGGCCACGGCTCACACAGACAGCAGCATGGACACGCGTGTCCATAACACACTGGCACGCCCAGGCCCCAGCGAGGCTCAGCAGCCCTGGGCTGGGAGAGCCCAGTGTATAAACAGGGTTCCATGTGAGACCCCATGTCCCCTAACGCACCACGTTCAGCTCCCGCCGACCTCGCAGCAGACACAGCTCTGCAGCAGGGAACGTAGTGATCATGTCATTTAGGGGGAGGGGCGTTTTGTTTCTGGGAACCCATCCTTCCATCCCAGGCGATGCCCTCTGGATCCAGCCCATCGGCTCCCAGGGGTCCAGCCCCCAGAAATGGGGCTCAGAGCATCCGGCCCCAGCAGCTCCCCTCTTGCCTCTAGGACAGTGGTTCTCAACCTTCCTAAGGCCGCGACCCTTGCATACAGTTCCTCATGTGGTGGTGACCCCCAACCATGAAATGTTGCTACTGTTATGCATCGTGATGTAAATATCTGCATTCTCTGAGGGTCTTAGGCGACCCCTGTGAAAGGGTCGTTCGACCCCCAGGTTGAGAACCGCTGCTCTAGAACACGCTACAGTTACGTTTGGGGTCACTGGGCAGAGGCCCTCTTGCCTTCTGCGAAGGCCCCTCTTGCTTCCTTGGCGCTGTACGTTTCCCATCGTTTTATCAAGAACATTTCAAATGTCCAGCACGCCTGATATTTGAAATGTTCAACCCCTGAGCCAGAGGTTTAAGTGCGGACCCCCTCCTATGGCTCTTAGACTCGCACCCTCTCCTCCAAGCCCCACGTTTCAGGACACCTGTCCCCGGGAACTGGCGGCATGGACAGTGGAGGTTCCGGTGGCTTCTGGGGCTCCGCGCCTCCCCTTTCAGGAGTGGGCAGAGCCCAGGCGAGGGCCACACTCAGGCCTGGGTCTTGGCCCAAACCCTCCCACTTACCAGCTGTGGGGACCTGGATGTGGGATCATTGCCCTGAGCCTCTGTTGACCTCTGACCTCTGACGGGCATGGAGCTGACCTGGTGAACCTCTGCCAAGCACTTAGCAAATGCCAGGAACTCTCCCACCGGCTCAGCCGCAGGCCAGGGGCCCTTGGTTTGTCCCCCATTGGAGACCCAGGCCTGCTGCTTGTGGTGCCTTGTGGACTAAGCAGTGGCGAACAGTGGCTTTTCAAAGCATAACTCGAGGAATATTGTTATTATTATTATTAGCAGTGGCTGCAGCAATATTTTGAGTGAGGGCACCAATTAGCACCCACCCAATCTTAGCCGAGAACAGAGCCAACAATAAGTCCTTCTCGTTGCCCTGGCTTCCTGCCCATCACTTATTTACAGCGCAGGCCACTACTTCGGGCCCCAGCACTAAGAGTGGCACCCCCAAACCCAGTGCCCCTCCAAGAGCTGTCCCCGCATAGCTGGCAAAGACCGCCGCTCTGAGTGCTCCGGTTCTAAATCCTGAATCCTGGGAGGGGTGGCTTTGATCAAGAGCCGGGAGAGGTCAGAGCATCTTCTGGGAACCCCTGCGCCAGAGCAGACAGACAGACAGGCAGGCAGGCAGCACTTGGACGCCAGCAGCGGTTCAGGCATGCCTTTTATTGGCTGGGACCTCTTTCTGTAAAACGCGACGGGCATGTATCAAAGCTAAATCCATCCATATGCTCTCCCGTAAACACGGCGACGGCGGTGGGAGCCTTCCAGGCCAGCTCATCCCTGCGCCTCCCGCTCGGAGCAATTTTCCGTAGCTGCTGCCATCCAAACCCTAACCCCCCGACAGAGCTGGGGTGGGCACCCCACCGATGAGGAGCGCTTCTCAGTGGCCAGGATAAAGCATGGGATTCTTTTTTTTTTAATATATATATTTTTTTTATTGATTTTTACAGAGAGGAAGGGAGAGGGATAGACAGTTAGAAACATCGATGAGAGAGAGATCGATCAGCCGCCTCCTGCACACCCCCGACTGGGGATGTGCCCGCCACCAAGATACATGTCCTTGACTGGAATCGAACCTGGGACCTTTCAGTCCGCAGGCCGACACTCTATCCACTGAGCCAACCCGGTTTCGGCGAGGCATGGGATTCTTAAAGGCAAACGGGCCGTCACCTTTCCACCCCAAAAGCTCTTGGCCACCTCCAACCCTTCCCTCTCTCTAAGCCCCTGCGGACTCATTCCCAGCAGACTCCTCCCTCAGAGAGCATGTCCGGGGGTCTCCCAGGGAAGCCCCCCCCCCCCCGGCCTTGGGAACGAGAAAAGACAGCCTGAGCGTGTGCTGAATCTTAATGAAGAACCGCCTTGGAGTACAAGATGTCACTGGAGCCCAGAGAAGCGATGTTGCTTCTCTAAAGTCACAGAGCAAGTTGGTCCAGACGGAGAGGGGGAGAGAGAGAACCCCGAGTTCTGAATCCAGCCCGTCGCTGTGGGCTAGATCCGGAATAGCATTCCTTGGCCACATCCAGGGACCCTGGAACAAAGAACTCCCACCGCAGGACGAGCACTTTGGGAAACACTGATCCTTTCTCATGGCACTGTCTCTCAGAGGGATGCAGCCTCCACGACACCAGGACAGGCCACTACGGGCGACGGCGCGCCATTAGGCATCTGAGATTTTCCAATGGAGTCTTTGCCGATCATCGTGGAGGAGGAGAAGTTTGCGTGTGAGGTGCTAGAGCTAGAGTTTGGTAAGAGCATCCAAATAAAACCACGGGCAGGTTCAGGAGGAGATGGACGGACCGTGGCCGACCCAACAGCGTCCCTCTCCCGGAGGTGGGGTGCCAGGCGGTCCCAGAGCGATACCTGCACCCACGAGGTTCTTGCTGACATTGAAGGAGAAGGAGCAAGGGACAGAGACGGGGAAAAGACGACGGCGGGGTCTCTCTCAGCCCACATGCCCGCATGAGAGTTACGTGTAAGAGCTCGCTCTTGGCAAAAGCTGCCATGCCAAGACGTCAGCCACATTCATCCTGCCTTGACCATGGACGTGCGCGGCCAGCCGCTGACCTGTCACCCTAGAGACAGAGCCACAGGTGGGGAAGGGAAAGGGCTGTGTTGGGGTTTGAGGGGGGGCTTAGCTCTGGCCTGTAGCAAACCCACAGGATTCTGGGAAGCCTCAGGTTCTGCCCGCCGGGCCAGACTCCCCCACCCCACCTTGGGGGTCTGCCAGCTCTCGCTGGCTCCCTCCCCGCGGCGGAGCCTTCTTGTGAAATGACTGGCACTTCCTGCTTCCCGTAGCGCCCCAGCCACGCCAGCTCCCCCCGGTCTCCGCCCTCCGGCTTAGTGAACAGCAGCCAAGGGGGCCGTTAAGGACACACAACCCCCCCCCCAGCAGGAGGGAGGAGGACAAAAGGAACAGGGTCCTTTCCCTCCCTGTTTCCCCACCCCCTCACCATGATGGCTGCTTCCTGGCCCTCATTCCACCCACATCCCCACATTCCTGCGAGGCCATGGGGATGCTCAGAGAGTTCCAGCTCCAGGATCTCCTCTTCTCCAGAGACCTGTCTGCCCACCTCCCACCTGGCCTCCAGGGACACAGCCAACATTCCTGCAGTCCCACAGAGAGAGGGTGTGCCTCGAGTTACTCAACGGCGCCTCCCGCCAGCATCTTCTGTCCCAGAACAATGGGGCGCTATTTTTCTTGGCCTCCCTCCGTTTTATTTGGTTTCTCCGCTGATGAGCAGAAGAGGGCTCCTCGCCCTCCCCCCCGTTTTCCCTCTGAACCCACCAGCCAGGCTCTGCTGTTCTTCCGGGAGCGTTCCAGCCCCCGTGGTCAGGTGAAGCCCCGGATCCTGAACTTGGCAGGTGTTGGGAGCCTCACCCCGGGGGCTTTCTCACACGTGGGAACCGGCCGCCTCCCGGGAGCCCGCAGCCCATCTCGGATCGGGATCTGCTGTTGCTCTTGGATGCTAATCCCGGGACGCCAGACTGACCTTTCCCGTTTTCTCAGTCCATGATCTCAGATCCCTACAGCGGGCGCGAAGTGTTGAAAAAATGAAAACCCGTGTGTGGGGCCTGGAAGAGGGATTGGGGAGGCGGGAACTGAGGAGGGAAAGGGGAAGGTGACGCCTCGACGTTGGCTGAAACCAACGAAGGCCTATGGCGTCTGCTGTCAAATCCATCCTCGCCCAAAGGAATGGCGCACTCTGGGTAGAGGCTCACGTCACAAAGAATATCATGTGGGCGCCACCTCCTCTGACACCTGCTGCTTCTCCAGGGGCTAGTGGTGTCTGAGGTCTCGGGGGGCCCTTCCGTCCACCCCCAACCAACCAAATCCCCTGGTGTGCAGGGAGTTTGGGGTCCAGCCATCTACTGGGCTCCTGAGGCAGGTCAGCCCACAGGGTATATTCCCGGGGTATCTTCCCTCTCACCAGGCGGCGGCCATGGGGTCCCTCCAGTGCCACCCCCAGCTTCTCCATCAGCAGTGCTGATCCCGCCAGCTATTGGTTGGCTCGGCTTCTTCCACCCGGCGCCTGTCTGGAGGTCAGCATCCCTCGAGAGCCCGGGTCAGTGCACCTCACAGGTCAGCGGACATTCAGACAGGTGACTTCTCGTGTTTTTGTTTGTTTTTTTGTTTTTTAAATATATTTTATTGATTTTTTACAGAGAGGAAGGGAGAGAGATAGAAAGTCAGAAACATCGATGAGAGAGAGACATCGATCAGCCGCCTCCTGCACACCCCACAGTGGAGATGTGCCCGCAAGCAAGGTACATGCCCCCAACCGGAATCGAACCTGGGACCTTTCAGTCCGCAGGCCAAAGCTCTATCCACTGAGCCAAACCGGTCTCAGCCGACTTCTCGTTTTTAACGTGAGAAAGGGAGCTTGTTGAGAAGCGTTGTACCGAAGGTCACACGACTATTTCCAGGAACAGAAGGGTCACCTTCTCAGGCTAAGGAACTCCAAGTTGGAATGATCACCCGAATGATAAAGACAAAAACTGGCTTTTCGTTTTAACCAAACGCCCGGACCATCTGCTCAGCCATCGCATTCATTTCAAAATCCTTCTGCCTCCTGAACCAACCGAGACACCGTCCTGCCCCCTCAGCCACTCCAGGGAACCCTCCAAATCCCTCCACTTGAGCAGATCAAGCAGGCAGGTGCCATTCCTTTCAACAAATGCTTGCTGAGCATCAACGGTGTGCAAGGTATTTGCTCACATCAGATCATGAGAGAGAGAAAAAAACAATCTACATGTGAAGCAAACCATATCATACTCTGTTTCCTACCATCCCATTTTCAAGAGACAACTGGCTTGTAAAAGGAAATAAATTATCTTCTTTACTCCAAGAACGGACACACACACACACCCCACCCATAGAAAATAACTGTCCGGTCAGATTTAAACACATGTTCTGGAGACGAATACACCGGACCTGTCTAAATCTGAACGCCAGCGTGCACCGGCTTTTGTTTTTGTTTTTTTGGTTATTTTGTTTTGTTTGTTGTTTTTTGAAGGCTCCACAAAGCAAGGAAAAGGGAAGAAGGAAAACAGAACAAGAGCCGGAGTTGTCCGCTGCCTCTGGGTGCCGGCAGGTAATTGTTAGCAGAAATGGGCCGTAATAGCCAGCCATTTCAGAGGAATGCCAACTCCAGCGTGCATCCCGCCTCCAGAAGACCCGGGGCCCGCCTCTGTTCCTGACCTGGGCAGTTTGGAGACCGTAACAATACCTTCTTTCAGGAACGGGGGGAGCAGGATCTGAAAGGTAGGACTCCTGCTCCCCCAGAGAAGCACAGGCCGGAGGGAGGCTGGGGTTGGCTCCCGGGGGTCAGCCAGGAGCCCCCCACCCCGCCCCAGGACCCACCTCTGCAGAGGGAGCGAGGTGAGGGGCGGCAGGCAGGAAGCATCTGGCGCTCGGACACTGAAAAAGGACCCGCCCGATCCTCCCTGCGCCGGGCAGCCAAGGCCTCCACGGTGGCCGCCAGCGGAGCCTCGGGGACCGTCCCTGCAGCCGTCTGTTTGCCGTCCGGGACTGTGTGCGGCCGCTTCCTTCCAAGAGGCTGAGGTTTGGGGTTTGGGTGAGCGTGATGGGCAGCCTCTCCCCTCTTTTTTTACCTTTTTATTCACAGTTTCCAACATACCAGGCACTCCGGCACGGCCATGGAAACCTCCGTGGCCACAGAGTTAGACACCGGCTGTGGCCAGTGGCCGGCAGGCCCCTGACGGCCCAGGCGGGCGTCTGGTTCTGTGGCACAAACGCGAGGCTCTCCCCTTTGCCAATCAGGCCCCCCACGTGGCGTTTCTCTGCCAAAGGGCAGGCTGACAGGGAGTGGCATGGACGGATTCAAGGCACCAGGACGGCAACGCCAGCGGCCAGGCCCCTCGGGGCATTTGTGAGATGCTTGTGGGGTGAAGGTGCGGGCGGGGCATTTTTGAAGGGCTCTGTGTCATCCTGAGGGTGCACTGTCTGCCTCCCAGAGGCCTGGAGTCTAAATCTGCCATCCTTCTTCTTCCATGAAGGAGAAGCATCCGGGCTCGGGGAGCGGCCCTAACACATGCTGCTAACCGAACCCCTCTTTCTCTTGAAATCTTCTCTCCCTAGCAGTGGCCTTTACCCTCCCCCACCCTCCTTTTCAGTTTTCCCAGCCTCATATCCAAGGGTAACGAGTTCTCATCTGGCTCACGAACAGTGGACAGGACACGAACCTCGTCTGCCACCTCCCTGCCCACCCCCTCAGCTTCCTCCCTCTCCCCACGTGCTGACCACCACCGAGTGGTCACCCTAGAGCAGTGGTTCTCAACCTTCCTAAGGCCGCGACCCTTTGAGACAGCTCCTCATGTGGTAGTGACTCCCAACCATAAAATTATTTCCGTTGCTACTTCATCACTGTCATTTTGCTACTGTTATGGACTGTGATGTAAATATCTGATAGGCAAGATGTATTTTCATTGTTACAAATTGAACATAATTAAAGCATAGTGATTAATCACAAAAACAATATGTAATTGTATATTGTGAAATATTCATTTCTAATTACAAATAAATAAAATTTTGTCTTGAATCCTGGTGTAGCATGGGCAACAGTCTTCATAGGACAACAGTAAGCTACACTTTGCTACACCGAGGAGCGGTGTGTTGGTTCCTAAGACCATGGGAAATAGGTGTTTTCCGATGGTCTTAGGTGACCCCTGTGAAAGTCATTCGACCCCCAAAGGGGTAGAGACCCACAGGTTGAGAACCGCTGCCCTAGAGGGTTCTCATCTTGATGCCTCCCCGAGAGAGCGTGTCTTTCCCTCCATGGCGGGGAGTGTCAGGCGCCCCATCGGGGGTCTGGGCAGAGCGGGGCATGGCTCTCAGAGCCCTCAGCCAGCCCGCCATGGGAGGGGCAGACAGTCCCTGAGGTCACCAGGCCACCCCTTCGGCCACGGCCTGTGCCACAGGGAAGACGGCCACTGGGGCTGATGCCTCTCAACCGCCCCCTCTCCTTCCCAGCTCGGCACCCTCCCTGAACAATCTCGTTGACTCCCAAGTGCGAGTTAACATCGCCCCAGAAAACAGAGTCCACAGGACAGAAGGCGAGGCCGAAGAGAAGGACGGCCCCGGGTAAAGAGCGTCCCTCACGGGGAGTAAGGACGCTCCTGGCGTAGCCCATTCGGTCTTCTAAGCATCAACACCCAGAGCTGGCAGCCACGGCTCCTTGTCTCCCTGCTGCCGCTGTCATGTGGGTTTTACCCCTTAACACCGAGACTGTGCCTTAACCCATTGAAACCTCAGCTTTCTCGTCTGCTAAATGGGGCGAAGGCTAAGCACAGCCACAAGGTGTTCTGGGGGGGAGACGGTGACACACAGAGGTTAAGAGGTCTCTGCAAATTGCCGAGCGCCTAGGCAGCTCTGCCAACATTTCTTCTTCTTTTTTTTTTTGTTAAATATATTTTATTGATTTTCCACAGAGAGGAAGGGAGAGAGATAGAAAGTCAGAAACATCGATGAGAGAGAGACATCGATCAGCCGCCTCCCACACGCCCCCTACTGGGGATGTGCCCACAACCAAGGTACATGCCCTTGACCGGAATGGAACCTGAGACCTCGCAGGCCGGCGCTCTATCCACTGAGCAACACCGGTTCTGGTGCCAACATTTCTTCTTACGAATAAACGCCGCCACGGAGCAGCAAAGAAGAGGGACACTCCACTAGCAGAGGGCCCTGAGGACCTCTCCAGGCGGCGGGGCGGTGACACCCCAGTTCTGCTTGGGAGAACACAGTGATTTTGAAAAATCCGGACAAGCCTCCGTCAAGATGTAAAAAGGTCGCCGCGTGACCCAGAGAAGAAAGAAGCCGCACACACACTGGGGTGCAGTGCGTCCCGGGAACCCCGAGCCAGTCCAGGCACCAGGACCACCACCCCAGCGCCCCGCCCCGCTGGGCAGACGGACAGACAGGAAAGGAAAGGACCGGAGACGCGTTGGCCATAGCCGGTCGGAGTCACACTCTGTCCTTGGCTCCTCCAAGAGGAGGAGATTAGGAGAGGAGGGAGGCGATAAGATCAGAGCCAGGCCCCACAAAAGCACGGAGCCCCAGTTTCTCCCCGTGACCCACAAAGGAGCCGGAGCCCGGCCTGCGCGCAGGGAGAACAATGGGAACGTGGGGGAGTGGGCTCGCTGGAGCCAGAGCCCCATGGGGACAGCAGCGCCAGGAAAGCTGTGTGCCAGGGCGCACGGGGGAGGCAGGCGCGCACCCCAGCTCTGGAGGCGGGGTCTGCCTCTCCCATCAGCGGCTTGGCCTTGAGCTAGCTCCAGGCCACTTGCAAGGCTCCTGTGTCTGTGTATGAAGAGCAAAGAGAGTGATTCCTTCCTGCACCTCCTCCTAGGGAGGCCCAGGGAACAGAGGACACCTCGATGCTAGCACACTGGGGGAGCAGGCGCAGGAAGCAGCAGCCAGCAATGTTCATTCGCAAGAGGGTTGTGTTTTAGCGGTGGGTGAGAAAGCATAAGATCGTGGCTTGAGAGTGATGTGCATTTGCACGAGAAGGAGAGAGGATAGGGTGTGTACCCCAGATCCCCTCGCCTGACCCCCTCGTGTTCAGTCGGAACCATACAGCACTGCGATGCAGGAGTCCAGGCGCTCATGGATTATGGAGGCAGAGGGACGGGGACCACGCGTGTGAGGGCAGCAGACACAGGGCCTTGGACATGCAGAGGGAATACAGGCTCCAGAGAGAAAGAGGCCGAGCCAGAGACTTCTCCTCCCCACGCCGACACCCCCTTCCTCCGTGGTGGCTGCCCATTGGTTGGAGGACGTGCCCATCCTTGACCCTCACTGCATCGCCTCACCCTTCTGAGCAGCAAAACGCTGTGGCCCCTACACAGCTCATCACAAATGAAGATGGCTCATCACTAATGAAGACAGTTCACTAATGAAGACAGCGCATCACGAATGAAGACCTGCCCGATCAGCAATAGGCCCAGAGACACAGAGGCATGAACAGACCATGAACCTCAGAGGGAAGGCAATGGAGGGCGGGTGGGAAGAGACTAGCCAATGAACTTGTATATGCATCACCCATGGACACAGACTCTGGGGTGGGAGTGGACTAAAGAGGTGAATGCAAGAAAGGAAGACCTATGTAATACTTTCAACTATAAAGGTTAAAAAAAAAAAAAAGGCCGCCGAAACCGGTTTGGCTCAGGGAATAGAGCATAGGCCTGCGGACTGAAAGGTCCCAGGTTCAATTCTGGTCATGGGCATGTACCTTGGTTGCGGGCACATCTCCAGTGTGGGGCGTGCAAAAGGCAGCTGATCGATGTCTCTCTCTCATCGGTGTTTCTAGCTCTCTGTCCCTCTCCCTTCCTCTCTGTAAAAAATCAATAAAATATATATATTTTTAAAAAGGCCTGTAGCAGTGAACTCTGCCCATCCCCCTCAAGCCCAGGCGATTGTTCCTGAAGCCAGTGTTCTCCCATCTTCTCTCTCATCTCCCCGCCTCGCCCTCTCCTCCCCTGCTTCCAGATCGACCGCAGAGTGGCATTGAGGAGAGGGTGGCAGGGGCTGACTTTGCCAAAGGCTTCTGGTTGAAGAAGGGATGGGGGACTAGGTCCACACGGCCTGGCAGGAGTCCTCAGAACCGTGTCCACGTGTACACGCGTTCTTGCTCCCTTTCCCTTTAAATCCCCACCCCTCAGAAGCGGCTTGGGGGGCACTCAGGCTCCTGGGGCTCCTGGGACTGCAGTCCCTGGGGGAGGGACTCCCATCTGGGAGTGATTAGCCGGCAGATTTCAGGTAGCTCCCACCACATGTGCAGCCCACATGACACCCCCTAATTCCGTACCCACAGCTCTCCTTCTCCAAACAAACAGCAGCTCCGTTTGCAGAGGAAAGAAAACGCCTTCCTTAGAGCAGCCAGGTCATAACTGGCTCCTCTGTGCCCCCCAATCTTGCCTCCCCTCCCCACCGCCCCCAACCACCATTCACTCACCAGGCAGGGCCACACAGGGGCCCCTCCGTGGAAGGCCTGTGCCTCGCGCTTAGAAAAGCAAGCAAGAAAACCGGGAAGAAAAAAATATTTATCACCGCTGTATATTTGGGTAGCGAGGTCCCAGGGTTTTCAGAGGTTCTGATATGTTAATAATGATTTGAGTTTGCGGTTTGATTGTTTTCTCAAAACCTGTAAATCCAGGCCAGACGCGTATAAAAGACGGCAATCTGAAAGCTTTCTGCCCAACGCGCCAATACCCTCCAGAGGCGCCCTTTCTGACAGAGAAAGGTCAAAGGGTAGGAAATGTAGAAGTGGGTTCCAGGGCAGGAATCACCCCCTAAACGGCACAAGCAGCCGTCTCCAGGGCACGTGTGGAGGGAGGGCAGCCATAAAGACATCCCGTCTTGCCGCCCAGGGGCCCCCTCTGTCCTGGTGGCTGTACTCTACCATTAGGTACTCATTGCTTTGGCTACATTTTGCTCATTTAGTCACTCGATGAACACTGACTTAGTGAGGACTATGTGGCACAGAGATTAGGGGTAACGCTGCTCCTGTCCTCAAGGAGATCATAGTTCCGTGACGAGCAAATAGGCGCAAAGAACAATAACAGCGCAGAGAGGCAGGCACGCACACACGTAAGAACACAGAGAGGAAAGCGAGCATCCATTCCTGGGGAGACCTCCGGTCTTCACAGGGGGGTCAGCATTTGAAGTGGCTCTCTATCCCCCACTGAATCCAGCTGCCTCCTAGACTGGGAATACATGCACCGTAATAGACATTTACTCCATAGTCTGAATGAGTCTCCCCTCCTTTCATGGAAAACACCTTTTTCCTCTGATCTGGGAAAGACACCCTTCCCGGGAGAGGGAGCAGACTCCACCAACAAAGCTTTTTGCGGGAGGAAGTGTCCCCGCACATGAGAAGGGAAAGCCTTGAAGATGGGGTATAGACGTACATTCAGGAGGAGGGGGCCATTTGGGAGGGACGTGGAAGAGACCCAAGGAGTCAGGGCTGCTCTTAGGAACGTACAAAGGTGGGCCCACCCGTCAGCCTTTCCCTCCTGAGGAAGCGCTGCCTGGGATTTTTCAGAATTAAAGCAGATACTAATGGTTTCTTTGAACCCATTCGTGTGTGTGTGTGTGTGTGTGTGTGTGTGTGTATGTTTCTGATTACCCTGGGAACTCAGTATTATTCTGTTAGTTCCAGATGCACAGCACAGCGCATGTCCTTTACAGAGTGCTCTGCCCCTGGCCCCATACATAGTTATCACCACAGTATTGATTATGTTCATCTCCCCAACTCTTCTGTAACTACCAACTCATACTGCATAATCCCTCCTCCTTCCCCCCCCTCCCCCATCAAACCCGTCCTTAAGTCTCCAAGGCAACCTCACTCACACTCCTCTGGGTCTGCTCGGCTAATGGACACCCAGGGACTGAAGAGGGAGGAGATTTAAGTACAGTGGTACCTCGAGATACGAGTTTAATTCCTTCCGTAACCTTGAGGCGTGGGAAACTATGAGACGCTCGAGTCGCGGTAAACTGGTGGGTCGTGTGCAGCCGGCCGATCCGCGCGATGACTCCTATCTCAACTGTTGCTCGTATTTCAAAGCAAAAATCGCTCGCTCGACGGCTCATATCTCAAAAATCTCGTATGTTAGGGCACTCGTATCTCGAGGTACCACTGTATTCATTCCATCCCTCCTCTGCCTCCCTTGCACAGGTTAGCATCTTGGCTAATGACACCAACCCAAGAGCTGCCCAAGCCGGTCTCAGGCCTCGTTGGGCTCAGGAAGGCGGGTCCGGGGGTCATGCCCCACCGATGCCACGCTGAACCCCTGCTTTCCTCAGACCCCAGTTCCCGCAGGAGGGTCCGCATCCAGAGAACCTCCTGAGCTAGCGCCAGGAAAATAAAAAGCAATTAGCGACTTCTGCTCCGGGCAGAATCGAAAGAGGGGGGAAAAGAAATCTTGGCGCCCCGCAAAACTCTACCTCCCCGGGCCTCTTCCGGAACCACAGTGTTCAGCCCACTCAGCGCTGGGCTGATGCCACTCTCTCCTCCCCCAGAAGATTGCTTTGCTCCTGGAAAATCATCTGGAAACTGTCATCACCACTGTGCTGGTTGGCAAATGTCCCCCGAAGAGAGAGTGAAATGTACCACACACTACAAGGCATTTCTGGGCGCAGACCAAGAAAGGGGGAGTGGGGGTGGGGGGAGGCAATGGCTCCGGGGAAGGGCAGCCCAGCCTGGCCAGGGGGAGCAGAGAGGACACGCCAGAGGTGGACAGAGGAGGGAAAGGACTCTGACCCTGAGCCAGGGCCCCTGGACCATCGTCCCCAGGCGGGGTCTTCCCCTCTGATGGAGCCACCAGCTGGGAGGCAGCTCGCGGGGACCCATGCATTCCCTCAGAGCAAGAAAAGGGGGATCCGTGGAAGAGGCAGAGAAAGAGGGTCTCCGGACAGGGAGCCCCCAGGGCGGGGCAGAGCATGGATGGCGGAGGCCGAATTCTGATTTAACGTCGACACATGGAGACCAGCACAGCAGGGACCCTGGCTTGTCCCCTGTGGGTGTCAGGCGCACAGTAAGCCTCCAGCGATATCTGATGACTGTCGGGCTCACTGGGACAGGGAGACAAGGCAAGAGAGGACGGAGGGGACGAGATGTCTCCACCGCATGGCAACCAGAACTCTGCTCTGTCACTTTGTGTCCCACCTGGGGCCCAGCCTCAGATCTACCCCCCGATCCCGCACCCCCACTTCCTGCACGCCCTCCGTCTGCCACGCTGCGCACATTTGCAAGCACCTGGTTGGCTGTCAGTGATGCTTCATGCATCTCTGGCTCAAAAGAAAACTGGATGTGGCTCTTTAAGGAGATGCTGGAGCCGGGTCTTAGGAGGAGATTGGAGGGGGGAGGGGGGATGCTGAGCATATGGGGCTCAACCAAGGCCATCCACCCTGCCTGCCTTTCCTACTGGAAATATCAACCTCCGTCTGACTCCACCTTTTCTCCTGGGTGCTGAGAGAAACTTCTCCACCTCCGAGGTGTCTCCATCGCCCCAAGAAGGTGAGCGTTTGAGGGAAGGTGCCTACACACAGGGCCCTCTCGAACTCCATCTTGGTTTTGAAGTAGACGCCCTGACGTTTGCATGTGACATGACCCCACCAGAGATGACGCCAGGAACTGCTTGTCTGACCCTGTGCCACACGCGGACGTTAAGGCGATCAGACTGAAAAGACTCCCGCCAACCAGAGCCGAGCTCCCAGGCACCCCAGCGGGACACCGTTGGCCATCGGTCCCTGCCTGGTCCTGGGTGCAGGCTGTCCCTCCGGTTTCAGCCAACCTGGGAAGGGGGGTGAGGAGGGGATGGGGGGTGCGGTGCCCTCCCAGTACTCTGTGGGAAGCAGAACAGTCTGTCCGTCCTCACACTTTGTCCTGAAGATAGTGACAAGGACACGGCGAGATTTTCTAGGGAGGGACACACACACACACACACACACACACAGGCCTGACCCTCTCTCCTACACCAGAGCGAAACTCACCCTCATCAAAACGGATGAGTGAATGAATGAATGAATGAATGGCAGGTGGGGAGAAGGAAAGAAAAGGGGGAGGGGACCCTGCTTTCTCAAAACCCCAGGTATGTCTCCCGGAGGCTGGCAGCGTAGCAGACACACCTTTGCTTCTCTCTGCCAACAGCCCAGGATGGAGGGGACCTGGGGCAGCTGGCAGACAGCAATGACGTGCACCGACGACGTGCACCGCACACCCAGAGCTTAAATGAAACAGCGACCTGGGGTTGTCTGCCTGTCCCTGTCCCCACCTATCACCTCCCCCACCACCCCCCCACACACACACACTCACACTCTGACTTCTCAAAGGCCCAGAGCCGTTTCCAGGCTCTGAGGCCACCCACCCCTGCAGTTTTTGTGACCTCACAGCTCCAAACCCCTTCCCGGGCTGACCCCCACCCTAAATGCGTCACTCCTGCGGAAACTCCAAAGTTGGGGGCTGACCCCTCGACCTTGGCCCTCCTGGGGCCCTGGGGCCAAAGCGCAGAGGGCTGGCAACCTGGCTGTGTGCTTCTGCCCCAAGCCTGGCTCAGCCGCCCCAGCGGGGAACCCAACGCCCAGCAGGGAGGCTGCCGGGTTGGACCCCTAAATCCATAGGTTCTAGACACGAGGGAGACGCTCTCTTCACCCGAGGTACCTCCTGGTGCTGCTGAGACAGACACAGGATACGCCGCCTTTCACTCAGTCACCTAGGAAGTTGGCTATTAATAGCGTTTCTCCCTTTTGGTATTTGATGGGGGCATTCCCCCTGTTAATAAAGATCCCAAATTATCAGGGTCCCTTCAGCTGGAGCGAAGCGGTCCCTAAAGAGCCCAGCCGTCCTCTGGGGGACCATCAGAAAATGTCCCGTCATCCACTCCTTTCTGTCGCTGTGCTCCCTGGTCCTACACCCCGCATCCCTTGTGCGCCCCCATTGGAGAGGTGACCCCTGGGGAGGAGGGGGGTGTGGGTGTGAATCCCTGCCCTATGGAGGCTGGGTGGGGGGGTAAAAGGGGGAGTGAGCCCCCGGGCCCTGGAGTCCCCCCTGACTCTATGTGTATGTGTAAGTCCGAAAGGCGAGGGCACCCTCAGCCAGGATGTCAGGTTTTTAAAAGGGGAGCATTGAGGAAGGGCTCCTGGGGGGACTTGCCTGGGAACTTCTCCCCCACACCCCGGCCCCCGCAGGCCATTCTAGGGGTGCATTGAAGTGTTGACTGTGGCTCCCTTAAGCCTTGACTAACAACAGATGTTTTGGGGGGAAGTTGGGGTTTTTTAAAAGTGAGAGAAAGAGGGGAAAGGCACACTGTCCCTTTGGGACAGAAACTCCCCACTTCCCATGTGCCAGCCAGAGAAGCCAGCAGTTCTGTCTGGGGCTCAGGTGTTAGTTTGAACCCCACCCCTCTCAGGCCCCCCACATGGGTTACAGCCACCGCTGCCCCAAGACCCGCAGGCTGGGGGGGGGGGCAGGTAGGAGCACATGGACGCTTCACACCTCCCTCACCGCCACCTCCAGTCCATCTCATCCTCTTTCTCTCCGGAAACAGAAGAGGGAAGAAAACCCAAAAGCACCTTGGCCTTCAGTTCTAGGGGCGTCCGGGTGGGGGGGGGCAGGCACAGGCCCCCGAGTGGGAAGAAACACACACGTAGGTCTACTGCGCACACAGAGCTTCGCCTGTGATGACTCTGGCACACCCCAGGACAACGTGTGTGTCATGGAGGGGGGGTCACCTGTACCCAGCGGGCACAGGTATCCGCTGCGCCCCAGTGGAGTCATCTGACGCTTTCCTTCCCCTTTGGCTGCAGCCAGCCGGCCAGGCGCCTGTCCGAGCCTCGCCTTTTACCTGCAAACCCTCCTTCCAGGGCTCCCCGCCCCGGGAAATGTACCAATGACCCGGGAGCGCAGGGCGCAAGGCCTGAGGGCTCACCAGGGATTGGGGTCTTTCCCCTGCAGGGAACCTCGCAAACCTCGGGAACCTGGCAGCAGAAGGGGTGCCCCGTCTCCGGGCACCTCTATAGACAAGGCGGCCCAGAGCTGAGCTCTTTCTGTGGGAGACCCCTCGGCTCACCCCAACCAGATTCTCCAAGTTGGCGCATCCCTGCTGAAGGCGGATGTCGGTCGGCATGGTCCCCACTTTCACTAAGGAATTTGGGAAAGTGAGTTAGGCTCCTTCATCCCTCCGGTCTGGGGAACCCCATCCTGATCCCCCCCCCTCACTGCCATCCAGGGGCGCAACCCCCACCCCCTGGCACCCCGGGTCAGCACCGCGCCCCGCAGAGCCGGCGAAACTCTCTCCTCTCTCGGTGCCAACACCTCCCGGGCTCCAACCCGGGCGCCCGCGTAGACTCGGAGGGAGGCTGGCGGCGGGGCCGGGGAAATGGAGCGTGGCGCCGGCCCCCCAGACGCCCACAGAGAGAGAAGGCGGAGGGGGGTCCCAGGTCTTGGCTCCCTGAGGTCCCCCTGGGGCTCCGCTCGCACCCCCAGGTCTCGGCTCCCCGCGGCAGACCTCCTGGCGCTGGCCCCCCGCAGCCGGGGCCGAATGCGTGTTGTTCCTGCGTGCAAAGTGCGGCCCCCGGACCGTGCGGCCCCACGGCGCTGAGCTCTTGGCAGAAGGCTCTGGCTAGCACCGCGCCAAGAGCCTCAGTTTCCCCATCTGTAGCCTCAGCCCTGGGGAAAGGGTTCCCGTCCTCACCCCCATTCCCCTACCCCCCGCCCCAGCTGTCTTCCGGGGGCCGGGAAGAAAAGGCAGGGGGCGGCTGCCAGGGGGAAAGTCACACCGCAGCAGCGAACCGAGCCCCTGAATGGGGGTGGGGATGGGGTGGGTGGGGGCGAGTTGGCACCCAGAAGAAATTCAGGATGCCCTCGCTGGCTAATTATCCATGCTCTCCACGC
Organism: Lasiurus cinereus; assembly: GCA_011751065.1. Classification (NCBI taxonomy): domain Eukaryota; kingdom Metazoa; phylum Chordata; class Mammalia; order Chiroptera; family Vespertilionidae; genus Lasiurus; species Lasiurus cinereus. The sequence goes on from JAAGEH010000427.1 coordinate 2,157,472, forward strand.
GTCACACTCGGCCTGGCCCCAGCTCGCCCAGCAGAGGACGACGCCGGGCACCTGGGAGGCGGGTGGGGGTGGGGGGCACCCTTCCTGGGGTGTGGGTCTCCCTGCACGGTCTGTGCAGAATGGAATTGTCAGGCCCGGGGAGCGCGCTTTGTATCAGCCGGGTCCTCTCTAGACACGCACCTCCCAGCTCCCCAAAGGGGGCTGCCTCGAGGTGGATCCGCACCGGAGGGCACCCCGTGCGGGAATGTCTGCAGATGAGTCTCCGCGCGGAGCGGGCCTGGGGAGAGGGGGACGCGCACCCGCCGCCCCAGCTCTCCGAGTTCTCCTGCGGTTTCCGCGCGCCCAGCAGTTTCTGGGCCTTTGGCGCCCCCTCTGGATGCAGCTGAGAACTGCAGCCCCGCTTTTAAGGCCGCTGAGTGCTGATCGCGGTTCTCCAAAAAGAGAATACAGAATGCTCGACTCAGACGAACGGAAAATGTACACGACCGCTATGACTCGCTATCTAAAGCGCTGCGCATTTTATGCCCTTTTATAAAAAAAATGTGTTAAAAATAGGCTCACCGTAGGTACGTCTTTTTCTTGGCCAACATTTAGTGAAATGTTCCCAACTGCCTCTGAAGTCAAGGTCGTCTTCAGTGCCTTTTATGCCAGTCAACAGGAGAATTGCGATAAAACACAACTAACTACAGACGCCTTGGTTAAAACTTCGGTCCCAAGTTCTGGTGTCTGAGCCTCCTTCTGGGCCAGTTTGCCTACGAAGCACACAGTTAGTCATATTCACGGATGTCCCCCCCCTCCCAGGACCCAAGATTCAGTCCACATTACGCAGGACTTTTTTCTCCAAAAAAATAAAAAATAAATAAATAAAAATAAGGACAAAGTTTTCTTATTCTTTCCCGGCATCTGAGGAAGCCACAAAAGCAAGACTACTGTATGGAGATCGCTTAACCTCCTGTTAAACTCCAAGATAACCGAGACGTCAGCTGTGAGTTACAGTCGCTTAGAAAGTAAAATACTACTGAACAGGGCTGCGACTTACTACTTCCTGAAGAGTCCCCGTCTCCTATAAGAAATGCCCGGTTCTTTTGGACGAGAACAAAACTTTTGAAAACTCTTCAAGGAAAACCCCTCTTTACAATCAGAGTTTCCCCCCCCCCCTGCAATTTGCAAATTGGAAATAAACAAGTCTTTGGTATGATTCCGGGCCCAGTCACTAAGATAAGAACCAGCATTTAAATCGAGGTGAATATTTGCCCCGGAGCCCGGCAGGGTTGAGGGGTGGGTGGGGAGGGGAGGGGGGAGAGAAAGAAAAGTTGAAAATTAAAAGAGTTTTGCTCAGCTGGGTGTTTAGTTCTGATTCGGAAAAGAGGGAACCTTCCGGCGACTCCAGATTTTCTTCTCCCCCAGAAAAGATACCCAACCGGACGCAAAGCATGCGTGTCACACACAAAAGATTGTGCTCCAACCACACTGGAAGAGACAAGCAGGCACCCCCACCGCCCCGCAGAACGCCCCGCTGTCTGCGAGTCACAAAAGGACCCCCCCTTCCAGGTGATCGTGAAGGAGGGCGCAGGCAGGCAGGCAGGCAGGCAGGCAGCGCGACCGACCGACCCGCCCGAGTGGCCTGTTTCGCCTGCAGCGGGGCCCCGGGTGGTGAGCCTTTTACAAACCGAGCGACTGGCTCAGCCTGCCGGCCCCGGGGCAGCCCCGTTCGCCCCGTTTCCATAATCGCTCCAAGCCCGTGTGCACCCTCATCCCAGGCAGCTCGCTCGGCGGGGATGTTCGGACTCCCCGGCCGGGAGGGAGGTGAATTGCCGACCATCCAAGCGGTTGCCCTGTGACCGGAGGCGCTTTGGCGGGGTAGGGGCTTAGAGGAGGGGAGGCTGGGGGGGGCTGGAGACGGAGTTGTCGGAGTTCAAGGTCGGCCTGGACTGCGTACCGCTCTGCCTCTGCGAGCGAGAGAGAGCGAGCGAAGGGAGCGAGCGAGCGCGGGGCTGCGCAGCCGCCTGCAGCCCGCCCAGCCTCGGCGCGCGCGGGGAGTGCGCTCTCGGGGCTTCATTGATTCCCGCGGCGAAAGCGCAGCCGAACCCCGACCCGCCTCGCCAGCCCAGAGCGTGTTCACCTATGCATGTGGATTGTGACAGAGGAGCAAGCGGGGCGCTGAGTCACCAAAACATGGGCTGCAGAAGGCCGTTCCCCGAGGACTCTCGGCGGCACCGGCGGGCTCCGGGCGCGGCCACCGGGCTGCGCTCCATGGAGGAGGGACTGCCTCTCCCCGAGACTGTGAGCTCCTCCGGCTCGGTCCCCCCGTCCCCGTCCTCCCCGGGGCCGCGGGGAGAGCTCGGAGGAGAAACTTTGGGGACGGGGTGCGCAGATCCTAGGCGAGACGTGCGCGCACACACACACACACACACACACACACACACACACACGCAAACACACACGGAGATTCACGCAGACACGCACCCCAAATTCTGACATTGCGAGAGGGGACGGCGAACTTACACACTTGGATGTCCCGGGTCCCCCGCCTTTCCCGCCGCAGCCCCCCCCCCCCCCCCCCCCCCACTCACACACACACACACACACACCCCTTAACCGCCCGGCCGGCCAGCGGCGGCCTCCCCGCCCAGCTCCTCCCCGCCCGCCCCTCTCGTCACCCAGCCCAGCGCCACCATCCTCCTCCCTCTCCCTCCCTCCACCCCCCCAAATCCGACCCAATCAGCGGCCTGCCAGCCCTTGATTGGCTGGACGTCCCGGAGGTGCGGGGGGAGTATTTATTAAAGAGCCGCCGGGCCGCCGGGCGGAGAGCGGAGAGCAGAGCTTGAAATCGCCTGGGAACCTCGGCGGCGCCGCGACCGGCCAGTTTCAGCCCAGGAAAACTTTTCCTTGGCCGGAGGAGAGGGAACAGGGGTGCCATCGCCCCCGCTTTGGCTCTTTCTTTCCCCTCCTCCTCCTCCTCTCCACCTCGGGCAGCTGCGGGCTGGCCACCGCGCGCCTCCCCCAGTGCCCGCCGGCGCCGCCGCCCCGTGACGCGCCAGGCCCCCCGGGAGCCGCTCGCCCCGCGTCCGGGCCGCCGAGGGGAGAGGAGCCCGAGCCGCCGCGGCTTCTCGCCTTTCCCGGCCACCCGCCCCCTCCCCCGGGCCCGCGCATGAATCTCCTGGACCCCTTCATGAAGATGACCGAAGAGCAGGACAAGGGCCTGTCCGGCGCCCCCAGCCCCACCATGTCCGAGGACTCGGCGGGCTCGCCCTGCCCTTCGGGCTCCGGCTCCGACACGGAAAACACGAGGCCCCAGGAGAACACCTTCCCCAAGGGCGAGCCGGACCTGAAGAAGGAGAGCGAGGAGGACAAGTTCCCCGTGTGCATCCGCGAGGCCGTCAGCCAGGTGCTCAAGGGCTACGACTGGACGCTGGTGCCCATGCCCGTGCGCGTCAACGGCTCCAGCAAGAACAAGCCGCACGTCAAGCGGCCCATGAACGCCTTCATGGTGTGGGCGCAGGCGGCGCGCCGCAAGCTGGCCGACCAGTACCCGCACCTGCACAACGCCGAGCTCAGCAAGACGCTGGGCAAGCTCTGGAGGTAGGGCGGCGCGGCCGGGTGGGCTCCAGGGCGAAGGGGGGGGGGGAGGGAGGGGGTGCACGGGAAGAGGGGGGGGGGTGCCCGCTGGCCAAGACCAGCTCTCCGCGCCCCGCCTCCCGCAGCGGGCGGGGTGGGGCCGGAGGGGGGTGGGGTGAGGACGTGGTGTAACTTGGCTCGGAGTTTGACAAAGTTCTGGGATGGCGGGGGGGAAGGGAGGGAGGGATGGACGGCCAGCGGGTGGGAGAAGGCTAGGAGGACGCAGGCACGCATGCACGGTGGGAGGGGGCCAGCCTGATCCCCAACGGGGTGCTGGCTGGGGTGGGAAGGGAAGTTTGCTTCTCTCTCTCTCTCTCTCTCTCTCTCTCTCTCTCCCCGGGGATCTGCGCGCTTTCGCGCTCTGCCCTGGCTCTGCGCTCCCGGAGCTGGGATGCAGGGCAGGGAGAGAAACGCAGGCTAGGGGACCCCCCTCAGCCGGAAGAGGGCGGAGGAGGAGGCTACTGGAAATAGGTGGGAGCAATGGTTGGGGGGGGGGCGCGGTGGTCAGGAGGGGCTCCTTGCAAATGGAGTGGGATTTGGGGGGAAAAAAGTTTGTTTGAAGGGAGTAGGAGGAGGGTGGGGTGGGGTGGGGTAGGGAGGGGTGGGGAGGGGTGGGGTGGGAGAGGGATAAGTCCAGTAGCAGAGCCTGAGGAACTGGGCAGCAGCGGGAGAGCTATTTCCATCTGCAGGGTTTCCAAAATAGAAGAGAAGGGGAGAGGGCGGGGCGCGGGGTGACCGCTCGCGTCCCACTCAAAGAATGGGGGGAGATATTTTATTTTTTAAAGAAAAGTTACGAGCTGTGGCCCTGGCTGGAAAGCGGGGGGTCGGGATGGGGGGCGGGATGGAGACGGGGTTTGTGCGCAAAAGCCGCCACGGAGAGGTCGGGGGTTGGGGTGGGGGTCACCTCCCGCTCCCGCCGCCGCCGCCGCCCTGACAACGCCACCGCCGATTTCACAGACCTCTCCCCGCCCCCCCTTCTCTTTCTCTCGGCGCCCCCTTTCCGCGCGCGCAGACTGCTGAACGAGAGCGAGAAGCGGCCCTTCGTGGAGGAGGCGGAGCGGCTGCGCGTGCAGCACAAGAAGGACCACCCCGACTACAAGTACCAGCCGCGGCGCAGGAAGTCGGTGAAGAACGGCCAGGCCGAGGCCGAGGAGGCGGCCGAGCAGACGCACATCTCCCCCAACGCCATCTTCAAGGCGCTGCAGGCCGACTCGCCGCACTCCTCCTCGGGCATGAGCGAGGTGCACTCCCCCGGCGAGCACTCCGGTGAGGCCCCCTCCACCTCCCTCCTCCTCCGTCCTCCTCCATCCTCCTCCCCCCGCCCCGGGGGCCCCCCTGAGCCCAGCCGGGACCCGCCTGGCGCACCCCTAGGCCCCCACCTGGTAGGCTCTGCTGAGGGACTTTGCGCCACCCGGGAGAGGGCCCCCCGATCCTCCACCCCAGCCCCTCCCCGCCCTGCGCAGGGTCCCAGGAAGCCCCTAAACACACACACACACACCCCCTGCGTCCTGGCAGATTGGTTTTTATTGCACGAGGCGAATAAATGCCTTTATTACAGCTTTGCAGGGACGGCGCCCTTTCTTGGCTTTGCTCCCCCACCGCAAACACACGGGGGACCCCCCCTACAAGTAGCAGTTTGGTGGCGGGTCCTCAGGTGCCCAGCGTGCGCCGGCAGGTTCATTACTGGGGGGGAGGTCCCCCATCTCCAGGGCAGCGCGCCTCCTTTGCTTGCGGATGCGGGGGCCCTTGCGCACCCGTTATCAGACAGGGAAAGAGGGGTCCCCGGAAGGTTCCCAAGACCAGGCTCTTGGCACACGCACCCCCCCGCACCCCTCGCCCCCCGCCTGGCTGACTTCCCTGCGCGTTCTCTCCCTCCTCCTCGCCCCGCAGGGCAATCCCAGGGCCCGCCGACGCCTCCGACCACCCCCAAAACCGACGTGCAGCCGGGCAAGGCCGACCTGAAGCGCGAGGGGCGCCCGCTGGCCGAGGGGGGCCGCCAGCCCCCCATCGACTTCCGCGACGTGGACATCGGCGAGCTGAGCAGCGACGTCATCTCCAACATCGAGACCTTCGACGTCAACGAGTTCGACCAGTACCTGCCGCCCAACGGCCACCCGGGGGTGCCCACGGCCACGCACGGCCCCGTCCCCTACACGGGCAGCTACGGCATCGGCGGCGGCGGCGGCGCGGCGGGCGCGGGGGGCGCGGCGGGGGCCAGCCCGGCGGGCGCGGGGCACGTGTGGATGTCCAAGCAGCAGGCACCCCCGCCGCCGCCCGGGCCCCCGCAGCAGCAGCAGCCCCCGCCGCCGGCACCCCCGGGCCCCCCGCAGGCACCTCCGCAGCAGCAGCCGCAGCCGCAGCCGCAGCCGCCCGCGCCCCCGCAGCAGCCCCCGCAGCCGCCGGCGCACGCGCTGGCCCCGCTGAGCGGCGAGGGGGGCCCGGCGCAGCGCCCGCACATCAAGACGGAGCAGCTGAGCCCGAGCCACTACAGCGAGCAGCAGCCGCCCGCGCCCGCCGCGCAGCAGATCGCCTACAGCCCCTTCGGCCTCCCGCACTACAGCCCCGCGTACCCGCCCCTCACCCGCGCGCAGTACGACTACGCCGACCCCCAGAACTCGGGCTCCTACTACAGCCACGCGGCCGGCGGCCAGGGCTCCGGCGGCGGCCTCTACTCCACCTTCACCTACATGAACCCGGCGGCGCAGCGGCCCATGTACACGCCCATCGCCGACACCTCGGGGGTCCCCTCCATCCCGCAGACGCACAGCCCCCAGCACTGGGAACAGCCCGTCTACACACAGCTCACCAGGCCTTGAGGGGAGACCCACCCCCCCCAAACCCACACCACCCCCCCCCCCCCCCCGTCGAGACAAAGGGCTGATGGATGATGATGATTGGCGGCGTGATGGTGGTTTTTTTTCCTCCGCAGAAGAGAGAAAAAGAGAGAGAGAGAAAAAGAAAAAAGAAAAAGAAACACCAGCCCACCACGATTTCTGGTCATTTGGACATTATATATATATATATTTTTTTTTTTTTTTTTCCTTCTTCTTTTTCTTCCTCTTCTCATTCCAGAAAGACATGGTAAGCTCAAAGGCAACTCGGACCCTGATTTCCCAGACAAGAGACATTGGCTATCCACAAAAACGCATGCCCACCTGGCTGGAGGCAGGGGGGGTGGCCACCTAGGCCCCTGGGGGCTCCGAGGGCCCCCCCCCCTACCACAATGTCTCCGGAGACAAGAGGCTGGACCGGGCAAGCCTTCTCTTCAAGGCGGCGAGCTCCAGGAGGATGGAGACCCCCCGTTGGGGACCGAGTTGGCTCCATCCCTCCCTGCCTGTTGGGACTCTGTAATTATTTTCTAGCAGTAATTAAAGAAGAAAGTCCTCTGTGAGGAATATTCTCTATTTTAAATATTTTTTAGTATGTACTGTGTATGATTCATTACCGTTTTTGAGGGGATTTATACATATTTTTAGATGAAAAAGGAAAAAAAAAAGAATTAAATGCTCTTATTTTTTTTCCAACAGCTAAACTACTTAGTTTGAACAAGCGTGCCCTAGCTTTTCTTGCAACCAGAGTATTTTTGTACAGATTTGCTTTTCTCTTACAAAAAAAAAAAAAAGAAAAAAGGAAAAAAAAAGTGTTGTTGTAATAATTAAAAAAAAAAAAAAAAACCCCACAGGTTTTTGTGTGATGGGATGGGCGGGGGGAGGGGGGGGTGTTAGCTTTGCTTCCTGCCTCAGGCTTTCTGATTGGAGGAGGAGGAGCTGCCTTAGACAAATAAAGGCCTTATTTTGCAAGTATGGACCTCCACACGTTAGTCTAGAGAAGCATATGGTAAGCGTTACCACATATATATTTTTTAAAGGAGAGAAAAAAAAAAAAGAAGACACCTTGAGCCTTAAAAACGTGCTGCTGACAAATACTGGCGCTCGCTTTCAGTGCGTGTATTTCCTCCCGCGTTTGCCTGTTCACGGAAATCGCAAGCGAGAAGCAAAAGGCAAGGAGAGGAAATCTGTGATTTGGGGGATGTTTCAGCAGCCAGTCAGTGCCTCTCCCCCAGGGCCCCCCCCCCAGCCCCCCAGCACCCTGCCCCCCTGGTTGCCTGGCCCCATGTGGATCACAGCTGCCAGCCTCCTCCCCACCGTCACCTGTGCCTCTCTGAACACCAGCAGTTAACCTTCCAGACATTCCACGTGCTCAAATTATTTATTTTGTAAGGAGAGGTTTTCATTAAGAAAAAAAAAGCATCCTTTTTTTTTTTTATTATTGTTAAAAAATGTACCTTTATAAACTAGGTTGTTGGAGCCTTCCTCAAAGGGTATGGTCATCTTGTTAAATTATGTTCTTAACTGTAACCAGTTGTGTGTGTGTGTGTGTTGTTTTTTTTTTATTTATCTCTTCTTTAATCCTTTCTTTTGTATTATTAAAAGCAAGTTTCTTTGGATTCCTTGTCCTAGATTTGTATAAATATGCTTTTTTTTTTGTCCGTCCTTTTTTTTTTTATCCTTCGTTGTTTTTTGTTGAAAAACTGGAAACTTGTTTCTCTTTTTTTTTTTTTTTTGTACAAATGAGAGGTTTCAAATGTAGTGTATCACTGAGTCCTTCGCAGTGTTTTCTGCCACAGACCCGTCGGGCGGCCCACACGGCGCGCGTGTGGCGTGACACGGGACGGTGGGCCGAGACCGTGTCATCCTTTTCCTCTGCATGTTCTCTCGGAGAGAGGGAGGAAAGGGGGAGGGGCGAGCCCGCCGCCGCCAGACCTTAATTCTTAATGATTTCTGTGGCTGGAGCGTTTTGAGGATTGCTTTTTAAAAAAGACAGCAAACTTTTTTTTTTTATTTAAAAAAAAAAGATATATTAACAGTTTTAGAAGTCAGTAGAATAAAATCTTAAAGCACTCTTATAATATGGCATCTTTCCATTTCTGTATAAAAGCAGATCTTTTTTTAAAAAAAAAATATTTCTGTAACTTAAAAAAAAAAAAAACACCTGGCATTTAAATCATATTTTTGTCTTTAGGTTTAAGGTTTGGTTCGTGTTTGTGTCTTGTTTCCTTGTCCCGCTCCCCGTACACCCCGAAACTTTTGTTCTCTCTGTGAAACTTACTTTTCTCTCTCTTTTTTTTTTTTGTATATTATTGTTTACAATAAATATACATTGCAATAAAAAGAACACGGCCCCGTGGACTGATTCACCCCTTTCTCTGGGGAAAAGGATGATGGTTTGAAAAACGTGGGCCCAGAGCGATGGTGGCCTGTGAGGTTTTTATTTTTTCAGTGCACTCTGGGGAACCCTAAAACCGGCCCTGGGAAGACTGTGCCCTCAAACATGGACACACAAAGATCTTGTCCAGTGCACCCCCATTGGGGCACAAGGAGAATCACTTGCCACTAGTTGCCCACGCAGGCAAGTGTGTGTTGTGGTTTGGGGCAACTCTGTGGAAGTCCGGGGGAGGGCATATGAACCCCGAAGTCAGTGGCTGGTCAGAAGGTAGAGGCCTGAGAGGGTGACTGGGGTGACTTGTCTGACTTCATGAGAGCCAGCTTTCTGGGATGATGAACGCACCCCCCCCCAAAAAAAATGGGGTGTCCACTTCAAAAGCGAAGGAAGCCAGAGTCCACCAGTGTCTGGGGGAAAAGCCTGTCCTATGAACCCGGGAAACCGTTCGGCGTTTATCTGCAGGGGCCTTGGGGGGAGAGGGTTTTCGGTTCCCTCCAGTTTAACTCCTTCCAAGCAGATGCAAAGCCATCGCACCAGCAATGAGGCCTAATCCTGTTTTCCTTGGCCCCGGCTCCGTGGGAGTTTCCAGGATCAGAGAAGCGTCCAGGTCCTTTTTCATGACACAGATGAAATCACTCCTTCCCTGCCACCCCCGCCTGGAGACACCCCGCCCCCACCCCAGCTGATCCCCATGGGGAAGTGTCTGCAAGGAGGCAGGTCTGCTGTGCAACTGGGCTGGGCCTGTGCGCGCACCCCCTCCGCCTCACCCCCGCCCGTGACCTTCACCGGCACCCCACTCTCCCGTATCACCTCTCTCGTTGTCTGCTTTTGCCCATCGGATTCCGGGCCTGCATCCCACGCCAGGATCGCGGCCACCAGGAAGATGGCAGTTACCAAATCGAGGCGACGTTAGCACTTGGCCTCCTTGGCAAATTCCTTTGGCAAACAGGGATCGAGGGCTACCTCCCTGCCCCCACCCCCACCCCCATCCAGGCGGCAGATTCTGTGGCTCCTTAGTGCCACAAAGTCCCACTGCACCCCCACTGCCCAGCGCCCATCCTCCATTTTTACAAAGATCTCTTTTCCCTCCTTGCCAACACCCCCAAAGTCCTTTATAACCAGCTCTGTTAAGTTCGTATCTGCCCAAATCCCTCTGTCCCTTAAAATCGACATATCATCCAATCACACTCAGCCCTGTCCCCGCCTTAATTTTTGAGATTCTCCTCTCCACGCCTAGGAACCTGCTCTTTTCCTCAGTTTCTCTCAGCACATGACCTTGGGCTGACCTTCCGAGAGCCAGAAGGTGCCACCGAGACATAAGCTTGCTGGGTGACCTAGAACAGGCCGCTTACTGCCCCGTGCCTCGGTTTCCCTTTTGGGAAGCATGCTTACAATCCCTCCCTGGTGGGACGGGGTGGCATGAGGGCAGTTTGGGGCGGAGAGCGGGCTGAGAATTCACTCGCTCTGAGATCTCCTGGTCGGTACAGGATTCCTTGGGAAGGCAAAGGGAAACCTTTGGGGGTTTTCACGGGCTCCCCACACGACATTGATACACAGGAGACACCCGAGTGCAGAGAGCCAGCCCCTCTGAATCCCCTCACCCCCACCCCCACCCACCAGATCCGGTCAAAGCCCGGCGTCATCAGATTATTAAATATTTTAGAGGCATTTTCCGTCTAAATCCAGAAATGCAGGGCTTATCACCCTGACAACATGACATTTATTGGGATCCTGGCAGAGAGTCGTCCAGACCAGAAAGGGCTTGTATTTGAGACTGAAAATGAAACTTTTTGGAAAGCCATTTTCACCAAGAAATAAAAGGAATGTTTAGCCGAACGGAATAGGAACAAACCCCTGAGAAGCAGTCTTTCGGGCTGTCACGGACATGATGCTTATGGGCTCCTGTGAGAAGTGTGGGTGACTTCCCCAGCTCAGCTCCATCCCGTGCCCTCCCCCCACCTTCATCTCCAACAGGAACATGTCTGAGGCACCGCTCTGACACTTGGCCACTTGCTAGAGTCACTTACGAGGTCGCTAAAGACGCTTAAGCTTTGGGACTCCTCCCCTGGCTTCAATGAAGGCCTTGGACTTAATCTCATATTTTTAAAAATGTTTATAGCCTTGTTTTTGAAAATCCCCCTCCTCCCTGAAAAAATAAAACAAAACTGGTACAACTCAGGCCCCACAACTCCTGGGTCTGTCGGTGACCATGGCTGTTGGACAGCAAATTATGTTTTAAATATATTTTACTGATTTTTTATAGAGAGGAAGGGAGAGGGATAGAGAGTTAGAAACATCGATGAGAGACATCGATCAGCCGCCTCCTGCATGCCCCCTACTGGGGATGTGCCCACAACCAAGATACATGCCCTTGACTGGGATCGAACCTGGGACCTTTCAGTCTGAAGGCCGAAGGCTCTATCCACTGAGCCAAACTGGTTTCGGCTGGACAGCAAACTATGACATCAGAGGCCGCCAGCAAGATGCTTTCCCTTCTCTTCAACAGTCCTGACACTTAGTAGGTGCTTCATAAGCTCCGACCTTTCCTGGCGAGGTCACCCACACAGTATCAGGAATCTCTCCCACCTGTCCTTACATACTTTTCTTATTCCTCTGAGACCCACATGCTTTGCATTTCCCAGAAGATATTATCTCCCGGGCAGAGCAGAGGTGCACAACTACTAAACCCACAGGAAATGTTCCTTATTTCTTCTACCTCACTTCCTCTTCCTGCTCATTTCTCTTTTTCCTTTCCTAGGCCCTCTCTGCCCTGTTTTTTCCTAGATCAGTGGTTCTCAACCTTCCTTTAAGACAGCTCCTCATGTGGTGGTGACCCCCAACCATAAAATTATTTCCGTTGCTACTTCATCACTGTCATTTTGCTACTGTTATGAACTGTAATGTAAATATCTGATATGCAGGATGTATTTTCATTGTTACAAATTGAACATCATTAAAGCATAGGGATGAATCACAAAAACAATATGTAATTATATATTATGAAATATTTATTTCTAATGACAAATAAATGAAATTTTGTCTTGAATCGTGGTGTAGCATGGGTAACAGTCTTCATAGGACAACAGTAAACTACATTGCTACATTTTGCTACACCGAGGAGCGGTGTGTTAGTTCCTAAGACCATGGGAAATAGGTGTTTTCCAATAGTCTTAGGCGACCCCTGTGAAAGGGTCGTTCGACTCCCAAAGGGGTCTCGACCCCACAGGTTGAGAATCACTGTCCTAGAGTCTCCTGGGAACTCTGGAAGCCGAAGAGAGTTTGCTGGGCTCCCCGTGGGGCTGCTGCTTTTCCACCAATCACAGTCTAGAATTCGTTCAAGAGGACTCGGGCCAGGCAATGTCAGATCGGCATTCGCGCAAGACAACCAGACAAAACTCGGGAAAGATGCACCTTACCTTGACGCTTCGGCTGGACACGGCCGTTGACATGCCAACATTTCCAATTGAACTTGGTCCAGTCGCCACGAATCTTGGGAGAGCATCACCTGTGGGTCAGGATTCAGCAGTGAATGTAATCCCCCTGCCCTCACAGGCCTTCCCTTTTGAGGTTATTATTATCTTTTAATGTGTTTTTATTGATTTCAGAGAGGAAGGAAGAGAGAGAGAGAGAGAGAGAGAAACATCAATGATGAGAGCGAATCATTGATCGGCTGCCTCCTGCACGCCCCACACTGGGGATCAAACTGTGACCTCCTGGTTCATGGATCGATGCTCAACCAGTGAACCACACCGGCCAGGCACGGGGCTTACATTTTAGGGGAGGCAGGGGAAACACAGAGCCCTCCTGCTATGTTCATGTCTGTTACTCTGAGCACACGATTAGGGTGGACAGGCTATGGCAGCCACCCAGAGAGATGATGGTGGCCTAGGCGAGGATGGCAGAGATACGCTAGTTAATGGATTGGGGGATAATTCAGGTGACAACTTCCTGACTGTTTTCCCTCTTCTAATTTCATCCATTTTTCAGTGACACGAAATTTACTCTGACCCAACTGACAGAGAAGTGACCTGGTCTCTTGTACCTTAGTCACTCCCTCCTGCCCACCTCCATAAAACTCTGTAAGTCCCTGTGCCTCTTGAGTAAGCACAAATTCCTGTATCTCACAATCCCTTTTGCCAGACACCTGCAAAGAAGGTTCTAGTCCCTGGTACCCAAGAGGGTCTCTGGATCTCCAGAGATTTGGTTAACAAACCCCGTAAGTTTATGGAATGGGAAATTCGGGAGGTATGATGGGAGGTCTTTGAGTTGGGTCGTGTGCTCATTGCAAAAATCTTCTGAACAACATCTCGGCCGTTAAATGCCCTTTAATATCTTCTAGAACGCTTGCCTTGATGGGGAGTTCGCTTCTCCTGTCATGGAGATCTTTAATTGTGGAGGAATCTTATCTCTGCCTTCCCCATCCCATGGTCAGGGACATCTGCCTCTAGGCCAATAGGATGTAAAAGTCTTGTCTTTCTTCCAGATGGTAGCCCTTCAACTAATGGTACACGTTCCGAGTTTTCTTTCCGTTTTTTCTTCCCCCATGCTAACCATGTCCAATACCTTTGTACATCTGATATGGTCCCCAAACTCTCCCACGACTCGCCATTCTTTCTGCTAATGCACCTCACTTATGAGCATTGCTCTCAAATGAGCATGTCCAGCATTATGACCACAGCCCCAAACCCTGTTTGACTAACAATGGAATAAAAGTAGATTCATCCTGTGTAATCAGAAAGTTGGGCTTCTATCCATTTACATTACATTTGATTGCAGTAAGCAAATCGCCCAGTTAGGTTCTGGTGAGAAATTTCTCACCTCGCAGGTCATTGTGCAATAGTTTTGTTTTTTTTTTAACTTAATTACCGAGTTTTACATTTACCTCTGTCGTGACTGGAGCGTGACACACACAGGCTCAAGGAAAAGAGAGAGAGAGGAAAGGGGATTGAGGTCACCGAGCCCTCACTTTGCCAGGCCCTGGGACAGGTGTTTTATACACGTGATCTCATGTAATCCACTCACTAACCCTGAGAAGCAGGTGTTATTATTACAGTTTTATTAAGAAGGAAACTGAGGCTCAGAGAGATGAAGCAATTAACCTGAGGTCAAGTAAACTAGCACACAGCGTAACAACTCCTAGGGACTCCCCCACCCCACTGTCTGCTGGACCCCTCCCATACCCCAACTCGGTTTTCCAAAGAGAATATGGAAGTGGAGTTTGTCGTGAGGAAGGCAGAATAAGATCTTGGGTTGCAAGGAATTTTTTTAAAGCAAAATCTGCCCAGCTGGTGTGGCTCAGCGATTGAGTGTTGACCTATGGACCAAGAGGTCCTGGTTTGATTCCCAATTGGGGTACATGCCTGGGTTGTGGGCGCGATCCCCAGTGGGGAAGCATGTAGGAGGCAGCCGGTCAAAGATTCTCTGTCATCATTGATGTTTCTCTCTCTCTCCCTCTCCTTTCCTCCCTGAAATCAATAAGAAATATATATATTTTTTAAAATCTAACCGTAAGACTCCCTCCTACCCCCTCCCCATTGGATGTCTACCTAGTCACCTGGAATAACATCCAAATCCGTTGCCATAGGACATTGTGCCCTACTCCCCGGGTTTTCAAACCTTCACCCACGAACCAATTCCCGCCCACTCTTGCAAATAAACGTTTAATTGCGTGGATGGAACAGAGGCCGCTGCCTGCAAAGCCTGAAATAGTTACTCACGGGCCTTCCCCGAAAAGGTGGGCTGACCCTTTCCCTCCGCAATCTTGCCTATTTCCGTCTCTTGCCATCACCCACCTGGTTCCCTGTGCCCACCCCTCTGGCATCTTTCTCATCCCAAACCTAGCGGGCCCCGCTCCCGCCTGCCCAGCAGAGAGCCGGGAAGAAAGGGGCCAAACAGGGCGGGAGAGGGGTGGGGAGGCCAGGGTAAGGGGCATGATCTCCATCCACGGCTGGGCCTGCTGGGCGGTTAAAGCCGGTGTCCCTGCTGGGCCAGCCACTTGTCAGAGCCGAGGGACCCCTTTTTCCGGAGGCGCTGCTCCGACTCCTCACCTGTGCATCTGTCTTGACTCGGGCAGACACGTCCCTCCTCCGACAGGTGGTTTCCAACGCCCGCGCCACTGCTGAGCATGCGCACAGCCCCTCAGCCTCTCCCTGGGCGGTCTCCCTGCTCCCGCAGGTGAGTCTGCTAAAGAGGATGATGCCATGCTCGCTCGTGTTCCTCCCCTCTCTGCTCCTTTCTCCCCCCCCCCCCCCCGCTCCCCTTCAGGAACCACGTTGGCTGGAAACACATCCCTTACCCAAGACCTCACATCTGGACTCCTGAGTCAGGCACCAACTATCTGTGTTTCTCAACACCTGTCAGAGCTCCGGGAGCATCTGCTCCAGCCCCACCCCCGGGCTGCGGTGGGGGGGTGGGGGGGGTGTAACACCTCCACACCTGCCCGCGGAAAGAGGATGGCAGCGGCTCTCCAAGAAGCATCCTCCCCCACGGCTTTCCATTCCTGGCCCTGCCCCTCCTTTATGTTATTGAGGTAAAAATTAAATTTAAAACTCTTCTGTGGAATGCATAGACCTTACGTATATAACCCTGCAAGTTTCAAAAAAAAAAAACACGTTTTTCTTGATTTCAGAGAGGAAGGGAGAGGGAGAGGGCGAGAGAGCGAAAGAAAGATCAATGATGACAAAATCATTGATTGGCTGCCTCCTGCACGCCCCCTACTGGGGATCGAGCCTGCAAACCAGGCCTGTGCCGTGATCAGGAACTAAACTGTGACCTCTTGGTTCATAGGTCCACGCTCAACAACAGAGCCACGCCAGCCGGGCTGACCCCACAATTTAAAAAATATATATATTTTATTGATTTTTTTTTTTTACAGAGAAGAAGGGAGAGTGTCAGAAACATCGATGAGAGAGAAACATCAGTCAGCCACCTCCTGCACAACCCCCGATGAGGATGTGCTCGCAACCAAGGTACATGCCCTTTACCGGAATCGAACCCGGGACCTTTCTGTCCGCAGCCCGACGCTCTATCCACTGAGCTAAACCGGTTTCGGCTAACCCCACCATTTTCAGTAAACGTGTGCCTCTGAGCGCCCATCACGCCAATCAAAGCAGAGAACTATCACCCGAGAACGTTGCCGTGTTCCCTCCCACTCAGTCCGCATCGCCCCGCGGCCAACCACCCCCACACGTTAGATTTGCTTCTCCTTCAATTCCATGCACGTGGCACTCTGCAATGTTTATATTCCACTCCTTTTCCCCGTGTAATTTTGACAAAATCATCCGTGTTGCATAGACGCATCAGTAGTTCATTCTTGGCTCTTGCATCACCCCCTCTGATAAACATCCAACTGTGTGTTCCTTCGTGTCCCTGCTGATGGACATTTGGGTGTTTCTTTTCTGGTTTGGGACTATCAGGAATAAAGCTGATATAAAGCTCTCTTGGGTACACGCCTAAAACGTTATTGGCGGGCCACAGGATAGACAAATGCCGGGCCTTGTAAGAAACTCCCGAACCGTCTTAAGTGCATAAATCATGTTACACTCCCACGAGCCAGCCCATGTAGGCGAGTTCCGGCTTCCCTCCGTCGATACCAACATTTGTTGTCAGGTTTTCAAAACCTGACACCTATTTTTTGGCGGGTGTGAAATGCTCTCTCATGCTTTTAATTTGCATTTCCAATGACCCCTCTCCCTCCCCGCCCCGGGTAATTCCCTTGCAGAGTGGTTTGCATTATCGAATTAATGTGACATCAGATCTGACGGCCCCCTGCCCTCTTCTGGAGCCCAGATGTTTATTTCCTTTCTGGGGCTGGGAAGAGCTTGGATATCCATCTTTCTTAGGACTTCGCATTTTTGCAGCTGTCTCGCCGAGGCCTGGATCCAGCGAGGCCCGCGGAGGGCGTGCCCAGGGCCCGAGGAAGCCGGTGGGCCTGGTCCCCCAGGTCCAGCCAGAGACGGAGCGGGCCGGGGAGGCAGGAGCGTCTAATGTGCGCGCCTTCCAGGCTGCCTGGGAGGCAGGGGAGGGCCGGATCGTGGAGGGAAATGTTCGAGCCCAAATAAACATCTGAGCTTCTAGGTGGCACTTATTCCAATAACCAGGAGTTCCCTGACCTGTGGAGAGCCGACTCAGCTCCGTGCAGGTCCATCTGTGGGGGTCCCGCACTTTATAGCTTCCAGGCCCCTCAATGGGGTCAGATTTGTCCCATCCTGCGTGTCCTTCATCTCTCTACATTCTGAGGGGGTGGGGAGAAGAGGCACTTCTCTGGTAGGGCTCCCCCACACAGCGGTAAAGGAAGGATCCTGGAGCCCCACTTCCCCTCCCTCTGGAGGCCGCTGCGTCGCAGAATGGCACGCATCAATTAGCCCCGCTCGTCCGTCAACAGAGCGGAGGAGCCAGTTTTGAAAGTCCCTGAAATTTCTGGAGCCTTCGGCGAACATGAGCACACATCTGACCTCTGGGCGGATTTCATCACCCAGCTGGCCTCCGTCTGAACCCCGGCCTCCATGGAGAATTCCTGAAATCCATCCTCTTCTCCACCTGCAGCTGTTTCCGAGGATCTGAAAAAAAAAAAATCATGAGATGGCGTGTTTAAGTCTCCCCGATGCCCTTGACCCCCCTATTCTCACCAAGACTCTCCTGCATCCAGATTTTTTTACCTGTGTCCTCTGCTCGTTTCGATTCAGCCATAATGCAAGTGGTTTACCATTGAGCTAACCAGGCCCGCATCTCACGCCAGACGGCAACATTAAGATGGCAGGAGAGTCACATGAGCCGACAAGAGTATCAGAAATCGGCCAGGAGTAGTAGCTGATCAATAGACAAGAGACCAGATGAAACTCAGGGGTCCAGCCAGAGGCCAGCACCCACAGCTATTCATCAAAACAGTCCCCGTGGGCACAGAGTGGGGAAAGAACTGGCTTGCTCTGGTCCATTCAGTCACGTCGCTCAAGAAATCAGAACCATCAAGGCGACAACTATGTCTTTCTGGTCTACCAGCTGACAGGCTCAATGCTAGAAGCTAGTGGACAGTGGGACCCCACACCTGGTAAGGAGAGACCCACATTAAACAAGTAATCTTAATAAATCATGAGAGCTATGTTTCTGGATTCAACACAGTCCAAAGAATTAAGCGAATAAAGAGTCGATACAGTAGTCAGAAGTTTGCTAGCTTCTAAAATGCATCATCTGAGCGTGTATTGCTTTTAAATATCTCATGAAAAACAAAAGATTACTTAATAAATAAAATAATTACCCACCCCCCCCCACAAAAAAAATCAACATCCTTGATGATTCCTAGAGCCATCTTCCGTTGGAATAGCATTGAGGTTACCTGACATGGCAAGGTGGCACCCTATTACAGCTTCAGCGATGTAACTAATTCGCACTCACTTTTGATGGTGTGGGGAGAGGTGGCGAATTTCTGTCCATGCTGCTAGGAAATCTAGGCTCTTCTCCCAAGTGGCCACATTTTCACCCTGAATTCGCCCAGGCCAAAAGTCCCTGGAGACAGAGTCCCGTCGCTTTTGGAACGAAGCCAATGATTGTGACTCAAGACAAGTCTTTTCTGCCCAGTCAGGCATCATCCTGGCCCATCGTCGACAAAAACACACGTTGGGCGAACCTGCTGTTGACTTTTGTGCCGAAACCCGGACAAAAACCAGGTTTAAAGGAAGTTGGGGGATTTACATGAGGTGGAAGAAAGAGCCATCACAACACGCAGCGAACCATTAGCCGCAGGGAGGGCTCCCGTGTGCAAATCTTCTCTCCTGTAGTTAGAGACACATCCCATCTCCATTGTACAGTCCGGCTTGGAGGGTGAGGAGGGTGGACCTGGTGACCCAGGGAGGGGGCACCCCCAGGCCGTGGACGCTGTTTTGGGGGATACCCACCCGCCTCCTCAGAGCAGAATCTTGACAGACGGCAAGCCCCCTGGGGCCGGGACCCGCCCCACACGCTGCTGCTGTCCCACCACAGCTGTTTCCGTGTTTTATTATGATTTTCTCCGCCTTTCAGTTTGCAGGCCAAGGGGAGTCTCGGGGGACCCATCTGTTTCTCTCTGCCCTTTTCCCTGTTCCCAGAAGCCAAGCTCACACATGCACGCGTGCATACACACGCCACCCCAGGCCACCACGGAGTCCTGGAGGACAGTGGAGACCGGAACCTGAGTGACCGTGGCCCGCCCCTCTGCACCCCAGGATCTGAAAGGAGAGGCGGAGGTGGGGTCCTCGGGGTGGGGCCCTCCTCGGAACAGCGTGGTGAGAGGAGCATCCACACAGGAACCAAACCCTCTCGATGGAACAACAGGCTTTCTTCCCAGGAGAACTTTGGTCTTATTTTTGTTTTTACTTAAACTTTCCTATTTAAAAAATAAGCAAAGCACTCAGAGGGAAGGTGGAGGTGGGTGGGAAGAGATCAACCAAAGAACTTGTATGCATATATGCATCACCCATGGACACAGGCCTGGGGTGGGGGGGGGTGGGCGGTCTAGAAAGGGTCAGTGGGAGAAAAAAAGGGGACATATGTAGTACTTTTAACAATAAAGATGTAAAGAGAATATTCCCCATTAAGAGACATAGATGATAGATAGATAGATAGATAGATAGATAGATAGATAGATGGATAGATACAGTGGTACCTCGAGATACGAGTGCCCTCACATACAAGATTTTTGAGATACGAGCCGTCGAGCGAGTGATTTTTGCTTTGAAATACGAGCAACATTTGAGATAGGAGTAATCGCGAGCATCGGCCGGCTGCACATGACCCACCAGTTTACCTCGACTTGAGCGTCTCATAGTTTCCCACGCCTCAAGGTTACGGAACGAATTAAACTCGTATCTCGAGGTACCACTGTAGGTAGGTAGGTAGATAGATAGATAGATAGATAGATAGATAGATAGATAGATAGATAGGGCTTAGTGGTTGAAGCCCACAGTGGTAACTCACTCGAGTCTAGAGCACCTAAGAGAGGTGGTCCCATCGCTTAAGAAAAGTTAGAAACGTATTAAAAGAACACGTTTCCCCTTAAGATGGCGCAGACTAGTGTCTCTCCTAACAAGAAGGGCATTCTACAAGCCAGGCAGCGTCCCTGAGGCCCCAAGGACAGAGCTCGGTCTCAAAGAACGCTGTCCCCCTGAGACCCCCACCCCGGGCTTTTGATGACTTTGTTGCCTTCAGAATGTGGCAGTAGTGAGTCTTCAGGTCCTGGGGGGTTCTGCCCAGCCTGGTTCTCCCTCGCCGTTGCCTAGAAAGAGCTGATGTGGGTGCAGCTCTCACCCTCCTCCTCCTACCACCAGTGTTTCCGGGAGCCACAATTTGCTTGTGTTTCTAGATTGTCCAAGAGCCTACAGCACCGAATCCTGGATACTGCTCTGAGCCAAGCAACTCCTGCAGTTCTTTTTCCAGCTCCCTCTTCACCGCTCCCCAGTGGGCCCGTCTCCAGCTTCTCCCTGGATAACCCATCCCACACCCTTCGCACATCATCCTGGTAGACCAGGGTTTCTCCACCTCAGCACGGTTGACATGCTCCTGGCAGGGGGCTGTCCTGTGTATGTGTTATATAGAGGGGTCAGCAGCCTCCCTGGCCTCTGAGCACCCCACAGCAATAGCACCCTCTCCAGCAGTGACAACCCCAAAGCCTCTCTACAACAGCCCTGGTGGGGAACCATTGCCGTGGGTCTGTGTTCACGTGAGTCTTGGTCTGGGACATACTCTGACTCTCTCTCCTAATTAAACTCTGAAGACTTAAACCAGCAGTTCTCAACCTGTGGGTCGAGACCCCTTTGGGGGTCGAACGACCCTTTCACAGGGGTCGCCTAACACCATCGGAAAATGCAGACATTTACATCACGATGCATAATAGTAGCAAAATTTCATGGTTGGGGGTCACCACCACATGAGGAACTGTATGCAAGGGTCGAGGCCTTAGGAAGGTTGAGAACTACTGACTTAAATCCTCTCCTTCTAAGACCTTAAGAGCTGTGTAGCCCCAGCCTGTTCCCCATGCTACCTAGATAGCTCCCAGGTGTTTCCTTGTATTTTACTTCGATGTTTCACAACTGTTTTAAGTGGGGTTGTCTCTTCTACAGACATAGCTCTCAAGCTTCTAGATGGCTAGTGTCGGGCCTTATTCTTTTATTAGGTGTCACCCTTCACACTTAGCAGATAACAGTGTTCCACTCTCACAGAGGAACATAGTGAGCCCTCAATAAGTATCAGTGAAAGGAAGAAAGAATGGAGGGAAGGAGAGAAGGAAGGAAGGAAGGAAGGAAGGAAGGAAGGAAGGAAGGAAGGAAGGAAGGAAGGAAAGGAAGGAAAATGGAAGGAAGGTCGAGAAGAAAGAAGGAATGGAGGGAAGGAGAAAGGGAGGGAAGATATTGAATAGCTTCTCCTAGAATGAGATGGGTACTATGATCTCCACTTTACAGACGAGTTCGCTTATGTTCACCTGCCAAGCCTCAGGTCCTTGCTCTGAAGTAGCTGAGGCAGGGATGTAACCCCCTTTCCAGACAATGTCTAGTCTCGGTCTGTCATCAAAGAAGCAAAATGTATTTACTCTCCTAGAAACCAGCACAGCTCACTGCCAAGCCTGTAGCTGCTCTGCTGCCTGCCATTCGAGGAAGAAATCAGGGCACCTCGAGGTTTGGTTCCAAGGGAGGCCATGCAGGGAACCCTGGAATTTCCCTCCCTCCTCAGAGGGAGAGTCCAGCAAGGATCTTTCCGGCTTGGCACCCTGGAGATTGCAGCGAGGAACACCAAAACAAACTAACAAAAACAAATGAAAAACAACAAGCAAAACCCCACTGTGTATCAGCCCGGGTCTTCGGAGAGGCAGATGCTGGGATGGGATGAAATTGCAAGGGCTTTATGAGAGGAAATGCCTGTGTGAGGGAAAACAGGGAGGGAGCTGGAAAAGCTGGGAGCCCTGTCAGACCACAAGACAAGTCTGACCCTGATGGAGGAGAGAGAGAAGCATCGGAGAGTGCTAGGCAAGACCACATGGGAATTCTCCAGCCAAAGTCAGCCTTCCCTGAATGCCAGGTCTCCTGAGAGCACCGGTCCCGGAGCCAAGCACCCTGGCTGTGCTCAGCCCCCGACCAGCAGAAGCCTCTGGAAGGCATGGCTTCTGCCCCACCATGACCTTGGGTCTCACAGGGCCACTGCTGATGACTTTGGGTAACTCTGCTCCCTGTAGGGAGAGGTGTCTTCTCAAGGGAGGCAGAGAAGGGGTTGCTCAGCTGAATTCAAGTAGATGGTTGGTATTTACTCTGTCTGTTGAGAAGATGGCATGAGTGGTGGACCATGAGATGGGACTGGCTCAGCCCACACAGCGTGGACACAGCCAACGCATTTTCCTCATCCGCTGAGTCCAGGCAACCGCTATCCACCATGGCTACAGCGCTTCCCCTGAGCAACTCTGCTGTCTGTAGGGTGCAGTAAAGCACCCTCCGTTTCTTTACTACCATGGTACTTACGCTTTTCTTTCTAACTGGGAAAATGCCAAGCCTGGTGTGGACTAAGAGGTGGAAGAACCCATGAACTCCAACTCTCAGAGGAAACCTCCATCACCCCTTAGATGAGTGTCCTGTCTGGGTGAGAAAGAGAAGAGAGTGCTGCAGTTTGTGGGACTTCTATTTAGCACCTCATGTTGGGCACCTGTCTTTGTGGGTCCTCCCGATGACCCAGTGAGGTGGGTAGGGCCCGTTAGCTCTACTTTCCAGGGATTCAGGGTGAAAGGGCAACTGTGAGAAGAACCAATAAGACGCTGAGAGTCAGGCCAGCTGAGGGCTGAACCGGGGCCAGAGGGCAAGGAGCAGCGAAGGACCACTGAGGACTCCAAGCTTCTGGACAGAGAGGGAGCCGCTCACACCACTGCTGACCCCGCCCTCTCTCCCAATGGTTTTGCTAGACTGTATCCCTCAACAGGACATCCCACATGAACTCTGAAAAACCTTCTCACCCTCTCTCTGAGAGACAGATGGGTGTCTTCCATCCGTAAGCGTCACCCTTGCATTTTCAACACTGGAGTCAAAGGAGAGAAAAAATTATCCACTTGGGGTCGGTTGCCTGTCTTCCTTTGCAGGTGTTAGACTAAAATCCCATATCGGGGGAAAGTTGGTCTCTAAAAATGATGCCGCCAAAACCGGTTTGGCTCAATGGATAGAGTGTCTGGTTCCGGACTGAAAGGTCCCAGGTTCGATTCCGGTCAAGGGCATGTGCCTTGGTTGCGGGCGCAGCCCCAGTCGGGGGCGTGCAGGAGGCAGCTGATCAATGTCTCTGTCTCATCGATCTTTCTAACTCTCTGTCCCTCTCCCTTCCTTTCTGTACAAAATCAATAAAATATATTTAAAACAAAAAATAAATAAAAATGACGCGGTGCCGAAACTGGTTTGGCTCAGTGGATAGAGCATCATCCTGCGGACTGAAAGGTCCCAGGTTCGATTCCGTTCAAGGGCATGTACCTTGGTTGCGGGCACATCCCCGGTGGGGAGTGTGCAGGAGGCAGCTGATCGATGTTTCTTTCTCATCGATGTTTCTAGCTCCCTGTCTCTTTCCCTTCTTCTCGGTGAAAAATCAATAAAATATATTTTAAAAAAATAAAAATAAAAATGATGCCGTGTTTCCGTCCCTACAGCACACCAGCAGACCCCTCCCTACCCCCAGATTGTGCGGCCTACTCTCCCCGGACTGAATCTGCTCTGGACCCAAGCAGACGCCGTCCCAGAAGGAGAGAACAGAGTCCTATCGGAGACGCTGACGTTGGACCATGTGCGTCTTTGATTGTCTCTGTTTATAGGGCTGCGAGCCCTGCCCACTGGGCTTTCGTTTTCACCGAAGGGGCTGTTACCCCGAGTTGTGGGGACCCTGGATTCTTTATCACCCCCAGCGGTCTCAAGCTGTAAATTTCAAGCCACTATTAACATGGCCAGACGGATTTTTTTAAGACTCCTGCAGACAGCCTGCAATTAACCATCTCCTGTCAGCTGGAAAATCAGCTCAATAGCCATTCAAGTTCACGTCCAAACGCCTTTACATTAAGGAAGGCTTACCAAGCTGCCTTGCGTCCCAGAACTAGAATCTCACTGAAGCTATCACGACAGGAAGAAGTCCAGAATGGGGGCGATGCGCCAGCCATGAGAGGGAAGTGCTGTGCAAAAGATCCTATAAGTCAGGCACCGTAGCCACCAGTTGCTTTTTTACCCAAATCGTTTTACAGTGGTACCTCGAGATCCGAGTTTAATTCATTCCGTAACCTTGAGGCGTGGGAAACTATGAGACGCTCGAGGCACTGTAAACTGGTGGGTCGTGTGCAGCCAGCCGATCCGCGCGATTACTCCTATCTCAAATGTTGCTCGTATTACAAAGCAAAAATCGCTCGCTCGACGGCTCGTATCTCAAAAATCTCGTATGTTAGGGCACTCGTATCTCGAGGTATCACTGTATTGGGAGTTGTTGTGCAAGGAAACTCCCAAACATCCAACCAACCCATCCGTGTGTTAACCAGTGTGCTCTGTCCATCCTAACTTTCCCTGCAGGTGACTACTGACCTGAGCAAACAGCGGAGTGAGCAAGTGGGCATGCCTGTCAGCGGCTGGGGACGCCATCATGGGTCACAGGCTACAGACCCTTCTGGTCATGAAGCAGCAGGAAGCATCGGTGCACAGAGCGAGCCTCTCACCCCCTGGCGCTGGTAGCCTGGCAGCCAACTCAGAAGAGAGGCGCCGTCTCCATCCACCACAAGGAATGATGCCCAGGGCAAAGGCTGTGTGTCCCCGGGAATGGACGGGGCAGGCCTGATTACTGCTCAGAAGACTCCATGAGCCAGATGGCAGGGAACTAATGCGAATAAAAGACAACCCAGTTAGCCTTCCATGATCTTGACATTGACATTGTTGATTTGATTTTCACATTTCCCCTTTAACCACTCTCCACATCATTCACGTTGAATGACCTATTCCTCTCTCCTCCTCCTCTACCTCCTCCCTTCTCCCCCTCCTCCTTCTTTTACCCAAATCTCTTGGGGATTTTTTGTTTGCTTTTTGCTTATATTCCTCCCTCCATCTGGAATACCTTTCCCCCCATCTCTGTGTGTTCAGATTCTACCTGGATTTTGATGCTTATCTCAAATATTACCCCCTTCATGAAGCCATCCCCCCTTATGACAGCTGGAACTTGGGGTAGTGCTCTTGTCTAAGGACTGGTCATTTAGGAACGATCCTGGCGGTGCCCATCTTCTGTGGGAGAGCATTTGGAAAGCTCCTCGTGTAGACGGAGGAAGGCCTAATCCAGTGGTTCTCAACCTTCCTAAGGCCGCGACCCTTGCATACAGTTCCTCATGGGGTGGTGACCCCCAACCACGAAATTTTGCTACTGTTATGCATCCTGATGTAAATATCTGCATTTTCCGATGGTCTTAGGAGACCCCTGTGAAAGGGTCGTTCAACCCCCAAAGGGGTCGCGACCCACAGGTTGAGAACCGCTGGCCTAATCTCTTTGACCAACTGGGAAGCCCTTTGTACCGGCCTCTCTGCACTCTGAGCAGCCTCTCCTCCCACCTGGCCTTGCTCTGCTGGCTCTGCTTCCTCAGTCAGTGGTCAGCACACGGCTGTTGGCCACTCTGCTGACGAAGGAGTTTGCTGACCACTGCCTTAGGTGAAAGCAAGTCACTCCTCGCTGCTTCTCACAGCGGTGGCCGGGCCTGAACGGGCTCTCACGGCCGATCTCTTGACCTTTCACCTGGGTAACTCCCCCTCATCCTCCATGCCCTGTGAGTCACCTCTTCTGGAAGCCTTCCCCGATCAGCTGGGTCAACCTTCTCTCTGCCCAGGGCATCTTGAATCACCTCTTTTCCAACATGGATTGCAGTAATCAGATCCTCTGTTGTCTTACCTGAGAGGGAGCCTTTTAAGAAGATATTTCATTCAAAATTTGCAACTCAATGCCTACCAGTTGTGTGTGTGTGTGTGTGTGTGTGTGTGGTCACTGCTGTGACTGGAATTGGGGCAATACAAAATGTCAGGGTTCTTGCCCACCTGGTCCCTCTCCTCGGATCGGATTCGCCCTGCCAGGACTGGCACTGCTGATGGACATTGCCTTCCTCTGGGTGGGCACCGGGTGGCTTAGAAAGAGAAGAGTTTATTTCTCAGAGTTCTGGGGGCTGGGACGTCGGAGACCAAGGCTCCTGCAGATCCTGCCTGTGGTGCAGAGACAGCCAAGGCCTGGTCTGTGGAAGGCGGTCTTCTTCCTGTGACTTCACATCAGAATTCTCCAAGCCAGTGGGTGGGCCGGGCGCTCCATCAGGGAGACAGCCTGGGTCCCCTCCTCAGGGACACTGTGGTGCAGAGCGAAGCAGCTCCGGCTTAGCTCTAGGCGCAGTCATTGCACTGGGCAGTGGAATCTGGTTCCGGGGGAAGGCGGGGGCTCCATCCCGGGAGGTACGTTGTCGAGATAAGCTTTCCGGAACTTGCAGCAACCGCAGTCCGATGAGTCGGGTCCTCAGCTGACCTACGGGATACAACGTGACAAATCAGGGACGGTTCCTTCCCAAGGGCGCTCTGATGGCCAGCCAGCCCGTCCCACCGAGTCCGCGCCCTCCCTGGAGGCAGATGCGGGGACAGCCCAGGTGGTGGGGGTGGGACTGTCAGGACGGTGGATCACCTAACCGCCTAAAGGACCCCCTGGCTTCTGTTTTAAGGGTCACGAAGACCAGGGAGTGTCTTCGAGGGCACAGAGAGCCAAAGTCTGACAGCTGGTATGGCTGGGACACAGCGGAGAGGGCATTTGAACCCGGGTGATCTGGCCCCAAACCCTCCCCTGGATGCTGCAGCCTCCCGGACCGGGTGAGGGCGGCAGGGCTGAGCGCGGCTACGTGGTGCCCAGTGGGACATCCTTCTTCCAGGGAGAGCGGTGGGCATAGCTACAAGCGAACAGCTGGCTCCCAGAGGCGCCGTCCGTGCCAACGTCCCGGCCCCACTCCCACCCTGCACCTCGGTGTCTGTGGGCCCACCTACTCCCCATCTCCCGGGGCCTCTCCCCCAGCGTCAACACCCCCTTACCACGAGGCTGGCAGGACTGGGGGCCCATTGGTTTTCGATTGTACACAACACATCACACCTCCTTCCCCCACACAAACCCCCTTTTCTCCCCAAAGTGAGGGACAGGCACTCTCCACTGTGACAAGGAGGTGGAGGCAGGAAAAAAAGAGGGTGGAGCAGGGGGAGGAGGAGGAGGGCAGAGGAAGAGGCACTGAGGCAGCAGGAAGACAGGGGAAAGGGAGGAGGGAGGGGAAAGGGGGGAGAGAGCAGGAGAGGAGGGGAAGGAGAGGAGGAGGGGAAGGAGAGGAGGAGGGGGAGAAGGAGAGGGGAAGATCCTTTTCCCAGGGAAATGCACTCTGGCTGGTGCCCATTAGCATCCCCGCGCATAATGAGGGGCCAGCTCATTGTCATGCAAATCAATTCAGATGACAACACCCTCTCCTGGACAACAGGCCGGCTCCGGGCAGTTTCTCACAGGGCCTCTCTGCCAATGCGGACCCGGGGCCGCCCCACCATCTTTCATTAATTATGTTTCCCGCTCCGCTCTGGCGAGGTCTGTTTTCAGCGACCGTCCCCTGCCCTCCCCAGCTGCCACCGGCCACCTCGCCCGCGGCTGAAGTGGACAACACCCAGATCAACAATATGCAAAGCAAGCCAGCAAGGAAGGGGCACCAGAGAACGCGTGCATTTCGGATCCAGGTTGGAAAGGGAGAGTGGGACTGAACAGAGAGGTGGAGTTATGTGCACCCAGCACACAGCTCGCTCTCCTTTCCCTTTGCGGTAACCCTCTCCCCCTGGTCATCCCGAGCCTGATAACACGGATTCCTGGAGTTGTTGACTGCAGGGAGGGTGACTCATGCCTGCCATAGTCTGGCCAGCCACCTCCCACTCCTCCGGGCCACTGACCAGGGATGTCTCACTGTCTCGGGCTCCGACTTGCCCCGAAGCGAGTTCTCTGTCAAAAGTAAGAGTGAGCATGGGTGGCTTCGGAAAACACCAGAAGGGTTCCAGCTCGTGGGTGCCGAGGGCCAGGGGCTCTACCACCTCTTCCCATCTCCTGAGCCCCCCGATGTCCACACATCTTGTCCCCAACCCTCTTGCGGCCAGAGCGGTGCCTCCCTGTTCTACTCGAAGCCTAGCAGGCTAGTTAAACCGCAGCGCTGGAGTCTGAGGACCCCATTCCAGTCCTGGCTCCCTCTCTTTTCCAGCTGCATGATCGTAGGCAAGTTATTGACCCGCTGTGTGCCTCGGTTTACCCATCTGTAAAATGGAAGCAACAGTGGTACCCGCCTCACAGGGCTGTTAGGATGATTAGACACATACTACATAGAAAGCACCGAAAACAATGTCTGGCACAGGGCAGGCAGTTTTATAAATGTTAGCTCATATCATTAATAATTTCCCCAGACTTTACCTTTCTTTTCTTTTTTTTTCTTTTTTAACTTATCTGGATAACTCTCCTCTTTATTGCTCCCAGCTTTCTAAGTAGCCCTGTGCTGGTTTCAATTGCGGTGACAATAAAACGCATGCTAGCTGGCGGCATTGCTGACAGAGAGCATGTGACCAGGCGAGGGGATTGGGGGTGGGGGTGGGGCAGGACTAACCTTGTCCCCTGACAGTCCTGACACCCCGACACCTCCACCCTCCTCTGTCTGAGTAGGTAGAGTAAGGGAAGGGGGAAGGGGTGGACATTCTGGAGATCAACTTGAGCTTAAACATTATCTGAGCAACAGACAGGCTTTGTAGCCAGACACAAATTATATGCAAATCGTATGCAAATCTGAATGTAAATACTTCGGTCCCAGAGAGAAAATCCTCCAGGAGACATTCTCACTCCCTTCTCCCTTACTTCCCATGCCTGGATGTTGTCCTCTGATTGGTCGGTTTGGGATTCATGAGGAAGACGCAGAGATGCTCGGAATTCCTCACAGGGGTCATGTCACCTGCTCCTCAGAGGCTGGAGACACCTCGGGTGCAGTCACCCCTGCAGACCTCTCTGATCAGAAGGGAGCTCTCTGCCCACTCTCACCCTGAGCCAGGAGAGTCCCCATCGACAGCTCTGGACAAAGTCAAGAACCAATGTAACTACAAATGTCTCAGGGCCTTAAACTGGGCTGGGACGGCTGCTTCCCAGACCTGGGGCACCCACATCACCCCTTGCCTCATGGTTCTTCTTAACTTCTTTCATCGGATTTGAAAGAAAGCCTAAAGGAAGCCAGCTGCGGGTGGAGGAGATCAGACGTGGGAAGGGGAAAAGACAAAACCTCACTACTTCATTCATTCATTCATTCATTCATTCATCCATTCTACAACATGTTATCAGGTCCGTACTGGGCATCAGACAAGGCCCCAGCCCTATGCAGAGACTTCCCCTCAGCTTCTGGACCTGAGCGTGGCGGGTGCTTCACCTGTGAGAGGACTCGGGGTCACAGAGCACACCTTGCTCTGGGTCTCCCGTTGGCCCGGCCGGAAGGAAGTCATCTGCCGGTGGAACCCCTTCAAGACCAATCTCCCAGAATGCATCTCTGATAGGAGAAGTCTCCCCATCATGAGATCAGGGGAAGAAATACCCCTGGCTCTTCCTGCTGTCCATCCAGCTGCCCCCATCCGGGCACTATTTCTTTACACTGTTTCTTCGGGTCTGAAAACAGCTGTGCAGCCTGAGGACTTCTCAGAGGCAACCCTCGGTCAAGAGGAGGGGAGCTATTTCAGCCGCAGGGTGCACACTCTCCCAGCTCCTCTTGTCGGAGTCCTGACTCCATTCAGTGCCTCCATAAGTGGTTCCCACCAGCTGCGGGGAAATTTCCAGAAGCGGGTGACGATGAACACAGCTGCTAGGCCTCACCTACTTGAACATGCATTCTCTCATGACGCAGGCTTGCCCTCTCGCCTCTCCTTGCCCTCCTCGTTCTCTCTCACACGCTCCCTCGCTCATTCTCCATCCCTCACCACGTCTCATGGTTCCCTTCCCCTTCCTCTCTCTCTCCCTCCTGGAAATCTCTGGTGGAAACAGGTTGACATGATGGAAGGCAACCAACACTGGACCTCCAGGTGTGCTTCATTTGCTGGAAATACTCCCCAACCTTGACCTCTCTTTGCAGGGCCCCTCCAGCTTAGAGAATTTCCAGGGCCTCACTGGATCCAGAAGGGATGGCCCTCTCCCCTCCTCCATAGTGCAATAGCCGCGGAAAGAAATGTAGACCCTGCCCAAACCGGTTTGGCTCAGTGGATAGAGCATCGGCCTGCGGACTGAAAGGTCCCAGGTTCGATTCCAGTCAGGGGCATATACCTTGGTTGCAGGCACATCCCCAGTAGGAGGTGTGTAGGAGGCAGCTGATCCATGTCTCTCTCCCATCGATGTTTCTAACTCTCTATCCCTCTCTCTTCTCCCTCTCCCTTCCTCTCTGTAAAAAAAAAAATCAATAAAATATATTAAAAAAGAAACGTAGACCCTAGAGTCATTGTCAAAGCCATTTCATCACCAAAATACGCTTCCCCCAAGGCCAGTCTTCCAGTCTCCCTCTTCCCCTCCGCCCCACCCCCATGGCACAGGTAGGGAATGCAGATGAGAGCTTGCATCTCTTGCCTGCCTCTACCCCCCTTTTACCCCTCCGAGGAGCAAGTAGAGTCCCATGAAAACCCAGCACAAAGGGAAACAAAGGAACCGTGGAATCTGGCCCGTTTCTGCCCACTCGATGCCCGGTTCTCTTTAGCCAATGGTCTCCGACTCCCAGCGGCCCCACTGCCCGCTCTCCCCGAGGACCGGAGCCCGCTGAATGGCGTTCCTTTTCATGGGTGCTTCCTGGAGCCATCCACAGAGACAGATGCCGGGCCTCTCTGGCCGCCTTCCACATGACTTCATTTGCCAAGTGCAGGGCAAAGGACCCACTGGGCATCGCAGCACACCCCTTATCGCTGTGGGGCTGGGCGGGGCAGGCTAACTGGGCAGAACGAGGGAAGCAGCTCTCCCATCACATGACTCCTGCTTTGGATTCTGCAAGCTCGCACAATGCCTCTCCCCCCGCCTGCCAATCGGCCCAGCGGGGGAGTGCGGGGCAGTGGGTGGGGGGAGGGGGGCCAAGCAAAGGCATCGTTCACGCTGCCTGCCCTGGGGCCCGTCACTCCGTCACTCCGTGTGTGTGCGTGTGCGTGTGTGTGTGTGTGTGTGTGTGTGTGTGTGGACGGTGCCTCTCTGTTCTCATCATTCACATCCCCGAGGTGTCACGGTGTGAAGGGACGAGGCCTGCTTCCTCATGGTTTCCCTAATCCCCCCCGTGTCAAGTAACATATGCATCACTGCCTTCCCCTCAACACGCTTGGCAGGTCTTCCACCGACATCTGCTGCCCGAGGTCTGGCCCACACAAGCTTCCCCTTCATCAGATGACAGGGCCCGTAGGCAGCGCGCTCTCTTCTTCCTTCCCCTCCTGCCAGCTCGCAGCTTGGGGTCTCGGGGTCCGGCCCTTTCGCAGGCAGACAAGCACCAGCACAGCCCGGGAGGCAGAGGCGGCCCCGAGAGTGCATCCCCACCAGCATCTCTCCTCCCCTCCCCTCCCCTCCCCCAGCCGCGCCACGCCAGCCCCGGTGACCTCCTCAACAACACGGGTAATTTGTCTTGGAGGACCGCCATACCTACAGCAAACACAGGAAGGATTAGGACACAACATATGCCACACAGCAACAGAAACATGCGAAGGTCCTCCCTGAGCCCCCAGGATTACTGAGGGGGAGGAGAGGGACGAGCCGGGGAGCCAGTCAGAGGGATGTGGGATGAGAGCAGCCCCGTTCACACGCCCAGCCCTGCAAGGAAATGGAAGCCTCGGAGCCGGGGTGTGTGTGGAGGTCAAGCCCGAGAGGAGTGGAAGCTTCTCGAAAGCCCGTCGGTGACAGATGTGGACTTTCGCCAAGTCAACCGCAGCACAGGATCAAAGGGAGCCGGAAAGCAACAACTGGGGATCCGCAGCTAAAGGTTTCTGCGGCCCCTGGAATGCTAGCCCAGGGGAGCGGATGAGGCAGCGGAAGGCAGACTTAGGCAGGCCACGCCACACGAGTTAGGGAAAAAATAATAAAGACCCAGGAATCCTCATTCTGGTGCCCTGAGGATTGGGGTTCTCTCCATCTGCAGCAAAGGCGACGCAGGAAGCACGAACCGGGGTGCAGAGGGAGGCCTAGAACCAGTACTGCTGCTTGGAGAGGAAATCTCCTCACCCTCGTTCAAGGAAAACAGCTGTTGAGCAATAATTAGTTCATCTCCAAGGTGCAAGGGATGGGGATGGGAACTGGGTTTCAGGTTACTGGCTGTGAGGTCATGTTAGCTGAGTTCCAACCCAGGTTCTGCCGCTTCATGGCTGTGTGACCCTGGGAAAGTCCCTTACCTCCTCCGGTTTCATTTTCTCAGTTATAAATAGGATTGCTAACAGTCCCTGATGTAAAAGGGATGCAAGGATTAAAGACGTACATATAACGTGCTTAAAACAAAATTTCAATCAATGTTAGCTATTTTGCTATTCATTTTTAAAATATATTTTTTGTTGGTTTCAGGGATGAAAGGAGAGAGAGAAAGAGAGAGAGAGAGAGATCAATGATGAAAAAGAATCATTGATCAGGTGCCTTCTGCCCACCCCCTACTGGAGATCAAGCCCAAAATCCGGCATGTGCCCTGGCCAGGAACTAACAGTGACTTTCTGGTTCATAGGTCAACACTCAACCACTGAGCCACGTTGCCTGGGCGATTTTGCTATTAATTTGTAAGAACGAATGGGTATCTGGTAGGGTAGACAAGGCCTTGAGAACAATTCTAGAATCCCAGTCTCTGTCAAGGGACAGTGATTTGCAAATGAAAATGGTGCTGTACAAACACATGTGAATTTCAAATTCCTTACTCTTCACATCTGAAGCCAGGCTCAGCAAGCCATCCGATTAGGTTGAAGGCAACCAAAATAACCAAAATCATTGCCTTGAGAGACAAGCCGGCCTCAAAAAGGGTTAGCACATGTACTAGGACCTTTTTGATGTGGTCATATTCTAACTGGCTGTTTAGTCAGTGAAGATGGTTAGAAATATCAACCACCATTTATTTCTTTTTAATATATTTTATTGATTTTCCAGAGAGAGGAAGGGAGAGGGATAGAGAGCTAGAAACATCGACGAGAGAGAAACATCCATCAGCTGCCTCCTGCATGCCCCCTACTGGGGATGTGCCTGCAACCAAGGTACATGCCCTTGACCGGAATCGAACCTGGGACCTTTCAGTCCACAGGCCAATGCTCTATCCACTGAGCCAAACTGGTTTCCGCTCAACCACCATTTAATTATCTGGCTACCAGTGGAATAGGCCCCCTTCCTCCAATCTGCTCCTCCCCAACCTCCCATAATCCAAAGACATAGAATTCTCAGGTCCTTTCAGCCCAATTCCATGTGAGTAATTCCCCAGGTGGCTACTCAATTATGCTGGAACCCTGTGGGAAAGGGGATACGCTAGCACCACTAATTCTGGGGCACAGTCTCTCTACCCAAGACATCCCACCCACCAACACGTGTTCCCAGCTGTGGGAAGCAGAGGTGGGGGCCCTTCCAGGTCACCCACTGGCCATGTCTCTGAGGAGCTTCCTGCAGAGAAGTTGATACCTCTCCGGGGGATCATCTCCAAGGCCAGCTGTGTGCAACCCAAGGCAACCATGGCAGAGTCTGGGGCACACTCCATGACTGAACAGAGATATTTTTTTTAATATATTTTATTGATTTTTTTTTACAGAGGAAGGGAGAGGGATAGAAAGTTAGAAACATCAATGAGAGAGAGACATCGATTAGCCGCCTCCTGCACGCCCACCACTGGGGATGTGCCTGCAACCAAGATACATGCCCTTGACCAGAATCAAACCCGGGACCCCCCCAGTCCACAGGCCGACGCTCTATCCACTGAGCCAAACTGGTTTCAACTGAACAGAGATCTTTATCATGGGGAAGTTGAGGGTAAAACATGTTTAAAAGGACATTTCTCCTCTTAGAAAGAGATTAAATAAAATTTAATTGACTGAACGAAACCGTGTTCTGGTTTTTAGATCTGTTCAAAGAGGGCAATGGAAAATGCCTGTGATGGATGTGGCCAGTAGGTTATGAAACCATAAGCCAGCATTATGTTGCCTGCGATTGATTAGTGATGCCTGCCAGGTGTGTGGGAGGAAGTGGACTGTGATTGGCTAGCAATGTCTGTCCCAAGTGGAGGTCTTGGGTACCTGCCTTGGATAATACAAAATAAAATTCCTTCTTTTTTAATAGGCTCATTCTGAGGAATTTTTGGACAGTTTTTTGAAATCCCTGAGCCTTCATTTTCATTCTCTTAGACCAGTGGTTGGCAAACTGCGGCTCTTGAGCCAAGTTTGCTTCTCTGTTGACTAATGAGTTTGCCGACCACTGGCCTAGACTCTCAAGATTCCAATAATTACAGGCTGTTGTTGTTCCTTGTGATTAAGCCCCTATCCCAGTGGTTGGCAAACTCATTAGTCAACAGAGCATCAAACCATATGGCTCTTGAGCTGCTGTTTGCCAACCACTGTCTTAGACTATAAAAAGGGGAAGGATAAAAAATTATTATTTTTTAAATGCTTGAATGAACTGGAGTCTGAATTCAGTTTTTAAATATATTGTTTTATTATTGACTAGAGGGCTGGTGCATGAAATTCATGCACTGGAGGGGAGGCGGGTACCTCATACAGGTCTGGGATCCCTCTGGGGGTGTGAATCGGGCCTAAGCCGGCAGGCAGACATCCCTCTTGCAGTCTAGGACTCCTTGATCCTTACCGCCCACCTGCAGTGAAGGCAGAGAGGCTTCCGAAACCACTGCTGTGCTCACCAGCCGTGAGCCCAGCTTCTGGCTGAGCAGCGCTCCCCCCTGTGGGCGCACACTGACCACCAGGGGGCAGCTCTTAAATTGAGTGTCTGCTCCCTGGTGGTCAGTGTGCATCATAGCTACCAGTCATTCTGCCATTCAGTCAATTTGCATATTAGGCTTTTATTATATAGAATATCAGAAGATGGGGGTGGAGAGAGAGAGAGAGAGAGAGAGGTACCAAGCAGGATTATTGGCTGCCATTCCTCCCAATACCCCCACCTGACGTTAGTCCTGGCTGGTGTGGCTCAGCCACTTCCTCCCACATAACCCAGCCAGGCTGAACCCGCAGCCTAGCATGTGCCCTGACCAGGAATCCATCCAGCAACCTTTCAGTGTATATAGGATGATGCTCAACCAACTGAGCCACACCAGCCAGGGCTAATGTCAGGTTTCTTATACCTGTCAAAGCAGGTATGAAAAAGCTCCTGTCCAAATGCCAGGTCCAGTCCTGGACCGTTTAGTGAAAGTTAATTTCCACCTCTGTAACAGGCTTTCTTTTTTGCCCCCCAAAAATAATTTATCAGTAAGATTGACTATCCAGCCAACTACCCTATTCATGGGCCTTCTTATATTGCCACTTCAATTTAAAATCTTACTAATAACGAATAAGGGGCAGGAGGACTCACCGGGCCAGCAGGTACATTCAGAGCAGGTGATGTTACAGTGATGGCTGGGGAAAACCGAATGCTAGTTACTATTAACTGAAATAGACCCAAGTACATCTCCCCATGTCTTGGGTAACTCATTCTCTCTCTTTTTCTCTACTTCTATCTCTCTATCTATCTCTATCGCTATCTCTATCTCTCTCTCTCTGTCTCCCCATCTCTTTCTCATATCTTTGGAAATCTCCTTCTTTATCTTTGTCAGAGTGAAAGAGAAGAACATTAACTCTGAACTATAGCCTAGGGTTCCGTCCACCAGGAAGTACAGGAAAAGCGAGAGATTCCAGAAACATGAATAAACACAACTGTAAGATTGACTTTTGCTCTCTGATAAAAGGGACGGGTTGCTAATACTATTAATGTCTTCCCTCTACTTGCCTGGAATGCAAATGCGATGCCCGGAACTACAGAAGCTGCTTTGTGACTAGGAGGCAGCATCCGTGAGGGGGAAAGGCCTGTAGGTTAAGCTGAGGAAGAAAATGGAAGAACGGCAGGAGGAAGCATGGATTGGGGAGTCATCACTGAGTGATGAACTAGCCTTGAACTGCATTTTCCTGGCTTCCTTGTGAGGAAAATAAATGCCTTTCATGTTTAAACCACCGTTATTAAATTTTTATGATTTGTGGCTGGAAGTACTCCTATACAGCTGATTCTATTACTACATAATTTGGGGCTCTCTAGGCGCCCTATACTGCTGTTCACGACTGTCTTGCCTTGGTCTTTAAAAGAAAAAAGAGTCCTAGCCGGTTTGGCTCAATGGATAGAGCACTGGCCTTCAGACTGAAGGGTTTCAGGTTAGATTCTGGTCAAGGGCACATGCCCAGGGCTGGATCCCCAGGAGTGGGTATGCAGGAGGCAACCGATCCACAATTCTCTTTCATCACCAGTGTTTCTATCTCTCTCTCCCTCTCCCTTCCTCTCTGAAATCAATACAAATATATTTTTAAAAGAAAACTAAAAGGAAAAGAATGTTAAAAAGATAATTAAAGAATGTTAAAAAGAGTCCTATCCGGTTTGGCTCAGTGGATAGAAGGGTCCCAGGTTCAATTCCGGTCAAGGGCATGTACCTTGGTTGCGGACATATCCCCAGTGGGGGGCGTGCAGGAGGCAACTGATCAATGTTTCTCTCTCATCAATGTTTCTAACTCTCTCTCCCTCTCCCTTCCTTTCTGTAAAAAAATCAATAAAATATAGTATAAATAAATAAATAAATAAATAAATAAATAAATAAATAAATTGACAAGAGGCCGCAGGGAAAAATAGGGTGTCCTGCCAGCTCGCACACATGGGGGCCTGGGGGTAAGGCGAGGAGGGGCACCGTTTCCGTTAGCCGGACGTTCCCCACGTGTCTAAGGGATGGGAAGGCAGCCCAGGCCACCCATCAGCCCTTTCTCCACAGAGCATTTCCCAATGTGCCCTCCGTGTCGACACCTTAGAGACCTGAGTCAGAAGGCACAGCCATCTGCGCACACACCCTCCGCCCACCTCCAGCTCTCCGGTCAGCAGGCGGGCCTGACTCAGCCGGGCACCTGTGTGAGTACGCGGCGAGCACACGGCCTGCCTTGCCCCAGGCTCGGCTCACAAGGGCAGCCGCAGCATCAATTCAGGACCCTGGTCATGGGCTGTGTCATCCTGATGACACCCTTCCCAACAGGGCCCAGAGACACAGCCCCCAGAGCGGCCAGGAAGAGCTTGGCGTGGGCCAGAAAGACTTCTCTTTCCCAAACAGTTGGCATGACGCATTGGCCTCAAGATGCCCGGCAAAGAACGCACCTCTTCACATCCTGGCGTCTCCAGTTAAAGGCCCAGGTGGACTCTCCTGACCCCTCTCTGCCTGTAAGCTCGCAGAAAGAATTCATAGGGAGGAAGGGTGAGATTGGAAAGAGAAGGGGCCCGGCCAGTGTGGCTCAGTGATCAGGCATCGACCCATGTCCTAGCAGTCTCCAGTTCGGTTCCCAATCAGCGTCTGTCCTGCTCTGCCCCGTACACAGGCCTCATTTCAAGAGGGTCTACGCTGGATGTTATGGAGAAGACTTAGAAGCAACTGGACCCACATCTGACACAGGTTCCCTCGCATCTGGTACGCCAACCAAACAAGTGAAACCGGCCAGGATGAGCGCAGAGGGAGTGTACTGGAGCCCGGCCAGCGGGGCTCAGGGGTTGAGCGTTGACCTATGAACCAGGAGGTCACTGTTCAGTTCCCAGTCAGGACACAGGCGCCAGGGTTGTGGGCTCCATCCCCACAGTGGGCGTGTAGGAGGTGGCCGATCAATGATTCGCTCTCATCATGGATGTTTCTCTCTCTCTCTCCTTCTCTGAAATCAATAAATACATATACAGTGGTACCTCGAGATACGAGTGCCCTAACATATGAGATTTTTGAGATACGAGCTGTCGAGCGAGCAATTTTTGCTTTGAAATACGAGCAACATTTGAGATAGGAGTCATCGCGCGGATCGGCCGGCTGCACACGACCCACCAGTTTACCGCGACTCGAGCGTCTCATAGTTTCCCAAGCCTCAAGGTTACGGAACGAATTAAACTCGTATCTCAAGGTACCACTGTGTGTGTGTGTGTGTGTGTGTGTGTGTGTGTGTGTGTGTGTGTGTGTGTATTTTTTATTTTTTAAAGAGTGTACTAGATGGACAGGCTGATGAATGCTCTAGGCTATTACTCACAGACTAGGAACCGGAAAATACCCATGATTCCGATCTAGTCTAGCCCCAGGCTGGCTTGCCCCTGGAGTGACAGCCGGGACTACATTCCTCTTGAGGGTCCCCTCCCAGTGTAAATGGCCTAAAGCCCATAGCTCTCCTCCCGACTTGCGCTTAGGAATGTGAGCACTGCAGGAGCAGACTCTCGGATGCCTTCAAAGGCAAGGAGCCAGGCCGGGTGGCAGAGTGGGTAGAACAGGTCTAACTATCTACCTGATCTAAATGTATCATTTCCGCGTGCTCCGACTCCCCAGGGACACTTTGCAGGCTGGGCGAAGCTCCCGGAAGCCACCGAGTGGTCATTCCGAGATCACTTTTAGGAAGACGCTGTCCCAGAGAAGTGGGTGGGGAGGTGGATTCAGAGGAGGCTGGGGCGGGAGGGGGTGAGGGCTGGAGTCCTCCTCTTCAGATAGCCTCGTCCAAGCTCCGTGACTATTGATAAATATTCATAGGAGGGGGAATGGCCTAATGCGATGCAAATTGCATGCAAAGCAGCATGGAAATTAGAACCGTTATCCCAAGTCAATAGGTGAGGCCCTATTCATATGAAAAGTGCAGGACAAGGGCTCCTGAGGGAGGACCCAGCAGACTAGCAGGGGACCCTCCATTCCCAAAGGAACCCCGTGGTCAGAGAGAGGTCATCGCTGCCAAAGAGCGTCCCCAAGCAGGAAGCAGGGGCAGTGAGGCCCTAAGAGGAGAGAAAACCCGGGATGGGGCCTGCTGCCCGGTCTGCACCCCCATCCCTGTCAACACTGCATTCAAAGTGAGCTCTCCTTCCGGGCCTTTCTGGGCTGATCCGCCCTGATGCTGATTGATTGGTCAAACC
This sequence comes from Lasiurus cinereus, assembly GCA_011751065.1. Taxonomy (NCBI): domain Eukaryota; kingdom Metazoa; phylum Chordata; class Mammalia; order Chiroptera; family Vespertilionidae; genus Lasiurus; species Lasiurus cinereus. The sequence continues at coordinate 2,196,439 of JAAGEH010000427.1, forward strand.
CACTGAGTGACAGGGAGGCAGCCTGATCCGATTGCTCATTAGGCACGCCATTCAGGAGGACTCCTTCTAACAAAAGGGCCAGGGCCATGTAGACGGCCCTTGACACCGGTCACTCCTCGCTGGCTGCTCCGCACGCATGCCCTCTGCCTGCGCTTGGAGCCCCTGAGAGCTCTCTCTCGGGAGTGCCACAGGCTCACATGCCATGCAGGCGTGTTGGGCATGGATTCGCGTGCATCTGCACAGGTCCCTGCAAAGCCGGGCCACAGACCGGAAGAGACACACTCCTGGCCTCCACCTAGGACCCCCGGGAGCTGCGGGAGAGTCTAATGTCCTGGCTGCTCCGGGCCAGGGGAGGTCACAGGCTGTTTCTGATTGGAGCCCTCCACCGTGTTTGCTTTCTGTGCCCCCACGGACCTCCTGCCAGGATGGGGGGACACGGAAATAAGTCAGGGGTGACCCCTCTGCTGACCCATAGCGTTGCCGGCCAGCTCCTGATTGCAACCTTCTGGCTTCCGTAACAGCCTGTAATTCAGGCCTGCTGGTTGGCCGAGGCTGGAGCGGCCCCAGAGGTGCGGCCGGAAACAAGGCTGCGCTCAGCAGCTCTGCACACTCCACGCGGGGGACAACCCAGGCGGCCGGGATGGAGAGAGACACGACAGGAAGGGGCAGTGTAGGGACAGAGGGGGGACGCGCTGCCCGCTTAGCCAGCAGCTCCCTTCGGCTCCTGGGCACCGCTCTATCCACATTTATGCGCCCCCTGAGCACGGATCAGTCATTGGATGCAAACCCACTGGGAGCACCTGGACAGATGTCACAGTGGCCCTGCTTCTCAGAGACTAGGTTGTAGAAGCCTTTCTCACAATTACCTGGTGATATACCATATTTTCCGGCATATAAGACGACCCCCAATTTTTCCATTTAAAATATAGAGTTTGGGATATACTTGCCCTATAAGATGACACCCGGCGTATAAGACGACCCCCGACTTTTGAAAAAATTTTCCTGGGTTAAAAAGTTATCTTAGCCCTAACTGGTTTGGCTCAGTGGATAGAACGTCAGCCTGCGGACTCAGGGGTCCCAGGTTCGATTCTGGTCAAGGGCATGTACCTTGGTTGCGGGCACATCCCCAGTAGGAGGTGTGCAAGAGGCAGCTGATCGATGTTTCTTTCTCATTGATGTTTCTAACTGTCTATCCCTCTCCCTTTCTCTCTGTAAAAAAGCAATGAAATATATATATTTTTAAAAAGTCGTCTTATATGTTGGAAAATACGGTAATAGCACAAATATATTACATATTCACAGTACACACATGTGCACGCATGCACACACACCTGCCAATAGCAAAGTCAGAACATCCCTATACGCCAGGATGTTCAAACCGTATCTTACATTCGACTATCGACACGAAGAGGCAAAGCTCTCTGCAGCCTCATGCCTGGGACTACCTCCCGGTGACAGCCCGGAGGCTCTGACCTGGAGGCTCACTCCTCCCATCTCCCTGCCTCCTTTTCCAGATCGCAGACCCCAGGCCCGGAAAGAAGTGTCCAGCTCAGAGTTAGTCGCATCGCTCAGTCTCGGGGACCGCAGGACAGGAATTCCGGCGGCTGCTTCCACCCCACATAGTCCCAGGTGCTGGCCCGTGTCCGGTACCTCCATTGCCTCCCAGCCCTCCCAGCAGAGCCCCTCTCTCCTGCACAGGCCACCCACAGGTGGGTCCTGAAGAGCAATGATGACCTAAAGCAGCGGTTCTCAACCTGTGGGTCGAGATCCCTTTGGGGGTCGAACAACCCTTTCACAGGGGTCGCAGACCATCGGAAAATGCAGATATTTACATCACGATGCATAACAGTAGCAAAATTTCATGGTTGGGGGTCACCACCACATGAGGAACTGTATGCAAGGGTGGCGGCCTTAGGAAGGTTGAGAACCACTGACCTAAAGGAAGATCTGAGGAGGAAGAGGGGTGAGAGGCGCGGGCCTGACAGCCACACTGTGTCTGCTCTCACAGTCGCTGGAGCGGCTCTGAGACTGACTTAGGTCCTGGCTGGGCTCTGGGCTGGCCAAGAGGCCAGGTCTGATCCAGCTGCTTCCGGCACTGCCCCTCCCCCAAATTCACACCCATCCTATCCCCTGGAAAATGTGCCTTTCGACTCCAATGTCCTTGGAGATTTAAGGAGCTGCAAGACAAATAGCATGAAGAGATGCACGTTGCTGGGAGGAAGTCGGCGTTGATAAGCCCCCCTTTACCTGCACGTGAACTTGGCTCCTCCCTCTCTCCCCGGGGCCTTTTCCATCCAGCTGGGGCCCAGCTCCCTCCCTGAGCCGTGCCTCCGAGCGCAACTCCCAGCTCCCCTGCATTAAACCCTTTGTCCGGGTGATGGGGCCTGGCTTTCGCCTGATTCCATTCTGCATTTTCGTTTTGTAGAAGTGACGGTGCGTTTGATTATATTTTTAATTTTAATTTTTGAATTTACTGGTTTGAAAGCTTCCAAGTGGAGCCCAAGTCACATGAGGTTTCAGGGTTCCCTTTCGATGACCAGCGTGGTGTCTAGCCTAAATGCTCTCCAGAGCGCATGCCCGGCATTGGAATGTGGACCCCATTTAGTCAGAGCCTGAGCCTCAGACCCCCGTTCAGGGCGGGGCTCAGAGAAACCCCATCCCCAGAGGACAAGATCCGCAGGTTCCACCACATGGAGCCACTGGGGTTTCCTCAGGCAACATCTTCTGTCAGGAGGGAATGTCTAACTTTTCAGCCCTGGCTCGTTTACTAGAGAAGGACTTATCCCTGAGATAAGCGTCAGAGTATTTTTCCAACTTGAAGCTCCCCAAGCCATCCATCCATCCATTCATTCATTCATTTATTCATTCGATCAACAAATATGGAGCAGATAAACATGACCCCTGACCTCCCGGGACCCAGGCCACAGCCAAAGGCCACACTTGGTGGAGCTCAGTGCCAAGGAAAGAAAGGGCGCAAGATGGATCTGAGGAGCTACGGGGGTCTGTTCCATGGAGAGAGGAGGCCTCACGGCCATCATGAGGGTGTTGGTGTTCAGCCTAGGAACGGGGGTGGGAGGGATCCCTTTTTTTTTTTCCTGCTCTCATGCTAGTCTGAAGGGGGCACACCCTCTGGACTGAGTTCGGGTTTTACCTCCCTCCCCATTAAAAGTCTCTGCCCCACGCCCTGGCCGGGTAGCTCAGCTGGTTAGTGTCATCGCGATACGCCAAGGTTACAGGTTCGATCCACAGTCAGGGCCCATACAAGAAGCAACCGAGGAATGCAGCCGTAAGTGGAACAAATCGATGTTTCTTTCTCTCTCTCTTTCTCAAGTCAATCAATCAATATATATTTTAGATATATTTTATTGATTTTTTAGAGAGAGGAAGGGAGAGGGATAGAGAGTTAGAAACATCGACGAGAGAGAAACATCGATCAGCTGCCTCCTGCACGCCCCCCATTGAGGATGTGCCCACAACCAAGGTACATGCCCTTGACTGGAATCGAACACGGGACCTTTCAGGCCGCAGGCCGACGCTCTATCCACTGAGCCAAACCGGTTCCGGCATATTTTTTAAAGATGGCATTAAAAACTCTTTCCCCTAAACCAGAGCCTCTTCCGGGTCATGCCACCCACACCCGGTCCTGACACCTCCTGAGGACAGAGTGGGTGTTTGGAGTCTGCCGATCGATTATCCGTGAGAAGGTTCGAAGGAGCTCAGCCTCCCAGCCTGAACTGGAATCTCAGCCCGGCTGGAAAACAGGCATAAAGGTGGCCCATCTGCAAGCCGCCAGCCCGCCCTGTTCTGTTCGGAAACGGGTCGAGATGGCGCTTCAACGTTAGTGTTCAGACACAGGTGGGTCACTGACCGCCCCATTCCTGAGCTCACCCAGGCTCACCAGGGCGAGGCCGTGGGGTACCCGGCCACCCCCTGCAGGTCTCGACACAGGCAGCCGTCGGTCACTGTGCCGCGGAAAAGCGGCTGTGCTCGCCGCCACCCGTTCAGCTTCACCAATGGCCCAGGAAACCGCGCTGTAATTAGCCAAATGATGGGAAAATATGCAAGCAACTCAAGTCCCCTCAGAGTTCCCTTAAAGGCACAGCCCCTGGAGGACCAGGTGAAGGAGGCTGAGGATCTGGGGGGGGGGAAGAAGCTAAGGTTCTAACAGCTCCCTGGGCCGCTCACATAATGGCCCTCCCTGAGGCCCTCGGAGCAAATAGAAAGAAAAGGGGGGTGAGGACGGGGGGAGAACATCACCCACTGTACTCGCTGCCATCTGGTGGGCCCTGGAACTCATCAGCGTATTTGGTTACTGTGTTTACACAGCCGGCAGGACACACACGGCTCGCTCAGGGCTCCCCAGAGGCCTGGGAATGGTCCCTGCCTCCCTGGATTCCTGAGGCCCCCGCATCCGGGCTAGAGTCCGCCCGTCACAGGGCTCCGAGCATCCCCTTGGGTTATCCCAGGAACGGGGGGGCCTCCGGGGCCTCCCTGGGCCGGGGTCAGATCCTAATGGAGACCACGTCCTAGGCCCGGGTGTCAGGTTGAGAAAGAACTTCTTGGGAAGTCGACTAAGAGGCAGAGCCATCACCCGAGCAGGCCACGGGGGTGAGGATCGCAAATAAATGAATCATGTAACTCGCTAAGACCGTGGGAAAGCTGGCTGAGTGGCAGCTGTTAGTAATAGTCACCATGGCTGAGACTTACACGGGGTACATGAAGCGCATACCAAGACTGTTAGGTGCGGTTTTGTTTTTTTGTTTGTTTTTTACCTGTTTTAAGTATTTTTTACTGATTTCAGAGAGGAAGGGCGAGGGAGAGAGAGATGGAAACATCGATGATGAAACAGCATCATGGACTGGCTGCCCGCTGCACGCCCTAGGCTGGGGATGGAGTCTGCAACCTGGGCACGTGTCCTGACCAGGAATCTAACCAGGACCTCCTGGTTCATAGGTCGATGCTCGACTACTGAGCCACCCCAGCTGCGCTCTTTTACCTATTTCACAGCAGAGACACCGGTGTAGAGAGGTTCGGTGTTGCTTCCAAGTTGCATGGTTCAGCGGTGGCCAAGATTTGAACCCAAGCCTACTCAGTCCTAAAATGTGGGCTGTTGGTCACTCTGCGCTACCCTCAACCGACACGGAAGACCCCTGCGGGTCCTGTAAGTCTGACTCTTCACCCCGTTCAGCACCGGGAAGGGGACAGCTTAGTGAAAAGTCAACGAGGCAACACCACGCAGCTAAGCCCGCCAACCTCCCGTGATGCTTTGCACAGTCTCTGGACTCTGTCAGCCACGGGGCGCGGTCCCCAGCAGGCCGAGACCAAGCCGTGGCCTAGAGTGTGGCCAGTACAGGTGCCATCACAGGAAGTGCCCATGGCCCTCAGCCTTATAAACACGGTCCCACCCGTGACCCCCGCCCCTCAGTGTGTGTTCTGCGCTGTGTCTCGGGTGCAATATTTGCAGCAATGCAGGGGGGGGACAGGGGGGACTTCTTTCTCATTCCATGGCATGAAAGCCGCCCCAGGACAGGTGTGGCTGACCTGTGGCCTCTGTAACTAAGGAAGGAGAGTCACTCCCTGAGTCAGTGCAAGAGCTGGGGGCCAGAGAGAGCCCCACCAGCTCCTGGCGCCAGGGGCCACCCAGCCCGGGACCCCAGGGGCTGTGACAGCCTTCTCACCTGCAACTAACGTCTCCAGGCAAGCAAATCAGGGCCCGCGTTTGGAGCAGAAAGATGGTCCAGCTCACCGATCCCTTTCCCCCAACCTGTCACTCAAACCCCAGACTCCAAGTCACATCCCAATAGCCCTGGGAGGCTGTGCTGGGCCCGGGCCCGCAGAGGAGCCAGAGTCCCGCTTCCCTCCGCAGGCCTGGCCGAGGCGGTGGAGGGGACGGGCCCGGGGCCACGTCACCCCGGGACGGATGGAGCCTCGGCGGGCACTGTTGACAAACTGGGTGTGTTAGCGGCCCCGGGAGCGGGGCAAATGGAAACTCCGAGGCCACCCCAGAGCGTGCCGGGGTGCCCCGGGAGGGACCCCAGGTGCTCGGCCACCACCCCGTCCTGCCGGGGCTTCAGCCGGTCCCAGCCTGCCTGCGGCTGGCTGGTTAACGAGGCCGGCGGGCTGCGAGTGTTCTGCCTCTAACTCCTGCGTTCTAATCCTATTAAACACGCACCGGCTTCCCAACTCAGCTTGTGCAGAACTCGCCTCCCCAGCCTGCACCCCCCTTTCCCGGTCCGCCTCGCTCCCTTCCAGCTCGCAAAGCCATCGCCCCGCTGTTGGCAGGGGTCCCACCCGCGTTTCTGCAAGGATTTGGGCTGGGATTCAGCTACCTGCAGCTGTCCCCCAGTTACCACCCACGTGAAGGAATTTCTGATATTAAAACCGGTGACAAGCTTCCTCCCGCCCCCCCCCCCCTGTTCGCCCTCCCCCACCCCCGCCCCCAAGCACATTAGTTTGATTGACAGCCACAGTCCAAGAGGCCAAGTTCACCCTCACTCAGTTCTCTCTCCATGTTCGCTGGGTGGCACGTTTCCTGCTCCAGCCCACCTCCGCGCCTTACCCGTGCCTCCCGGTCACACCGAAGGCCCCTGGGTGGAAAGACCATTGAAATACCACTGGCGGGGGGAGGGGGGGAAGAGGGGAGGGAGGGGGAAAGTATATTTACAAAACAATCCACTCAATCTCTGAGAGCTAAGTTTTGTTCTCTCTATCATCGAACAAAATCCTCTTCCCACCACGGCAAGACAGACTCCTGTATTTCTCCCCCAGCGTGAAATGCCTTCAAGAAAGAGGGGGGAGGGAGGGAGAAAAAGGGGGAGAGGCCAGGCAGGAGAGAAGCTGGAAGGTGAAGGTCCAAGTCCAGAGAGTCCCAGGGCACCTTTCGGAGCGAACACCGGGGCCACCTGCTTCTCCACCGGACAGAGATGCCAGGGCGTCCCACTGGCCAGATGGGACTGTGTCAGGCAGAGCCCGCTGAGCATGCCCCCACGAGGCTGGGCACCGGCCTGAGCTGCCTGCCTGGCCCGGCTACTTTCCTTTGTGTGTGTGCCGGCCTGGGAAGGGGGGGGGGGGCGGGGGAGGGGAGGGCGGGCATGGGACATGCAAAGAGTGCAGATGGCCCCACACAGTCCCTGGCCCACCCTCCTCCTGGCAGAGCCCCGCCTCACTCCGGGCTGCTCGGCTCTCGGCTTTCTTTCCAAGGAGGGTGAGTTTGGAGGCCCACACAGCACCCACCGAACTGTCCACGCCTCGCGGGCTGGGTGTCTCCCTGGAGAGGGGGTACTCAAAGGGAGGCGTTGGGAACCCCCGAAAGCTGAGGCCCTGGGCTTCCTCGGGGTGGCCCCTCTCTGCCTGGCAGACACTCTGCCGGGGAACAATGGAACGGCCTCGCCAGGCTCGTCCACCCCCGTGTCCCCTGGCTGCTGGGCAGTAGCCAGTAATGCGATCCTTCCAGGCGGCGCCAAACCCCCCTGTTGGGAACTCATCCAATCTCGGGGCTCTTCGGGGAAGAGAAATTCCTTTCCCTGACCTCTGCAGGTGATCGGACCCCGGGCCCTGCAGCTTGAAATGGGAGGTGATCTTTGATCTCTGCTTGCACAGCTGCGGCCGTTATTATGCACCATCAAGGGTCCCGGCGCCCGGCCGCTCACCTGCCCTTCCTGGCGAGCGCTGGGGGCCAGGTATTCGTGCCCCAGCTGGGGCCCAATCAGACTTCTCCGCTTCCCTCTGTTCCACCCCGCTGTCTCATGCTCCCCCCGTTCCCAGGACATAACCCCGAATTCCAAGACCCTGAACGTTTTCGAGTCCTTCTAAGTGAGCACATGTGGTCTCAGGAAACACGACAAGAAGCCTCCATCCTCCTTCATGTGGAAGGAGCGGAAAGAAAAATCATCGTGTGGACTCTCCTTGCCCAGGCCCCAGCCTGAAAGACGGTTGTCCGCTCAGAAATCACCCCCCAGCACAAGCCTCTCCTTTCATTGTCTTCGCTGGGTGGAGGTTTGCCTCAAGTTCCCCCACTTCTGACGGATAAGGTCACAGGCTTTTGCTTGATCTCTGAACGGTGGCAAAGATCTGAGTGACAGTCTCAATTTATACAAGACACGGCCTCCTTCCAAAGGACGTGGTAGTGGCCTTCCCACTCAAAAGCATCTCTTCTGCTTTTTGGTATAAACATTTTCAAACTTAAGACACTTGAGAAAAGAGGCCAAGGAGACATCCATGTAGCCAGTAGCTGATATGGGTGAAAAGGTAAAGCCGTTCTCTTTCTGGCTGGCCTCCTTTCAGACACCCCCTCAGATTCTAATTAGTTTCCTCACTTCCTCTACAGGAAGTCACCTTTCCAACACAAGCCTGAGAAGACAGTGGAAGGAAGGTCAAGATACTGGCAATGAACAAGCCTCAAGAGGCAGCGATGCCCTCTTCCTGCCCCCACAACAGTGCAAAGGATATCCATGGCCCCTCACCCTCGGGCACAGCCCCACTGAGTCCACACATTTAGGCCCTCCTGCCCCTCCCATGGACTGTGAAGACCTCACTTTGCTTCATCCAGTGTCTTCATGAAATGGTGGGAAATTGGTTGGAGTAAGAGTTAAGCTTCCAGCTCCAAATTAGCTGTGTGCTCTGAGCTCCAGACCTACTACGTATCAGCTGCTCTCTCAGGATCTCTAATTGGATGTCCAAGAGGTATCTCAACTTTTGTTACATCTTTATTACAACTCTTGGCTTCCTACACACCATTTCTCCCCTAGCCTTCCCCCAAAGATAAAGTGCACCCTGTTGCTTAAAACAAGCCTAGGATTCTTCTATGTTGGCCACACCCCAAATCCAGTGAATTCATGAGCTTGACCTTTCACAGCTGCTCCAGTGAAACCCGCCACTTCCTCTCACCTGAACCCCTGCAAACATCTGTACTTCCAGCTTCCGTGTTTGCTACTGTCTAATCAGTCCCCAGCACCCCTGGAATACTCCCTTTAAAACAAGAGACCAGACCAGATCGTGCTCCTAGTGGGTATGTGCCAGGAGATTCCCACAGCATTTCTAAGTTCTCAACACCTCATCTCACCATTTCCTCTTCCTCTACTTACTTACTGACCGCCTGTCCTCAGGCCACGCCCTCCCTTACTGATGGCCTACCAGCCACCAAGCATATCAGGTGCATTAGACCCTTTACTCCTACTGTTCTAGTCCTCTGAGTTGTGCTTCATTTAAATGCCACCTTTGGCCGAAACCGGTTTGGCTCAGTGGATAGAGCGTCGACCTTCGCACTGAAAGGTCCCAGGTTCAATTTTGGTCAAGGGCATGTATCCTGGTTGCAGGCACATCCCCAGTAGGGGGCGTGCAGGAGGCGGCTGATCGATGTCTCTCTCTCAGCAATGTTTCTAACTTTCTATCCCTCTCCCTTCCTCTCTGTAAAAAATCAATATATTTTAAATGCCGCCTTTGTCATCTACCTGCCACTCCATGCCCACCAGCCCTGCCCCTCTCACCTCCCTCAGCCCTCCTATACCAAATCAAAGCAGATCCCCAATCTGCTTTCTGAGGCCTGTGACTGGCAAGGCACGTGGCTTGTGTTGTTCAACAATGAATCCAGGTGCCCAGACCCATGTAGGCACTCAACAAATCTTGACTGAACTCATTCATCAACGGAACATCATGATTTCAATTAAGGCCAATAGGGAGGTAGGTGACAGGCAAAAATACCTGCAGCTCTTTGCCATTCCTGTAACTGCTTTCCATTCACTTGAAAAACAAGATTAAGCCTAGGCCAGGTGGCTTGGTTGGTTGGAGCATCGTCCTATACACTGAAAGGTTGTGGGTCCGGTTCCTGGTCGGGGTGCACATGTCTAGATACAATTCCTGTAGCATGTACGCGAGGCAACCAATCAATGTTTCCCTCTCTAAAAAGAAAAAAGGAAAAGAAATAAAGCCGAAACTGGTTTGGCTCAGTGGATAGAGCATCGGCCTGCGGACTAAAGGGTCCCAGGTTCGATTCCGGTCAAGGGCATACCTTGGTTGCAGGCACATCCCCAGTAGGGGGCGTGCAGGAGGCGGCTGATAGATGTCTCTCTCTCTCATGGATATATCTAGCTTTCTATCCCTCTTCCTTCCTCTCTGTGAAAGATCAATAAAAAATATATATATATATATTTTAAAAGCACCTTGAACATATTAAAATATATATATATATATATATATATATATATATATATATATATACTTGGATGAGAATTAAAAGAAAGCAAAACAACAACAAAAAACAAGACTAAACCGTGATAACAAACTGGCCCATAGTGCATTTCTGTTGTAATAAAGCATCTCACTTCCTTCTAGCCCTTAGCAAATCCGTCCTGATCTTATTGTTTTCTTTGGAATCTCCCTCTTTTTGTCTGTCTCCTCCATGTCAAGATGTGAAGCATGAGGGCAGGGACCTTCTCATACGTGCTCAGTGCTGTGTCCCCAGTGCTGAGCTCTGGGCGTGGCACGTAGTAGGTGTTCAATATCTGTTGGGTGAATGATTAAATGAGAAACTAACCAGGGACTGGGAATCTCATTAAGAGATTGTGACCTGTTCCAAGGCAAGAATGAGATGGTGTTTTTTTCTTTTGTGCAACTTGCTAAAAGCCTTACAGTGTTCTGCACTTAGTAGGAGCTCAGTAGACCTAGTTACTGAGTGGCATTTCACTGAACAAGCGAGGTTCCTGGGGCTCCGTGCCCTAATTAGAAAGGCTCCTCTGGAGAGGATAAAGGCTGGGGGAGGAGTTAGTCAGGAGACCCCAGTTCCCAGCGGGGCAGGGCCCACACAAAGGATTCAATGGGCTCATTTGCATTTTGTTTTGCATAAATATGCAGGCTGAGTGGCTGAGCTGGTGTCTCTAAGGGTGTCAAATGGCAACTGACTGTGTTTTCCAAGAGGATGTGTAGGGTCTTAGGAACAGAAGATTCCCACCCGGTTATGGTGAGACACCTGCCCCTGGCTGAGCGCATGTCCCTGAACTGGACCCTCCCTCTGCCCTGGCCACTGCCAGCCCCTTCCCCGCGCTCACCCTCCTCCCTCCACAGGGACCTTGGCAAGCCTGTCCAAGGTGTGGCAGCTTCCAACAGGGCCCGCTGACAGAGCCTAAAACAAACCTCCCTGCCCACATACCGCCCGCTCCATAGAAACCCGGAGACCCATTTGCACTGGCTGAGGCCACCAGGCAGAAGAGAAGTTTCTAACAGAAAACCACACTAAAAAACTAAAAAAAAAAAAAAAAATCATCCTTTCCGAGGCCAAGGCTCAGAAAGACCATGGGATTTTCCCCTCCCCTCTTAATCCAGACGCCCTGATTTGCATGGGATTTGCATAAACAGCGCATTGTATTCAAGCAGCCCTCTCACTTCGAGGGCTAAGATTAAGGGTGAGGATTTGTCCCACCCACAGAAGTTCTGTTCCACTTGCAGGGTTTTGGAGGCTGGGGGACACCCGAAATAGCTCTTTATATACTGGCAGGGTGAAAAGGACAATGACGCTGGAGAAGCCAGGGACCTGGGGTGCAGGGTGGGGGACGGGGAGGAGAGAGGGGTGCGGTGCTCTGTCCTGTCTCCAAGGGGAGGTTGAACAGTAAGTACAACCCGGGAAATATCATCAATAATATTGTGACAACTCGGTAGAGACGGTGCCAGGTGTGGACTGGAAATATTGGGGGTCACTGGCAGGGTATACGACTGTCTCACCGCTCTGTTGTCCACCTGAAAGGAATACAAAATAACCCGGAACGAAACGGTGATCGCAAAACAAAAAGAAAAGCAAGAAAAGCATTCTAAGGTCACTTCCAGTTCTGGACTTCTCCAAATCCCTGCGGGGTGCCAGGCACCCCGAGGGCTGGCCCCGCCGAACCCCGGGATGAGACCGAGAACACGTTGTACCGCAGCCAGCTCCACATTGAGCTAATATTTGTGGAAGGCTTTCCTGTGACAGCCCATGTCACATGGGGAGAGGGAGGGGACTGGACCGGATTGGGCGAGCGAAGGGATGGGCACGAAGGAATGTGGCATCCTTCCATCAGCCCCCACCTCCCCCCACCCCCCCCTGCCATTGCCCGCCCTGCTGGCACCCGGCAGTGGTGGGTCCTTGCAGAAGCTCAGGCTCACAAACCTCTCTCAGCCTCCGGCCACCAAGTCACAGCTGGTCCTTGAAGAAGGCACAGGGGCTCAGACACACTTGTTGGCACAGGTCAAGGGTCATCTTCTAACGCCCAATGTCAAGGTCATCCCAGGGGCCTTTCCACTTACAGCGGGTTCGCCCAGGGCTGGCCTGTGACATCTCCCCCTGTTTTGTATTTTTGGCTTGGACAATGTTGGGCCCAAGCTCTCTAGAGTCCAACCAGCTTTTGCGTGGTGCCAAGAAAGACAGACGAGCAAGATCCGGGAGCCTACGGCTGCCTCCAATGAAAGGAACAGCAAGGGGTGAATGAACTCCCAAGAGCAGATCAGGCCGACCTGCAGGACGCTGAAGGAAAGGGGGTGGATGGCAGGGGAGAGGGCCAGGGTCTCTGTCTCTGTCTCCCCAACTTTCCTTGACCTGTGCCAAAAGCACCAGGCGCTGACTGTGACCCCTGTCACCGGGCACCCGGCACACCAGCTCCTAGGAGAGCCGGGTCCTGAGAAGAGGAGGGAGGAGAGCAGAGAAAGGGACAGAGTTCACATCCTAAAACCTTCCCGGCATGGCCTCATCTCAGAGTCGGCGTAGCTAGCTAGGTATCAGGGAGGGGGAAGCGAAGGGAATCGGGGTGATTGCGTCTCATGGGCTGGGAATGCAAGCCTGTCTGCTTCCCTGGGTGCTGACTGAACAGACAGGCGATCAATACTGTTATTTCCCCAGAAAACCAGATGTGCCCACGATGTTTTTCGAATGTGCCCAAAGATATGAGTTATTCTGGTCATCCTAAATAAGATTTCTCCTAAACACTTCCTTCTTCGATTTCCTTTCTTCCTCCCCTGGAGCAGCGGTTCTCAACCTGTGGGTCTCGACCCCTTTGGGTGTCGAACGACCCTTCACAGGGGTCGCCTAAAACCAGTGGAAAACACCTATTTCCCATGGTCTTAGGAACCAACACACCGCTCCTCGGTGTAGCAAGGTGTAGCCATGTAGTTTACTGTTGTCCTATGAAGACTGTTACCCATGCTATACCATGATTCAAGACAAAATTTCATTTATTTGTCATGAGAAATAAATATTTCACAATATATAATTACATACTGTTTTTGTGATTAATCACTATGCTTTAATGATGTTCCATTTGTAACAATGAAAATACATCCTGCCTATCAGATATTTACATTACAGTTCATAACAGTAGCAAAATTACAGTGATGCAGTAGCAACGGAAATAATTTCATGGTTGGGGGTCACCACCCCATGAGGAGCTGTCTTAAAGGGTCTCGGCATTAGGAAGGTTGAGAACCAGTGCCCTGGAGGATGTGGGAGGAAAGGAGCTGGGGTTCCTGGGGGCCCACCACACGCAGCTTCTCCGGCAGCCGGTGGGATACACCGGGCCGTGGACTCCCTCCAGCCCAGGCTGCCCTCCGGCTTAAGAAAACGCCTGGCCATTGGGCGACTCTCGGAGAAAGAGGATTTTCTCAGAGGAAGGAGGCCGCTGGCTGTCGCTGGCCGCTGACGCCGAGGAACCAGACTGGGCCTTTCAGACGTGGAACAGCCAGTCCTACCCCCAGCGCGGGTGCCCAGGATTACTGCGCCCAGCGCAGGGCAGTGTTTAATAACTTGATCCTGCTTTACATCTGTCTTTTTATTATGATTACTTTTCTGCAGAATTAACCTGGAGGCTCAAAAACAAACCTGAGGAAAGTTCCTAATGCGCTCTAGCTGCTTTCAAGTTTAAAACCCCGGTACCCCCAGCTGAAACCCTTGGATTTCCACCGCAGGCCTAAGACCTCAAGTTTCTCTCTCAGTTCAACGCCCCCCCGTCTTTTATCGGTAGGTCTGGGGGAGGCGCTTCGCTCCACCATGTATTGTCACCAAAGTCCCAGAACTAGGGACATGCAAAGGAAAAACCTAAGCCATATTGTTGCAATCCCAACTCCTCCTGGACCAGTAAATGCCTCCTGCTGGGAGCTCTCTCCCCCCCCCCCGCCCCCCACTGGGGCCTTCGCTGTGGTCCCCCTGAGCATGAGTCAAACACACTCCCCCCCCCTCCTCTCCGCAGCTCTTGGCCTCATAGTTTTGAAGCCCCCTCTTTGAGATACTAATAAAATCCGGCCAGTCCAGGAGCAGAAGACGCAGCCCTGCATGCCCGGCCTGAGTGACTCAGTGGTGAAATGTCAATCTACACACCAGGAGGTCGCCGGTTCAATTCCCAGTCAGGGCACTTGCCCAGGGTTTGGGCTCCACCCTTGCTGGGGGGCTGGCTGATGGTGATGTTTCTCCCTCTCCCCCTCTCCTTTCCTCTCTTAAATCAATTAAAAAGCAAGTCCCCATTTCCTCCCTGGACAAAGGGTGAGGACAGTCAGCTCTTCTGCAGTGACCAATTAAAAATCAATGAGAACATATATTTTTTAAAATGCCTTCTGCTAAAAATCTGCTATTTAAAAAGGGAGGAGGAGGAGGAGGAGGAGAAAAACGAGGAGGAGGAGAAGGAAGAGGAGGAGGAGGAGGAGGAGGAGGAAGGAGGACGAGGAGGAAGAGGACGAGGAGGAGGAGGAAGAGGAGGAAGGAGGACGAGGAGGAGGAGGAGAAGAAGGAGGAGAAGATAACAGACTCTGGGCTGGAACCTGCAAGTCCCCATTTCTTCCCTGGACAAAGGGCGGGGACAGTCAGCTCTTCTGCAGTGACCAGCTGGTGGCCAGACAGGCCGAAGGGACCCCCCGGGGTTGCCCTTCAATGATGGACACCTGATCTTTTCTCTCTCTCTTCACTTGCTCTGAGCTCCACCCTCCCCCTCCAACCACCAGACAACCCCTACCAGCTGTTTCGCCTTCTCCTCAGAGAGCAGAGGAAGTAGGAAAAGCCTTCCGGGATGTTTATTTCACCCGCAGGGCAAAAAGGAACTGCCCGAGGGGAACCAGGGGCCAGGAGCCAGCTCTGGTTTTTTTATCAGGAAGGAGCCGTCACAACTGGGGGCTCTGGAACCCCCACTGGGTTCCCTGGGTGGCTTTGGCTCACGTGGAAGATTCCAGAGTGAAGCCAGCCGCACCAGTTCTCCTCCAGGAACCGCAGGCGTGAGGCTGTCCCCTGTCACCTGGCTCAGCCCCCCTTCCCTGCGGCCCCCGCGGTGTGGAAAGAAACCAAACGAGTCTCATGACCCAGTTGCCTGTCGGAGGGGCTGCTTCTTCCGAATCCTGAAGGGTCTCCCTTTCCCAGGGTCAGAAGAGGGAGGTACCCAGCTCCCTTTGACCTCTGCCCTTTGTGGGGTCATACACAATGGCCTCAGCCCTCTCTTGCTCTCATCCCTGCGTGGTCTTTGGATAAGTTGCAGAATTTGCTGGCATGTAGCTCTCACCCCCTGTTGCAGCCTCACGGGGCTACTGAGAAGCCAGGCTTAGAGACAGCCAGGACTTGGTCCGCATTCTCTCTCCTAGTCTCTGATTGGCCGTATGACCTCTCACATCTGAACATCTTTGAGGTTTAGGGCCCTCGTCTTTCAGTTTATTTTTAAAACCCGGAACGAGTTTACGTATGTAAAGCACCCCACACTTAAGAGGACACACGGTGCGCAAAACATCTGGCTCTGTAGTCCTGCAAACGAAGTTCAAATGGCAAGATTCCGCTCTGCAAGCTCGCGTTAGACCTGCCACATTCCCCAGTGCAATCCCCTGGCCTTCCGTTCAAGGTCATCATCTCCTCCTCTTCGGACAGGGAGCGTGCACCTACCCGTTAGCCACAAACACGCTGCCATCTCAAGAAAACCCAACACAAACGGAGACGAAGTAAAATCCGGCCGTCGCTGGGCCGCTGCTTAATTCTGCTCCCCCACCCACTTCGGCACTAAGTTAGTTGCACAGCTGCTCCCCCGCCATGCTCCTCCCCGCATCCTGTGTGTCCCTGCGGGCCAGCATCTTGAGCCCAAGTCACAGCTGGCTCCCTCAGGCAGCCCGAGGCCTGACGCCACCTGTGAGGAAAACTCTGCTCTCTGCTGAAAACGCACAGGGCCCCCCGTGCCCCGTCCCTGACACTCCCCTGACATTGTCCTACTACTGTTTCCGTGTAGCGCATCTGGCCAAAGCAAACAGGCCTGCGGAGCCAGCTCTGCAGCGAGCAGCTGCGACCCAGAGCTGGCAGGCCGCGTCAGGAAGCCCAGGCCTCCCCCCGCCCGCC
>JAAGEH010000427.1:2212757-2276555 GCA_011751065.1 Lasiurus cinereus
ACACACACACACACACACACACACACACACACACAGCGATGATGCCATGATGTCGAGATAACGGGGCGTGGGGCCAGGCGGGGGCTTGGGGCGGTGTGGGGACCACTCTGCAGAGTGCCTGGCTTCCCGGCCACTTTACTCTGCCCCTGACACTGGGGCGGAATGGTTCTGAATGTAAACTGTGGTCGAAAATTAAAAAAAAAAAAAGAAAAGAAGAAAGAAACAATGCCAAAGAGAAATAAAATATACACTTAACTGCTTAAAAAAATTTCTTTTAAATAAATAAAAGCATGCGGTAGGCCCAATCCTCTTGTGTACAAGAGGAGATTTTAAATGAGGCAAGACACACACACACACACACACACACACACACACCAGCAGCAGCCTGTTGCTTTCAGCCAGGGCTCTGATGGGAAATGGAGGAGGCGGGTCCTTAGCATTCACACAGCCAGCAGCACCGGGTCCTTCAGCTCTTGGGTTCCCCCAGCTCCTCAGATCCCGAGTGGGGGGCAGGAGAGGTCAGAGCGAGAGCCAGCAGCTCTGAAGGCTCCCTGTGAGGTACCGGACCGAGGGCCCAGGACCCCGGGTTCTCTCCGTGACTTCTAGAGTTAAGCATCGCTTTGGAAATGTTGGAAGGGATGGGAAGTGCTAGGGAGGGGGGAGGGGAGATAAAGGGAGGAGTCAGGCCCTCCCTTCACCCTTACAGCCAATTCTCAGGGGCCAGAGCTCCAACTGATGTGCAGCTTGGGCCGTGTCCATACTGGGCTCAAGGCAGAGGCTGAAAAGGATCCAATCCCCGGGTGGCCATTCAGCCCATGGGGTAGGCCCTGGGGCCTCAGTAATAACACACCAGGCCCCCTGACCGCCGCGTGATGCTGTGCCATTCTCTAAATGCTTTCCGTATACATCTGCCAGTCCTGTGCCACAGCTGCGAAGGGGGTATCGTTACCCAGACACTCGGCTGAGTAAGGACACACACCATGGCCCTCTGACCCCAGATCCTTTCCTCCTCCCTGGCAGAAGGACTTGCATTGCACTTGGAAATGAAGAATGCTCCACTGAAACATGGAGAGGTGACCATGCACAGGTACAAAGATGAGATTAACAGAGGCAGGGCACGAAAGAGGGGAGGATATTTTTCTCTTTTATCAACTTTTAAGAAATGGCTTTACCTCAGCATGTAATACATTTAAGTATGGTCAGCACCTCAGCATGGACTTTATGTAGTTAGTCCATGATTACTGGAGACAAAAATATTTTAAATACTGATAAGAACAGTTTTGCAACTAATGACAACTTTTTAAACACTGATATATGCATACATGTATCTTGAAAGCTGTTCTATTTCTTTTCACATATGTAATATACATAAAGGCTACATTAATTATATTAGTTATATAATTCACTTTGCTCTTGAACTCCTCTTTTACTTAGAAACTAAGAAAAATGCTGGAACTACCCTTCCATGTCAGCAAATGGGTCTGTTTTTGATGAGTATCTAGGGCGCTGCCGATTGCTATTATTGGATACTGATACTGTCCCCATTTGTTCTAGCTGTAAATTATGCTATAATGAAGCTTCTAATGCACGATCTTTGTGCAGCTCTCTCATTAGTTCTTTAAGACAAATTCCGGAAAGTGAGATAACTTGGTCAAAACACATCTGTAATGCATTCAATATATTTCCCAAAGGGTGACCCTTTCCAGAGTCCTAGGAACTGGGCCGGGGCAGTCAGAAGACTCATCAACGATGAAGTCACGAGCCACAGAATATAGCTGGGGGTCAGAGGGCAAGCCATCTTTGGGGATCCTTGGGTGACATTAAGTGAAGACTGGACTTCAATTTCTAGGGCTGAGGGAGGTGCCAACATGTTTGGGTAGAGATCAATTTGGCCAGGAGTAGCAAAAGCAGAAGGAAGGATCAGTTGAAAGAGAGAGACCCCAGAAGGACAGAGGTCCCCAGTCTAGGTGAGTGACCTGGATTTCTGAAATGGGCTGAACCCATTGGCAGGAAGAAGGAGGAGGTGAAAGAGGAGGAGAAGAAAGATAAGTGAGTCACAGCTTACGTGGGGATCGTTAAAGATGGCACAACGCTTTCCAGTTTGAGCAAATGGGAGGATGGAGATGCTAGTCATGCCCGAAACATGGAGGGGAACTTTAAGAGAAGGTCAAGTTTGTTTTCCAGAGTTTGTGTGCGTCTATGCAGAACAGGGAGAGTCCATGGTTTCCATGCGGGTCTGAGGATCAACCCCAGAGCTGGGAGTGAAGGCGGATGACATTGCAAGGGATGAAGAGCAGCATAAAAAAAGGTCCAAGGTCAGCTCCTCGGACAATAGTGGGAGGAACTAAAAAAGACAAAAAGGATGATCAAGAAGAGCCAGTGGAGAAAAAGAAAGCGAACATGGAGCAGTCCGTGTGATGGTCGCGGTGGGGACACGATGCTGGAAGTGACAGAGAGAGGCCAATGAGAAGAAGCCACACAGAAGAAGCCATGGCCGTTGGCTGCACTGGTGAGTTCCTCATGGACTGAGAGGCACCATCCAACCTGCCACGAGTCTGGGAGGAGCTTGGTCTGAGCCTTTGATGAGGACAGAGATGGGAGCGGAACAAAACAGAATTCACTGGGCCTCGGACATGGTAAGAAGGGCATCCACAGGCAGGGTCCAACCAGGATTGCTCCACCCCGCTGACCTGGCTAGAATTTTTTAAGCCTGATTTGGGGGACGAGGGTTGGGAGACAGATTTGGGGAATCCCTTCAATAAATGCACAGCCCACAGAGAAAGCCCAACATGAGACAAGACACTCCACCTCATGCTCTGTCTGGGGCTGTGGTACGCTGGTAACCCAATCGTTTCTCTTGACAAATAGTACGATCCCAATCCAACTCGGAATAAGAAAGATGACATAGTGTTCCATGTTGTGGAGAGGTTGCAAAATGTCCTTTCTCTTCATTCAACACACACAAAAAAGAAAAGTTTTTGGGCCTGAAATAAATGCTACCTTCCCTCCTAACACATAAAGATACTACGTTATAGAAGAATTCTTCCACAGAAGGTGGGTATTTGGTTATAATCTCCACGCCGTGACTCTCTCTGGAGGCAATTTTCTGGGGTATATTCCCCCCGCCCAGTTTCAGAGGCTGCGGGTAGACCTGTCACTGAATCTTCCTCCCCCGCTTCGCCTCCTCCAGGACTCAATGGAGAGCACACACCAGGCAGAACAAAGCAGTGGCAATTGATGACAAATGGACTGAGCTTGTCCCCACAATTCCCTCCCCACACCTCGTTACCATGGAGACACCAGCCAGCGGAAGCTAAGAGCTCAAGAAATACCCATGAAGGACGATCTGATGGACACAGGTGCCGGGGGGATCGATCTGAGCCAAGGTCCATCAATCTGTTCAGAGAAAATGGTGGGATGGGAAACTGGGGACTAAGGGACAAACAGGTGGGCTGTGTCCTTGAGACTAGAAGCCTCTTTTCCCTCCACTGGGACCTGTGTCATTCTGCTCCACCTTGACACCACACACCAAAGCTGGTTTCCCTTCAACGTCCATTTCTTACTCCTGCTTCTCCTTTGCGGGTAGATCTGGATAACCTCTAGAAGGGGCAGCTGGGTATGTCCTCAAGAAGCCAGGAAATGAGGGGGAACGTTTGGAAGACTTGGTCACTGGCACCTCCTTCAACTGATCGGGAAAGTAGACAAGAAAGCCCAAATGCCAAAAGGTTCTCCCCACTCTCTCCAGGTGGGACAAGCAGTGAACATGGCCTCAGAACAGAAAGGTATCTCTTTACAAGGGTGGAGACCCGCCGAAGCCGGTTTGGCTCAGTGGATAGAGCGTCGGTCTTGAAACTGAAAGGTCCCTCCCAGGTTCCATTCTGGTCAAGGGCATGTATCCTGGTTGCGGGCACATCCCCAGTAGGGGGCATGCAGGAGGTGGTTGATCCATGTGTCTCTCTCATTGATGTTTCTAATTCTCTATCCCTCTCCCTTTCTCTCTGTAGAAAATCAATAAAATATATATTTTTTTAAAAAAGAATGAAGAGATCCAACTTATGTCAAGGTTTAGTCTTCACTATCTGTTTTCTGTTTAACAGGAAGCCAATAGTCTAACTTTAATTGGAGTTGCGACCACCGCCATAGGTCTAGTGGATGTAATTTCCCCCAAACAACTGTCATCCAACATAAACATGGAAGGAAGGGAGGAAAGAAACTTCTAAGTTAGTCCTTCTTTTTTTTAAAAAAAAAAAAATACAAATTACGTGAACCTACGTAGGTGCTTTGAAACTCAGTCATTTGAGTCGTTCAAATTCTGGGTACTCACCATCATTCTTATAAAATCTACTTTCCACACTGACCTCACAATAATAGCTGGAGGATAGATACAGCCTATTGCTCTAAGCGTTCAGGTCATTGCTTTGTCATTGTAGCAGGCCGAAAGGTCAAGACCAGACTTTTAAATGCTATAGCTTAGTCATCTCTGCCATCGGCAGGGCCTAAGCATTGATAGGAGACGATAGAGGATAGACAGAGAAGAAAAGTCTGTCTATGCATTCCTGGGAGTCTCTCCGACCCCAGAACGTGAGCATACATTTAAGACCCCAGTTTTTCTGCCTCCAATCCCTCCTGCCAGGATGGAAACCAATCCGCCCAGGCACCTGTGTGCAGGTGAAGGGCCACCACCCGAGCCAGACGGAATCCGACCAGACAGCCTTCCCCGCCAGCGAAGTGGGACGTGGGGGTGGAGGGAGAGACACTTGACTTTCCAAGGGAGTCCCAGGTGTGGGCCCTGACGCACCCCTCCCCCCCCAACATCTGCCCCCTCCTCTTCCTCCCTCCGCTGCCACAGAAGGTAACTTAGAGCAGAGGAGCGGCCGGTGCCGGGACCGGGGGAGGGGAGGAAAGAGTTAAGGCCCAGCTGCCAGCCTGAGCGTGCAGTGAGCGCGGTGCTCCCACTGGAGACCGTCAGCTGTCACCAAGGAACAAAGGCCCCCAGGGCCACTCCCGAGGGGTCCCACCCTGGGAGCCCCGAGAGCTCCCCATGAGGGTTTCCAAATCAGGCCCCAGAGTAAAGCGAGGGACAATGCACCTGCACATTCACACAGTCCGGCCCCGGCAGCCCGCCTCGCCTCCGCCCCTCCCACCGGGCCTCAGAGGCCACTTCACCTCCAGGGACAGTGGAGCCAGTTGAGAACACCCAGTGGGCTGGGCCAGTGTGGGGGGCAGATGGGAAGGGGATAGGGGGGGACACGGGGAGCAGCAGGGGAACCTGCTAGGCAGGGCCCCAGTTGCTGTCAGAGTGAGAAGCCGGAGGCCTCACTCAGGCGTGTAATTGGGGGAACACAGCGGGGCCCAGCAGACCCTACAGAGGTTCCATGAGGGACGTGGGGGCTCAGGTGTTGCCGTTTCTGCTTCCTTGCATCCAAGTCCAGATGATGCAGGTTTGGGGCAAATAGGCTAGAGAGGTCAACCTGGATCACTCGCCCACGCCAGGAGCCCTCTTAGCAGGTGGGCCCAGAAGATTCCTTATTCCTGACAGAGCCCAGGGCAAGATGGGCACCGGGTTTTCAAAGGGGCTACCTCAGTTGTGATGGCCCCGGGGTGGGCGGGAGGGGCGGACAGACACACGGCCATTGCAATCACAGCGAGGTTGCAACTCCATGTCAGTGAGTAAACAAATACCAGATTGTTCCCACTTCGTTCACATTTCACATCATGGTTTAAAGTTCTGGGGGTCTCAGGGTGGGTAAAGGCCTCCCCTGCGGAGGGCTCTTGGTTTTCATTCAGATTTGAACACTTTTTCTTTTTTCTTTTCTCCTACCCAGACCCAAAGCCATTGTCTCTCAGCTCCAGGCATCACAGGGTCCCTGCTAGGGACACTTTGGGGCGCTGAGCTATGAGGGAGAGGCCCTAGCTCAGGGGTTCTGGCTCTCCCCTCCTCTGCCGGTGTCAGGGGCAGCCTGGTCGCGCCCGCGTGGGTTGGTTCAGTGGGAGGCATCAGCACTTATGGCGCCCACCAGGGAGGGCAGAACAATCCCGATGCCCGCTGGCTGCACCTGCAGGGGCTCTTTAAGGAAGCCCAGGGCACCCCGAGGTGAGCAGGCCAGAGGCTTCAGAGCTCTCGGGGTTTCCCAAAAGTATGTGCCTCGGAGGGGCCAGAATCCAGACTCGGCAAAATCCACCCAAAGTCCCACTCAGCCAAGCCCCTCTATACCCACACCTGCCAGCGATGATGGGACGCTCACATGCTACACGCTGCTTGCAACGGAGGTGGTGACATTTACTTCTCACGGTTCTGTTTTACGCAGGAGAAAGATGAGGCCCCCACTTTCCTAAGGCCACATGGGAATCACACCGAGGAAAACACAGGCGGAGTCAAGGTTTCCGCCCCCCACTCACCCCAAAGTTCTGGATCATCAAGTCCCCTGCACCCCGTCCCTGCACTGAATTGCCAGTCTGCAATGGAGTCTTCGGGGTGCCTCACTTACCCTCTCTTCTGTTCTCTCGTGCTCAGGGGGATGGAGCAAGATGGACCTCTCCGCACCAGAGGACCGCCCTCACGCTGGAGGAGCAAACAAGGGCGGCAGGAGCCAGTCCAATCAGGTCCAAGGTTAATTCTGCTGCCTGCACGCTGAGCACCCCCCGCCAATGGCCTGCCCTCTCTGAGCCTGGGTCTCTTCCTGTGTGAAAATCTAGAGATAGCATGGCCTCAGGGACAAGAGGGAGAAACCTGAGCTGGAAGGCCTGACCCATTATGGATGGGGGGGCGGCCCCCCCCCCCCCCATTCCTTATCTGTTCCCCTCCCTTCCCACCCTCACCAGAGAAAGGCCACTGTTAACCTGTCCTCCAGCCACTGCTTCCAGGGAAATACTCCCAGGAACAGCAGTGTTTTCAGCTTCCCATTCACTTCATTATCTCTTAACCTTCCGAATCCTGGCAAGAAGGACAGATAAGAAATACTGCCTACAGCCGAAACCGGTTTGGCTCAGTGGATAGAGCGTTGGCCTGTAGACTGAAAGGTCCTGGGTTCGATTCCAGTCAGGGGCATGTACCTTGGTTGCGGGCACATCCCCCGGTGGCAGGTGTGCAGGAGGCAGCTGATCCATGTCCCTCTCTCATCGATGTTTCTAACTCTCTATCCCTCTCCCTTTCTCTCTGTAAAAAATCAACAAAATATATTTTTTAAAAAAAAGAATAAATAAAAGAATGACATGTTCACCCCAAATCTAGACTTGCTCTACCCCCAACTCACTCTTGCCCGGTGACATCAGAGTGCTACCCAATCCCTTTCCCCACATTTCACTCCTTTTAAAACGTCAGCTCGGCTCTGGGAACTAAGGAAACTTTCAGAGGGACGTTGGCAGACGCCAAGGAGAGACACCACACATTACTGATGCGCCTTCATGACGGGCAGGAGGGCGGAGGTGTGACTTGAGTGACCAGGCGCTGGGGCTGGGACAGGACCAGGGGAGTGAGGCCGCGTCCAGGCTGGAGAGAAGAATGAGGAACAGGTCCGTGTGGGACTGGGCTATGCACACCCCCAGGGATCGCTGTGTGGTGTGAACGGAGGGCATGGAGTTGAAGAACTTGCCTCCTCAAGAGGCAAGACAGTGTGTGAGGTCAAGACAGACCACTTGGGGTCAGAGCTCCCACCTGGCCCCTTCCTGAATAGGAAAACTCAGTTCCCTCACCTCTAAAAGGTGGGAATAAGTACCCATGTTTCCGAGGGGCGGTGGTGTGAATGGGATGAAATAAGACATGCTTAGGAGATCCTGGCACAAGGAGACATTCAACCAAGCGGGAACTCTGGGGTGGACAGAAGTGAGGACTGAGAAACAAGCTGAGGACCCAGGGGGCGTGGCTCCATGATTGCGCATCACCCTAGGAACCAGCAGGTCACGGTTCGATTCCCGGTCAGGGCACAGGCCTGAGTTTCAGGCTCGATCCCCAGTGTGGGGCCTGCAGGAAGCAGCCCGTCAATGCTTCTCTCTCATCCTTGGTGTTTCTATCTCTCTCTCCCTCTCCCTTCCTCCCTGAAACCAATAAAAATATATTTAAAAAAAAAAAAAGAAAAGGAAAATAAGCAGGTGGAGGAAGCTGTGGGCTAGCAGCGGTCAAGGCCGGTGAGAAGGGATAAGATCTGTGGCAGCGACCGGAGAACCTGAGCTGCCGAGTTCATCTCGGGTGATTAATGGTGACGTGAAGCCAATAAAGGGAAGAGGAGAGCCATCTATTAACTGCAGGGAAGTAGGAAGCGGGCAGGTTCCCAGGAAGGGCCAAGCAGAGCCTGGATTTCCTCCAGGCGCTGGCGGGGGGCGGGGGAGACGGGGGGGGGGGGGGGGCGCCGCTCTGAGGGCCGCGTGACCCCGGGGCCGGGACAGCCCAGGTACAAATTGCGCAACATCCCCTGTCTGACCCAGAGTTACGGTCTTCCTTGTCTATGCTTGTTCCGATTCCCAGAACCCGGGGGTTTCACGCCGTCCTCCCCCCGCCCGCCCCCATCTCTGACACGAACCCGGTTCGGCAAACATTCGATGGGTCGCCCGTGCCAAAACCTAGGTGACGGGAGACGATTCAGAAGGGAAACCCACCCCGCCGGTATTTACCTTCAAAAGCTCATTAAACAAGAACGTTGATCTAGCAAACATTTTTGGGACTCGGGCCGGTTCCAAGCACCGATGGGCACAGAGGGCACGGGGCGCAGAGCACGGCCGCTTCCGGCTCTAACGTGCAGGTGCCCATCGTGGGAACCAGGCTGTGCGGGCTGGTCGCTCCCCCAAACCCTCCCCGGCCAGAGGCCGGACATTCCGTCACCTGGAGGCACCTGCTCCTCCCGACGGCAAGAAGAGCCTCATCCACAGCCCCCGATGGGGGACCCTCCGGGGAGCGGGAGGGCTGTTCTTTCTGCCTGTCCCCCTGTGCAGGAGGAGCCACGACACTGAACACGCTGGAGGCCAGAGGGAGGGCCGGGGAAGCCAGCGACCCCACGCCTCATCCTGCTGCTCTCGATGGCTGATTCTGTGACCTGGGGCAGGTCCGTCCCTCTCTCTACCTCAGTCTCTCTCAATAGAAGCCAAGAGATTCTCCCAGCGCCACCGTGCTAGGAGTTAAGTGGGATGCCAACCATATTAACTCAGAGGACCGCTTTGCTTCTTCCCAAATTATACATTAGTGTGATGAAGGTCCATCCATAGAATAAATGATTATATGATTAACACATTGTATACTAATGTGATATGATAAATTATATGTGCCTATACAGTGGTACCTCGAGATACGAGTTTAATTCGTTCCGTAACCTTGAGGCGTGGGAAACTATGAGATGCTCGAGTCGAGGTAAACTGATGGGTCGTGTGCAGCCGGCTGATCCGAGAGATTACTCCTATCTCAAATGTTGCTCGTATTTCAAAGCAAAAATCACTCGCTCGACAGCTCGTATCTCAAAAATCTCGAGGTACCACTGTATATATTAGCTGGAGGAGTTGAGTAGAGGTGAGAAAGTAGGGTTGAGGCTGGATCAGCATGGGGCCAATCAAGTTATGGAGCAGCTGAAACCGGTTGGCTCAGTGGATAAAAGCATAGGCTCGCGAACTGAAAGGTCCCGGGTTCGATTCCGGTCAGGGGCATGTATCTTGGTTGTGGGCACATCCCCAGTGGGGGGTGGGTGTTGAAGGCAGCTGATCGATGTCTCTCTCTCATCGATGTTTCTGGCTCTCTATCCCTCTCCCTTCCTCTCTGTAAAAATCAGTAAAATATATTTTAAAAAAAAGTTATGGAGCGGCAGAAACTATGGGACACACAGCAAAGCAACGTGGAAAAGGGACCGTGAAGCGCAAGTGTCAGCAAAGCAGGAGGAGAGACGGGTTGGCTCCTGAGAGATGGGAGAGGGAGAGGGCCAGCTTACAGCCCTTCCAGGCTCAGTCCTCAGTTCCCGGAGACCCAGCAGCAGGGCACAGCCCGTGCAAAACAAGGTCAAGGGCAACTAAAACCCCGCAGGGCACTGGTGGCCCAAGTCCCTCCTAAACACAGATTCAGAAGCACCCACAGTGTCCATGTGAATCACCATCCTGTGCTTACTCAGTATGTCCATACTACCGTGCATTTTCTCATGGGCCTGCTCTGGCTATTCTGAATATATTTTTATTGATTGCAGAGAGGAAGGGAGAGGGAGAGAGACATGGAAACATCCATGATGACAATCACTGATCTGCTGCCTCCTGCACGCCCCCTACTGGGGATGGAGCCTTCCCGCCAGCAACCTGGGCATGCACCCTAACTAGGAATCAAACCTTGACCTCCTGGTTCACAGGTTGATGCTCGACCACTGAGCCACACCAGTCCATGCTCTAAGCCCGTGGTCGGCAAACTGCGGCTCGAGAGCCACATGCGGCTCTTTGGCCCCTTGAGTGTGGCTCTTCCACAAAATACCACGGCCCGGGCGAGTCTATTTTGAAGAAGTGGCGTTAGAAGAAGTTTAAGTTTAAAAAATGTGGCTCGCCGAGACCGGTTTGGCTCAGTGGATAGAGCGTCAGCCTGGGGACTGAAAGGTCCCGGGTTCGATTCCGGTCAGGGGAGTGTATCTTGGTTGCGGGCACATCCCCGATAGGGGACGTGCAGGAGGCGGCTTATCGATTTTTTTTCTCATCGATGTTTCTGGCTCTCTATCTCTCTCCTTCCCTCTCTGTAAAAAATCAATAAAATATTTTTTAAAAAATATATAAAAAATGTGGCTCTCCAAAGAAATTTCCATCGTTGTCCTGCTGATATTTGGCTCTGTTGACTAATGAGTTTGCCGACCACTGCTCTAACCTGTTTTAGATTATAACCTCTGGAAGTGAGGGACAATTTCTTTTTCTATCTGTACAGCACCTAGCACAATAATATGTTGGCAGCTGGGGAGGTTTATTTTAAGCATCATACTTCAAAAGTTAGAAAGAGGGGGAGGGGGCTGGTAAAAAGGGGGATTAAGAAGTACTTAAAATTAGTTACAAAATAGTCACAGGGATGTGCAGGACAGCATAGGGTGTATCATTAATAATATTGTAGTAACTATGCATGGTATTGGGTGGATACTTGAATATCAGAGGAATCACTGTATAAACTCTATGACTGTCTAACCACCGTGCTGTTCCCCTGAAATAATACAAAATAGTGTTGCATGTCAACTGTAATTGAAAATAAAATAAAATAAAATAAAATAAAATAAAACAAGCATACATTTTAAGATACAATTTAGATAGGATTAGGAAAAAAAAATGTTCTCACCTCCAAAGTTTTGACTCTTTAAACTCTAGGCATGTCCTAGTCAGAACAGCCCAAACTGGAAACATGCCAACTGTCCATCCGCAGCAGAACGGAAATAAAACAAATTGTGGTATTTCCACACAATGGACTACCTTACCACAGAGAGAAGAAACACTCTACGGCTTTATGCAAGCATCGGGCCGAACGTCGCGTAAAAGAATCCCGACACCAAACCACACGCGTGTGTGTTTTCATTTACAGAGGGCTCGGCTGTAAGCGACACCCCGGGGATGGCAGGAGCAGCCACGCCAGGGGCTTCCCTGGACGGGGCGGGAGGAGGGGGTGGGAGGAAGCGTGAAGGGCAGAGCTTCTGAGGTTCTGCCCCCCCTATCCAGGTGCAGGTTACACAAAGGCAGGAACAGTTGGTGAAACAGATCAAGCTGCTCACCTTTGCGATGTGTGCGCTGTTTTGTAGCACTCATACCACCTTCCAACAGAAAAGCCGAGAGCTGTATGTTTAACTCTGGCAAACAGAAAATCAGACGCCGGACAGTGTCTGGATTTTGCAAAGCAGCTCTGAGGCTGGTGACATCTGGACGGGGCGCTGTTATTCTGAACCATCGAGGCAAAGTGTTTCTCAACCTGTGAGTCGAGACCCCTCTGGGGGTCGAACGACCCTTTCACAGGGGTCGCCTAAGACCATCGGAAAATGCAGATATTTACATCACGATGCCTAACAGCAGCAAAATTTCATGGTTGGGGGTCACCCCCACATAAGGAACTGTATGCAAGGGTCGCGGCCTTAGGAAGGTTGAGAACCCCTGGTCTAGGCAAAGCGTGCTGGAGGAGACTATTTTGTCAGGGCACTGGCTTTAGGGAATGGCCGGCTTTTTATCCCAGGCGGTGAGCTCGGCCCCCGGAGGCTGTTCTCACGCAGCCCCTGGGGGAGAAGGAATTCATTCTGTCAGGACCTGGGCTCGAATGCACAGGACCTCCACCAACGGCGTGCAGATTTCCTCAGAACTAGAAACAGCGCTGAAGAGGGTTTCTTCCTGGTTAAATGGAGGTCCTTTTCAGGATAAAATGTCTCACTGATAAACTTCAGAAGAATGATTCCAATGTCATGTTTCCTTTCAGTAGACACTGAGTGGCCAGATGATGATCTCTGAAAGCATAATGGCCTGGCCACTCAGTGCATAGCCTATATAATAAAAGGCTAACATGCAAATTGCCCCCTCGACCAGGAGTTCTACCAGCAGGCAGGCCAGCCACCTGCCCATGTCCCCTCCCCCTGGGCAGGCTGGCCGGACCCCGCCCATGCATGAATTCATGCACCAGGCCTCTAATACACACACACACACACACACACACACACACACACACACCACAACACACTGAATGGCCAGATTATTATGTGTTCAGAGATCATAATAATCTGGCCACCCAGTGTATAAGAACCTGTTTGATATTTTTTTCTTTCTAATATGTTTCTTGGACTATCTTCTCCCTAACTTTCCCCCCATGATGGTTATAAATGGAGGGATAAACCCCCAGAGTAATAACCCGTTCATGCAAGATTCCCTCTCAGAAAAGCTATGTCATAAAGGCAGAGCCCTTAGGAGGCTGAGAACGAATAACTGTATTATTTATGCATAGATGCAGATAAGCAGATAACAAGCTCATAGAAGCTCGGGTAAGCCTGTGTGGAGAGCGGCGCTCCGTTCTTTAATGGCAATGAGAAACCTTCTTTCAGAAATGAGCACTTTATCTTTAAAAGAAAAAGTTTCTCAGGATTCCCATGATCCTATCACGTTTGAAAATCTACCCTTTCAGGAAGAGGAACCATTACATTTGAACATTAACTTTTTTCTATTATAACCAATCCTCCTTAAAAAAAATAAATAAATAAATAAAAGAAGGGCTCTTAGAGTTCATTAGTTGAATTAAAGGTGACTTTTTTCCATTTTCAATGTTAATCCCGCTAACGCTGCTTAACTCAGAAATCACTGGCAGCTCAGCACCTTCTCCGGAGGACAGGGCGCACACGGCGGCTCTGGGGGTGGCGTGGAGGGCTTGGGTTCAGCTGCTCTACCCCAGTGTGCATCCGGGTCACTTGGGAGCTTGTTAAAATGCAGGTTCCCAGGGCCCTCCCTCCCAGAGATCCTGCAGAGACAGGTCTCAGCTTGGAACCCAGGATTGCCTTTTTATTGAAGGCCCTCCCGGGCACTGCGGGGGGAGGGGGGTCTCCTGGGCAGAGACATTGGGGTGCTTGCTGTATATGCACCCCCTCGGATTCTGCACAGAGCAACCGAGGTAGACCAGATGTCCGTAGCAGTCCAGCCACTTCCCACAGGCCCCGCGTCACTTCAGTTCCCATGTCCAGCGCCCACACTGATCCCAATTTGGGGACGGATTGTATTGCAAAGGGTATTTTGTCAAGCTTAGCTGGAACTAAGCACCCATGTGGCTTTTTTGTTCTTGCCTTTTGAATGGCGCTTGGGGTCCGTGGGCCCCCGTATTGAACCTATAAGGGAGCAATGTTGCAGCAATAACTATTATAAGCAGGGCTCTGGGAACAGAGAGCTATGAAGGTGAAAAGTCATTGTCACGTTTCCCAGACAGGAATGCTCTTAAGCAAAAGAGAGAAAAAAAAAAATGGTGCTGGTGGGGGCAGGGGCAGGGGGAGAGTTTGTTTGTCAACCACGCCCTTCCCTTTCTGCATTTTCTCTCTCCTGGGGTCCTTTCTCTGCCTGGTTAGGGTTATCTCAACCTTCATTCAACTTTTCTCAGGTCTACTTCCCGTTATTGGGTTCCCATAACTTAGGGCAGCTAATAGCAGCTAAGATGTAAGAGAATGGCGATCTGATTGGATTCGTTCATGCTAGTGTGTGATTGACTGATACCAGGGAGCAATACTTAAGTGGCACTTACAGGGAATGTGTCTCTGGCCAGTCACACTCTAGTTCTCCGGTTTCTCCCGGAAGAAGGAGCCTTCCAGACTCTTCCTCGCCTGTGTGTCTGAAAGATGTCCTACTTATCATCTTCAAGTTGGCCATCCCCGCCCTGAAAGTTAGCTTTGTCCCAATCCCGAGGACGCACTCCCCATGCACAGCGAATTCATTTGAGTTTTGGGGAGCATAGCTAACGTGGTATGACGCCAACCCAACTTGGTCCAGCGACTGTTACTTCTTTACCCCAAACCTGTAAAAATTTAACCTGGCTTTTCTCTCAGGACACTACAATTCCTCTTTTTTTCTCTTTGCCATATTCCTAAAAGCACTGGAGGCTGTCCCCTTTCCAAAAAACAACAGCAATATTGAAAAAGGGCAAAGACATGGCCAGCTCCCAGTACAAAAGTCATTATTGGCCTGACTGCCACATCTCTGGTCCTCCAGACTGACCTACGGATGGCTCAACAGAGTCCTGTCCCCCCCAAATCTGGGTATCAGCCTCTCCATCCTCTTTGTGCTGGGACCTCTCTCCCCGCGATTCCCTCAGCATCTTATCCTTTTGCAATGTCCAGCTCCAACCACGCCAGGGACAGACCAATGGAGAGCCACACTGAAGCAACCGTGGACCAGTCCCCGCATCCACGGCAGATCCGAAAGGAGGACGAGGGCTTGTGGGTCCAGCCGCCCTGGGTCACCCCGCGTTACTCAGCAGCTCCGGAGTGCTGGCTGCCTCCCCAGCTGCCACTGGTGGGGGGGGCCCTGTGGGTGGACACAGGTGAATAAGAGACAAACCCTGCACTGTGATTACTTAAGATAAAAGCGTTAAGTGTAAAGAAAGAGGTACACCAGGCTAGGAGAGAGAGGCGGGGGGGAGGGGCAGAGAAAGGAAAGGTTTTGCCCTTGAGCAGGGCTGGAGGCACAGAACCTGAGCTGCTTCTTGGAGGTCTGAGGTTTATGGACCCACAAAGTGACTCCTGAAAGGAGAGTGATGTGGTGCAAGTGACCGGCAGAAGGGCAAAGGGCACAGGAGGGAGGGAAGGCCCCAGAAGCTCCAGGTGAGAGTTGGGCGCAGGCAAAGGGCTGGGTGGGAGGAGGGAGGGATAGGATGACAGGTGAGCTGCCAAAACTCACCACGTGAGCACGGGGCTGGGGGGGGGGGGGGAAGAGGGGAGGGAGATGGCCCAGGCGGGTCCTAAGGAATGTGCCCCATTTTTCTGGCTCCTGGGGGACTCCAGGCCTTCGCATCAGAGACAGGTCGCCTGACAGCCAGCAAGCAGATGTGGCCCATGAATAAACATCCCCGCGGGGCCAGGGGGAGGGGGATCCATAGGAAGAGAGAGTGGAGGTGGGGGGGCTGCCCTACCTCGGCCCCCTCCCCCTGCTCGCTCCCAGGGCCGCAGACACGCCGCCCTGGCCCCGAGGCGGCACCAGGTCGGCCGCCCGGCACATTAATCCGGGTGGATTTGGCCATCGCGTGACCCAGCCAATGGGTGCGAGGGAGGGGACGGCAGGAACGCCTCTCCTTTCACGCCACAAAAGGATTTTCGTCCCCCGAGAGCACAATGAAGAAAAAAAAAAAAAGAAAAAGAAAAAAAAAGCCAATCAAGGCGGGATCAGCTGTGGGCCGGTCGCTGCGGATCGGTCTCTCCCAGAGGGGGGCGGGGGGGACCCGTCGGTCCGTGTGGGAAACCCACAGGCTCCGCTTCTCACACATTGTTCGCCTCCTCTCCAGCGGCACCCCCTCCCCGCCGGCCTGGACCCTCCTCCCCTCTCCCTCCCCTCCCCAAAGCCGTTAATGCCACAAAAGATACTTTCCCCATTGTGCCCGGGACAGCTGAGAGGTCCCTGCGAGGCAGTGAGCCCGAGTCCTCTCCTGGGAGAGAGGGGGGAGGCTGGACCAGCCCCACGGGGAGCGGGATGCTTATCATACAAAAGAATTAAGCCCACGGGCGGGGGCGCGCCCAGCTCCTGGGGGACAGCCGGGGGGTGAAAGGCGGGTACATGTTCATTAGGGTGCCAATTGCAAAAGGGCAGCTCGGGGCAACAGCGACCAGACATTGTGATGCAGAAAGCTCTCCCCGCCCCCTGCACCAGGAAGGGCAGGGCAGGTGGAGGTGGGAGGGGGGAGGGGAGCAGCCGGGTTAAAGCCGGGCCCAGGGGAGAGGAGTGGGGGGCATGCTCCGGGCTGTATTGTTGGCCCGGAGGTCCGTCCAGGGAAAAGTCAAGTTTTCTATGAAGGAAACTAGTTGGACTTGTCGGGGAGGGGAAGGGCGGGGAGGAGGGGGGGGGCGCTGGGTGCGGAGCTAGTCCACTTGGGACCAAGGCCACCTGGGAGGGGGTCCGGCCACCAGCCATTCTGTTCTGAGGCTCTGCCCTGTCCAGGGGAGATGCTGGTGGGAGGGAGGAGGATTGGCATTGAGAGAAGGGAGGCACCCGCCCTGGCCCTGCCCCTCTCTCTGGCGGGTGGCTGGGAGCATCGGGGTGACTCTCTGAGCCCCCGATTCTTTTTCATGCAAATGGAGAGAAAACTGCCAGGTGGTGCTCAGAGTCTCCAGGTGGGAAGGTAGCCCCCTCCCCCCACTCCCAGCGACACTGCAAAGAAAGAGCCAGGTGAGCCAGGCTGAAGGCAGGAGGCAGGCTTTGCTGCCCTGGGCCCAGGCCATGCGGTGCAGGGTTCCAGCCTCCTGGACTGGGAGCCCCCCACCCCCCTTACCCCCGACCTCCTGGCCTCGGTTTCCTTCGCCGCCTCATCCAGAGCGCGGCCTGGTGCCTAACTGGGCCGCTGTCCCTCCAGACCAGTGGTTCTCAACCTTCCTAAGGCCGCCACCCTTGCATCCAGTTCCTCATGGGGTGGTGACCCCCAACCATGAAATTTTGCTACTGTGATGCATCGTGATGTAAATATCTGCATTTTCCGATGGTCTTAGGCGACCCCTGTGAAAGGGTCGTTCGACCCCAAAGGGGTGGGGTCGCGACCCACAGGTTGAGAACCGCTGCTCCTGGCATTCCAATCTTCGGCCCTGGTGCCCTGGGCCTGGATGGCTCAACAGGTGAGCTCGGGGTCTCTGCTCCGTTTCGCCTTGCTCCCCAGCTTTGAGGAGCATGAGGACGGCGCTGTGGACAGAGGCTGTGGGGGCACTGAGCAGGGGGGGCACGTGGAGATGGTGCAGGGGAGACAGATACGAACCCACTACGGGAGGGCAGGCTTGCCAGCCGCCCGGTTATCATCAAGGCAGGAGGTGGCGGTCCTCGTCATTTCTCATCGCCCTCCGGGTCCCCGGAAACCCAGAATCCAGCTGAACGCTGACCCTGTTACTGAGAACCAAGTGGGTGGTAGGAACGGCCACAGGACAGATGCTGGCCGGGTGTTCCCAGAGTCAAAGGCAAGACGAGCGAAGCGGCCCCAGGTGAAGCCATCCGAGGCTGAGTCTGAATTTCCGCGGACATTCTGCAGCGAAGTGGGGCGCGGGGGGTGTCAGGGTGGGAACTGCGTACTTTCACACCTGATGACGTCACTGCACGCCCCCCCCCGCCCCTCTCTCCCCAGGACGGACCCTTTGCGCCCGGCAGTCCCCAACCCCCAGGCCTCAGGGGAACGGAGGCCTCCGAGGAGGTTTCAAGGCCAAAGCCGGCCCTCCAGCCAGACAGAAGCACCGGCTCAGGCTGGCTGTGCCCAGAGCCGCCAATAAAATACTTCCAGAGAGAGCCTGACCCCGGTGCGTCGGGGAAGGGTCTAGAACAGTGGTTCTCAACCTTCCTAATGCTGAGACCCTTTAAGACAGCTCCTCATGTGGTGGTGACCCCCAACCATAAAATGATTTCCGTTGCTACTTCCTAGCTGTAATTTTGCTACTGTTATGAACTGTAATGCAAATATCTGATAGGCAGGATGTATTTTTATTGTTACAAATTGAACATCATTAAAGCATAGTGATTAATCACAAAAACAATATGTAATTATATATTGTGAAATATTTATTTCTAATGACAAATAAATGAAATGTTGTCTTGAATCGTGGTGTAGCATGGGTAACAGTCTTCATATGACAACAGTAAACTACATGGCTACACTTTGCTACACCGAGGAGCAGTGCGTTGGTTCCTAAGATCATGGGAAATAGGTGTTTTCTGATAGTCTTAGGCGACCCCGGACCTTCAAAGGGGTCGCAACCCACAGGTTGAGAACCGCTGGTCTAGAAGAATGCCCTGCTGGCTGGGGCCCAGCCTGGCTGGTTCCAGGGTCTCTGCATTCAATCCCGAGTCGTGGGAAAAAGACACCCAGGTGGGAGCGGGGTGTGGACGGGGCGCAAGAGGCAGCTAGTCCTTAAAGCGACGGGGGATGCGTTGCCGGGCGCTAGAAGTGGGGGAGCGCTTTAGGCGAAAAGGCACTCTTCTAGAATGTCTCTGGATGAGAGGACGGGTCAGACTTCCATCCAGGGAGCTCAGAGAAAGTCTTCGCGGCGAAGGCACAGCCAGGCTCTGCTATCTCACATCTTTAATAAGCTCCCTCTTATCTTCCTCCGCTATCACCTGTGATTTTTGATCCCTCGGTAGGAATGTCAAGCTCCCAACCCCAGAATTCCGAGGACACTGGAGAGGGAGGGGGAGAGGGATGAAGAAGGGAGGGGGGCCGGCGCAAACGAGGAGGTTGCTAACTTCCACCAGGCCGGGTTTCCTTCCTTTGAAAGCCCCCGCCTGGCCCCTCGGGTTAATAGCATTGGAGTTCAACATCTCCCCAGGTGCAAGGACAGGTCGCCGGGAGGAAACCGCTTCCTGAAGCCAGCCGAGCTCAGAAATTACCCCCGGTCGCGGCCATTAGCAGAAGTAAAACATTAAAAAGCAGGAGGCAAAGTCCATTTGCATGCTAATCGCCCCCGCTGCGGGGCTGGGAAGCCGTGTTTCACAACAAAGCGGATAGCTTTCCCACTCGGGCGACGGGCCACATTAACCCCTGGCTTCTCGCTGCCACTCTGGGGCCCGCAGGCTCGGGGCTGGAGCTCTGCGGGCCCCCGTGGGGGGAGACACGGGTTAACTGCGCACCCAGCCGCCCTCCGCGGCCTCATTCTCTCCGGCTGGGGAGGGAGCGGAGAGAGAAAGAGGCTTGAAAAAGTTCTGAATGTCTTAAGGGGGCAGAGAGAGGAGGGCGGAGAGAGACATGCCCGGGTGAAAAGGAACATTTTTTTTTTCTTCTCGAAAACACGTTGGAATGGGCCCGGCACAGGCGCTACCATCAAATGAGACTTGAATTTGAATGTGGCTGTCCCGCTTCCTCGCCATGGGATGCTGAACAAGTGACTCTGATCCTTTCTTAAAAAAAATGTATTCTATTGATTTCTTACAGAGAGAAAGGCAGAGGGACAGAGAGTTAGAGACATAGGTGAGAGAGAGACACTGATCAGCTGCCTCCTGCACGCCCCGCACTGGGGATGTGCCCCAACCAAGATACATGCCCCTGACCCCCAACCAAGATACATGCCCCTGACCAGAATCGAACCTGGGACCCTTCAGGGTCCACAGACCGACGTTCTATCCACTGAGCCAAACTGGTTTCAGCTGACTGATTCTTGGAGCCTCGTTTGCTCCTAGCACAAGATAGAGTGAGGATTCCATGAGGCCAGGACATAGCCCCTCTCTGTCCCTGGTAACTGTCACGGTCATGGGGACCCTGTTGGAGCAGGTGGCACCTGCAGTGTCTCAGGGGGGGATTTTACAAAGAACTTTGGGGCGCGGTGCCTTAAGAAAGGCACCCTGGTTTTATTGGAGATGCAAGCAGCCCGTGGGCCTCATGCAGACAGTTACTCTTGGAACACGGGCAGATGCGTATAAAGACGCCTTTTATCTCCCCCGAACGTGAAGGTCACCTGGGACTCGGATCCCACCAAAGGAGGCCATGCTCAAGAATACACCTTGAACTTGAGGCAGCCCACAGCAATCAGGAGAAAATCCCAAACTCCAACCGGAGGACTGGATAGACCAGAACTTGGATTTGGGAGCGAGGTGGGCCTTGGTTCCGAGATCCTCTTGCTTTGGAATGACCTGGCTGAGTTACTTTGATCAAATTTCTTCTTCTTTTCTTCTTCTTCCTCCCTCTCCTCCTCCCCCTTTCCTCTTCCTCCTCTTCCTGCTCTTCTTCTTTCTCTTCTTCCTCTCCTCCTTCCTCTCTTCCTCCTCCTTCTTCTTTTTAATCCTCAACTGAGGATATTTTTCCATTTATTTTTAGAGAGAGTGGAAGAGGGAAAGACGAGAGAAATGTCCATGTGAGAGAAACACATTGATTGATTTTTTTTCCTGAAGGATCCCCAACCAGGGCCTGGCCCCAGGTAGGAGCCAGCAACCAAGATACATGCCCTTGACCGGAATCAAACCGGGGACCCTTCAGTCTGCAAGCGGACACACTATCCACTGAGCCAAACCGGCCAGGGCACTTTGAACCCATTTCTTCACCTCCCAGTGGCCCAGGGACGCAGGAGAAAACATGGATGATCAAATGTCATGCATTCCGGGCAAGAGTTCCCTGAGTAAGCACTCAATACGTGGCAATTACTGAGGCCCTATCTTTTTCTCTTTTCCCAGTATCTCTCCCCTCGCCTTCCCCAAGACGCAGGGAGCAAGCCGGGCCGGAGTATGACCCGCGGAGCATCCGGGCCAACTCATCGAAATCGGGTCAACATGAGGGAAGGGAAGTTTCTGTTTGTACATGGGGTCCTCCTCCCTCCCCGCGGTTCTACCGATGGGAAAGAGGCTGCCGGAAGGAGAGCCGAGTTCACCAAGGCCTGGCCAAATATTAATCCGGCCGCTCACGGATGGGCAGTGATGCGCGCTGGCCGACAGCTACCTGTGGGCCGGGACCAGCCCCGCCTGGCCCCATGGGCACTCCCCATGACCGCCCCCCGCTACCCCCCATCCTCGGTTCAGAATCTATTTCCAGGTTGCTTTCCAAGGAAAGAGAGCCCTCACTCCAGAAACAACCGTTTGTTTCTCTAACAAGGTGGCACCCCACAATGGTAGTTTCTACCCCTGACCGCGCATTAGAATCACAGAGGAAACTTTTCACCAATTATCCTGGGCGCTACCACCCACCCCCCTTCATTGATTATGATTCAGCTTTTGTGGGGTGAGCCTGGTACATGGGTATTTGATTTTTTTAACATGTTTTAATTGATTTTAGTTATTTTTTTATTGATTTTTTTTACATAGAGGAAGGGAGAGGGATAGAGAGTTGGACACATTGATGAGAGAGAAACATCCATCAGCTGCCTCCTGCACGCCCCCTACTGGGGATGTGCCCACAACCAAGGTACATGCCCTTGACCGGAATCGAACCTGGGACCTTTCCAGTCCACAGACCGACGCACTGTCCACTGAGCCAAACCGGTCAGGGCTACCTGGGTATTTGAAAATAGCGCTCCCGCCCAGCAGACACACAGATGGCCAACAGCTGTAGGAAAGATGCTCCACCTCACTGGCTATCATGGAAACACAAATGAAAACCACAAGGAGATCCTGAGATACCTCTTCAACCTGTTAAAATGGCTATTATCAGTAAGACAATAGACAGATGATTCTCGATGATTCTCGGAGGGAAGACAGGGGCCGGAAGAGATGAACGGAAGAATTTGTATGCATAGATGCATAACCCATGGACACAGACAATAGTGGGGTGAAAGCCTGGGGAGCAGTCAGGAGTGGAGAGGTAGGGGGGTTACTGGTGGGAGGGGGAGAGGGACATCTGTAATACCTTCAACAATAAAAATAAATCCAAAAGGGAGCCCCTTACTTACTTGGAATATCCACCAACAGAAACCCCCCCCCCCTCCTTTCTTACTTAAAGGGAATATTTAGGACTTTTTAAAAAAATGAGGAAGTCTAGGAGGATCTACCCCCCCTCCCCAAATTTCTGATTTAATTGGCTTGAAGTGGAGGTGCAGGCATCACCACAAACTTCTAGTTCCACACGTTCAAGATTATTCACTCCAGCCCAGTCTGTGATAGCAAAGACTGGAGACAACCCCGATGTTTATCCAGAGAAGACTCATCCCATAAACTCCGGTCCAACCTCAACCTGGAATACCAGGCATTTGCGAGAAGGAATGAGAGAGAGTTTGATTGCACCAATATTGAAAGATACAGAGCGCACATACACATACACCCACACAGCAACGGGCAGAACAGTACTGAAGGGTCCTATGGTTTGTATAAGAAGAAGAGGAAATCATATATTTTCATCTTGCTTGTTCTTGCATAAAGCAGCTCTGGAAGGGTACTCAGGGGAACAAAGCGAGGGCCAGAGGTTGCAGGGGTGACAGAGTTTAGGGACATGGGTGGGACAGGGGCCTTGTAGAGTGTCTTGATTTATTTTTTAAAAATATATATTTTATTGATTTTTTACAGAGAGGAAGGGAGAGGGATAGAGTTAGAAACCTCGATGAGAGAGAAACATCGATCAGCTGTCTCCTGCACGCCCCCCACTAGGGATGTGCCTGCCACCAAGTCACATGCCCTTAACCGGAATCGAACCTGGGACCTGATTTCAGTCTGCAGGCTGACGCTCTATCCACTGAGCCAAAGCAGTTTCGGCAAGTATCTTGATTTCTGAACCAGGTGAAGTCCCTTAGCTGATGGTAGGGGGTAGCCCGGTTTGAATCACTGATCAGGGCAGGAGTCAGCAAACCACCACAAGTGCACCAAGCCAGACTTCCCCTGTAGTTTGCCTCAAAAACAAACCTTTTCTTTTACAACAACTTTAGATTTTCACACTGTAGTGCAGAAGCTTCCTATATACCCCACACCCAGTTTCCCCTACTGTGAACATCTTGCGTTAGTGCAGGGCACATTGCAATTAGTGAACAAATATTGGTAAGTTATTATTAACGACCGGCCATATTCAGATTCCCTCTGCTTTCCCCATTGTCCTTTCTCTGCTCCAGGTTCCCACCTGCGATTGCTTATCGTACATCGCCATCATGTCTCCTTAGCTGTCTCCTGGCTCTGATCATTTCTCGGACTTATTTTCTCATTTTAGATGCGTTTGAAGGACACTTGGTCAGGCATTTGGTTGACTGTCCCCAACTGGGGATTTACCTGCGTTTTGTTTGTTTTTTTGTTTGTTTTCGTGATTAGACTGAGATAATGTGTTTTGGGTAGTGCACTGTAAAGTGCTATTCTTATCCCATCCTTTTAAGGAAGCATTCTAGCAGCAATATGTCTTTTTTAAAAAATAGATTTTTTATTGATTTTTTTACAGAGAGGAAAGGAAAGGAATAGAGTCAGAAACATTGATGAGAGAGAAACATCAATCAGCTGCCTCCTGCACGCCCCCCACTGGGGATGTGCCTGCAACCAAGGTACATACCTTGACTGGAATCGAACCTGGGACCCTTCAGTCCACAGGCCGACACTCTATCCACTGAGCCAAACCGGTTTTGCCAGCAAAATGTATTTTTTACATTCATCTGTGTCGCCTGGCTGAGGTAGGGCTCAGGTTTCTCCACTGTATCCTCTCCCCATCTCCCCACCCCCTGCTCTCCAGAGCGTCCTCTTTGGAAGAAAGTTACAGTGCACAGCCCGCACTGAAGGGTGGAGTAGCTACATGGATGCTTTGAGATTCTTCTGCACAAGGATGGGTCTGTCCCTCATTTATTTATTCAGTCATTTCTTTGTATCGTTATGAGCTCATGGATATTAATTTCAAACTTTGGGCTATATGTAACAGTACTTCATTTTCCTGCTCAACCAGCTTTGACCATGGGGAGCTCTTTCCTCAGTCCCTGCATGCCTTTGACAGACCCCATCCCTGGGTGAGGCTTTGCTTTATTGACTTTTTCGTGTTGTTTGGTTTCTGAGCTCCTCCTCCTCCTCCTCTTCTTCTTCTTCTTCTTCTTCTCCTTCTTCTCCTCCTTCTCCTCCTCCTTCTCCTCCTCCTTCTCCTCCTTCTTCTTCTCCTTTTTCTTCTTCTTCTTCTTCTTTCCTGGAGAACATCTTGGTATTAGAAACCAAGGTCTGGGTACTAGGGATGCTCATTGCTCCTAGGGTATCCTGGTTTCTAGGTTCTCTCAGACGGTAAACAAGGAGAAATCTGTATTGCCAGCAGACCCTGAGCGATGGATGAATGGGTTCCTCTGACACCCCATTTGCTGTGAGAGAGAAGGCTAAGGGACTGCCTGGCTAAAGGAACCAGGCAGCCTCAATTGCCTGTCTCGTTAGGCTTTTATTGTAGCAGCTGTTTGAGATAAAGTTAATCATTTAGATACCATCAGTAGGTAAGTAATATTGGGAGGACTCCTGTGTCTGCAGTGTCCTTTAAGCAAGGACACCCAATATTCAGTATAAGGATTCCAGTGAAAGCCCAGGGGTCTGCAGGTACAGACCTGTTTGGAAAGGTCAAGGAATCATTGGGGGCACCACCTTCGGCACTCCCCTAAGTTGGAAGGTTGATAAATAGGGCAGGCGGCCTTCTGCTCCCCTCTCTTTTCTCAGAATGTCCTCCTTACAAACTTTCCAACCAAGTCTCGTGTGCTCCCTGACACTGTGTGCATACTCACCTGGGCACATATATGTACCTATTAATATTTCTCTATGTAATCATCGGGGTCTATGCTAAGCATGAGTTCATACTGATGTCTCCAACCCTAACCCGTTTCCACGTGGATCCTTCTAGCGTCCCCTCCTTGCTTATCTGCAATCCCCTGCTACAACAT
Source organism: Lasiurus cinereus (assembly GCA_011751065.1). Lineage (NCBI taxonomy): Eukaryota > Metazoa > Chordata > Mammalia > Chiroptera > Vespertilionidae > Lasiurus > Lasiurus cinereus. The sequence continues at coordinate 2,237,651 of JAAGEH010000427.1, forward strand.
TGCAAACCCACCCCCCTCTCCCCCCATCAGCTGGCCGGTTCAATTTCAGTATGCACGTATAAGGGTTTCAGAATTGCTAACTCACGTGCCTTTTGCCTTACAAACTCCACTCGTTGCCAGAGTTACCTAGGCCAGTACTTTATTCTCAAACTCCATTCACCGAGGCCCTGGCATGTGCATATACATCGGGGTTCTTTGTTGCATTCCGCATTCCATCCTGGAATTCCCCAAGCCCTTCCGTGACTTTTTAAAAATGTGTATGAAGTTTACTCCTTGTGTGTGAAGGTAAGCGGGTTCTGAGAACTGCTTCATGTCTTGTCCTCACCACCGACTGAACGATTTTGCTGCCCTAAAAATTTCACTGAGTTTCTCCCCTCTTCAATTCACCATCCTCTCTGAACTCCTGGCAAGCACCCACCGGTTAGCCATCTTCATAGCTTTGCTTTTACCAGATGGTCCTATACCTGGAGTCAGACACTGTGTGGCTTTTCTAGGCGGGCTTCTTTCACTTAACAGCATGTCTTTAAGCTGGATATGTGTCTTTTTTTTTTTAATATATCTTATTGATTTTTTACAGAGAAGAAGGGAGAGAGATAGAAAGTCAGAAACATCGATGAGAGAGAGACATCGATCAGCCTCCTCCTGCACTCCCCACAGTGGAGATGTGCCCACAACCAAGGTACATGCCCCCGACCGGAATTGAACCTGGGACCTTTCAGTCCGCAAGCCGACGCTCTATCCATGGAACCAAACCGGTCTCTGCCGGCTGGATGTGTGTCTTTTGATGGATCGCTGACTCGTTTCTTTCTGTTGTTGAATAATATTACATTGCATGGATGGACCATGATTTATTTACCCATTTGCCTATCAAAATTTGTCTTGGTTAGTTCCAGTTTGGGGAAATCTAGAATAATAAAAGCGTAACATGCTAATTAGACTGGATGACCTTCTGGAGGAAGAGGTGGCTGCAGGAGCCGAGTCCCTTGCAAGAATTTCATGCATCGGGTCTCTAATTATAAATAAAACCGCTGTTCACTGACAGATTTTTGCGTGAGCTCAACTTTCCAAAGCAGCTGAGTAACTGCCTAGGAGTGTGATTGCTGGATGGTAGGGTAAGATGATGTTTAGTTTGATAAGAAACTGTCAATTTTTTTTTCCTTCCAAAGTGGCTGCATGTTGATCTGCATCTTTGCTAAAAGTCGCTATTGTCGGTTCTTGGGCTTTCGTCAATTTGTTTTATAAAATGAAATCTCCTTGTTTTAATTCTCAGTTCCCCAATGACAAGTGATGTTGAGTATCTTTCTTGGTGCTTAACTGCCAACTGTATACTTTCTTTGGAAGTTCCTATCTTTTACTCACGTTTTTAATTGGGTACTTTATCTTATTGCGTTTTAAATTTTTTGGATAATTTTTGATACAGGTCTTTTATTAGGTGTGTGTTTTGCAAGCTTTTTTCTTCCCATCAGTAGCTTGACTGTTGCGTTCTCTTAACAGTGTCATTTGCACAGAAGTTTTCAATGTTAATGAAGTCTGGCTCATCCAACTTTTTTCTTTCAATGGATTGTGATATTGGTGGCCGTACCTAAGACTTTATCACCAAAGCCAAAGTCGTGTTGGTTTTCATCCGGAGTTCATTTTCGTGGGAGGGGTAAGGTCTGTGTTGGGTCAGCATGTTGCCTATGGACGTCTAATTGCATCAGCACCATTTGCTGAACAGGCTGGCCTTTCCCCTCCATTTTTTTTGTCAAAAATGAGCTGACTGCACGTGCCTGTCTTTTCCTGTTCCATTGTCCTATTTGCTCCCACCGATACCACGCTGTCTTAGGATTGGATCTTAGGGGGCAGTTTTGAAATGTGTGAGTACAGGTCCTTCAACTGTGCCCTTCTTCCATTTCTGTTGCCTAATTGAGGTGCTTTGCTTTTTTTATGAAATTCAGAATTACAGTGGTACCTAGAGATACGAGTGCCCTAACATACGAGATTTTTGAGATACAAGCCGTCGAGCGAGCGATTTTTGCTTTGAAATACGAGCAACATTTGAGATAGGAGTCATCGCGAGGATCGGCCGGCTGCACACGACCCACCAGTTTACCTCGACTGGAGCGTTTCATAGTTTCCCACGCCTCAAGGTTACTGAACGAATTAAACTCGTATCTCGAGGTACCACTGTAGTTTATCAATATCTATCACATAGCTTGCTGAGATCTTAAGTGGAACCGGGGTGAATCTACAGCTCAAGTTAGGAAAAATGGACATCTTAACAGTAGGAAGCCTTCCAACCCATGCACATGGACTATCTATCCATTTATAGATCTTTGACATTTTTTCATCAGCGTCTTCCTGCGTATTTTTATGAGTAAAATTTCAGTGGTTCATAGCTGCGCTCATTCATTTACATATCGTCTGTGGTTGCTTTCACGCTATGATGTCATAGGTGAGTACAGTGGTACCTCAAGATCCGAGTTTAATTTGTTCCGTAACCTTGAGGCGTGGGAAACTATGAGACGCTCGAGTCGAAGTAAACTGGTGGGTCGTGTGCAGCCGGCCGATTCTCGCAATTACTCCTATCTCAAATGTTGCTCGTATTTCAAAGCAAAAATCGCTCACTGGACGGCTCGTATCTCAAAAATCTCGTATGTTAGGGCACTCGTATCTCGAGGTACCACTGTAACTGCAACAAACACTGTCTGACTCACAAATCCTAAAATACGATCTAGCCCTTTGCTGCTCCCCTCCCCCCCACCCCCCAATCTATAGCTTAAATTGCAGTCTTTTCTTCAGCCTTGTTTTCAATGCCCTCTTTCTCTTCGCTGGCTTGGGGAGGGAAGTCGTCAGCTAAAAAGAATGAGATCCCTGTGGCTTCCGCCATGAGTTTACATTTTTCCTTCTCAGGCACTGGACACCAGATCCATAGATCTTTAGTATCAAGATCTTGCGGGCTGCGTTTGGAAGCAGGTTCTGATTCGGTTTGTTCGTGTTCTGAGCTCAGAGTGATTGGCCCAGAGGTACAGTGGTACCTCGAGATACGAGTTTAATTCGTTCGGTCACCTTGAGGCATGGGAAACTATGAGACGCTCGAGTCAATTGGTGGGTCGTGTGCAGCCGGCTGATCCGCGCGATGACTCCTATCTCAAATGTTGCTTGTATTTCAAAGCAAAAATCGCCGCTCGACGGCTCGTATCTCGAGGTGCTACTGTATCTCAGTGCCCATCACAGTCCAGGGAACACAGGGGTGAAAACCTGTTTGATGGATGGGTGTGTGACAGAAGGATCCTCCAATGGTAACTCTGGGGTCCACTGAAGTGCAGCAGAAACTGGACAAACAGATCAGATGCATGAGTTGCAGAGTCAACGACGGGTATATAGAAAGGGTGGCCCTTTGTCTGCCAGTGACGCACACAGTCAGATCACACGCACCCTGGTTTCTACACTGAGTCATGTCGCCTGGCATTGGGTCTGCATCAATAGCAAAGCAACATGGAAAAGAATACTACCTGTATTTTCCGGCGTATAGGACGACTTTTTAACCCAGGAAAATCTTCTCAAAAGTCAGGGGTCTTCTTATATACCGGGTGTCACCTTATAGGGCGGGTATATCCCAAACTCTATATTTTAACTGGGAAAGTTGGGGGTTGTCTTATACAGTGGTACCTCGAGATACGAGTTTAATTCGTTCTGTAACCTTGAGGCGTGGGAAACTATGAGACGCTCGAGTCGCGGTAAACTGGTGGGTCATGTGCAGCCGGTGATCCGCGCGATGACTCCTATCTCAAATGTTGCTCGTATTTCAAAGCAAAAATCCCTTGCTCAACAGCTCGTATCTCAAAAATCTCGTATGTTAGGGCACTCGTATCTCAAGGTACCACTGTACTCCCAGTCGTCTTATAAGCTGGAAAATAGGGTACTTAACAGCACTATACCCCAGGCACTGTGCTAGGCTCTGTACCACCTCTAACCCAAACGACAGCCTTTCTATCCCAATCTTACAGGTCAGCAAACTAAGAGTCAGAGAGCACAGTGACTCCCTCACAAGCCCCAACGGTGGTGAGATAAAAGGATCTTGGTCCATGCCCTACCTGTTGCCACACTCAGCGTAGGCACCAGCCCGTGGCCCCATACCCTGCCTAGCTCCCTGCTTTCATCCCGTTAGAATGGCATGTACGGTCAAAACTGGTTTGGCTCAGAGGATAGAGCGTTGGCCTGGGGACTGAAAGGTCCCAGGTTCGATTCCAGTCAAGGGCATGTATCTTGGTTGCGGGCACATCCCCATTAGGGGGCGTGCAGGAGGCGGCTGATTGATGTCTCTCTCTCATTGATGTTTCTGGCTCTCTATCCCTCTCCTTTCCTCTCTGTAAAAATCAATAAAATATATTAAAAAAAAAAAAGAATGGCATGTATGGATGCCAACTCCCAGGGTCCCACAGGTGAGGTGGCTTCCCATTCCCAGGATCAGAGCTGACCCAGCCACCTCCCAGTTGTGGGGTGTCTGCAAATTCTGTCGCTGCCCCCGCTGAGCTGGCTGGCTTCCTCCCACCTGGAAAACGCCTTGCTGGATCTACACTCGCTCTATCTCGGAGCTACTGGGAAGTCCATGACATTGACAACCAGCCGAGATCAATCCATTTCAGTGGGCACTGCACCCGTGACCCTGGCCACTTCCTCACGCCGCATTACCGCGGGCCGACGCCCCCGTCCTAAGACACAATCGGAACGCAGGAGGGTCGTGGGGAGGACTGACGGAAGGAGGGGCGCAGCCGCAGCTCCAAGGGCCACGCCACCTGCACCCCGGAGAGGCCCGGCCCGCTGATGCGTTGCAGATGGTCACACTGAGGAGATCCTCGGCGGCGGCGGCGGGAGGAACAGTCTGGAGCCATTTCAAAGCAGGCACTTCATCCTGCCACTCAAGATGCCAGATGGGTGGCTCTCCACACCAACCTGGATAAAACTCCGAAGCCGAGACAGAGTAGATTCCTGCTCCAGCAGCTCTGGAGATCCAGTAGTATTCTTATCACCACCACCACCATCATCATCATCCTCATCAATCATTTCTGGTGCTTTGTTGTTATCACAGCTAAACCACCGCTGCTATTTCCTTCTCTGATTCCCTTTTCCCATCTGCTTCAATGTCTCCCCGGAACTACTCAGGAGATCATCAAGAAAGGGCTGCCGGCATTCTCTCCCCCGCGCCCCCCTCCCCGCCCCTCAATTTGTTTAAAGAAATGTGTCCAAATCGAGAGAGAGAGAGAGAGAGAGAGAGAGAGAGATCTCACTCCCGGGGCTGGGCAGAGCTCCCGCAGCTGCAAAGTTATAAGCCCATAAATAAAGTTTATGGTTAAACTGGCCTGACCTGGCTTTGCCCCTCGTACAGAAGCAGTATCTTGTCATTAGTATGCAGAACACAGCGGCCTAATGTCTGCTCATTGTTCCCGGCCACTCTGCTCTATAAATCTCCCGGCCGGGCCAGGGGCGGAGTGGGGAGGGGGCGGCCCCAGCGAGAGGCAGACGGAGAAAAAGGGTCAGGAGAGGGGGAGGGGGGGCCAGGGCGGCCCCCACAATCTCCCCGCTGAAGCCCAAGGGGCAGCCGCTGGCTCCTGGCCCTCCGCGGAGGGGAAAGTCACAAGTCACAGTTAAAGACAGGGTTCTGCCGCTCCGGGGAGGGCTGGCCCAGGAGGCTGTGGGGGACACAATCGAATTCGTGAAATGGAGAACTTTTAAAAAGTTTTCCGGTTCCAAAAAAAAAACAAAAACCAAGGTCAACCTTATCCATCCTTTGATTTTTACTGAAGAAGCAGCGTCCTTGCTTTGCTTGTTGCTTATTGTTGTTGTTGCTATTTTTTTTTGGGGGGGGTGCTTTTTAGGGTTGTTTGTTTGCATTTTAAACAGAGGACTGGATCCAGCTCATCCACGCCACAGGGAGAGGCTCTCAGAGATGGGGCTGGGGCCTTGTCAATATCGCCCTCCTTGGCAGGCAGGGAAGAGTGGGGAGAGGGGAGGGGAAAGGGAGAGGGGGAAGGGGGAATGGGACTCCGTCTTTTGCCATTTTTGCTGAGGACATAAAAACACACAAACAGAACGCAGGAGGACTGGGCATGCAGACCGCTGTCCTTGAAAAGATCCCTGAACCAGAAGTTTCTCAGAACGGATCTGGTTTGGCGAAGGGCAAAGGGGCGAGGCCCTCTTTGGCCGAGGCGACGTTTGGTCTTATTCTGGTTGTTGAGAATTTAGGGGGTCTGACTCGGGGGGTCTCTTGTCTGGGAGGCTGGTGCCCAGGTGGTGAGGAGGGAGGGGGGCTCTGGGAAGGGGCAGGGCCTCTACCTGCTGCTGCCTCTGTGCATCCAGAGGTCCCAATGGCAGCCAGGACGGGACCACCTCTGGGGGAGACCCTGCAGGCCCGCTGGGAGGGTAGAGGCTGAGGAGGGGGAGGGCCTGGCCCTCACGGTGTGGCCGCCCCTGGCCCAGCGGGTCCTGGGCAGGGAAGATGCCAGCATGGACCGGCAATTCGATGGAGACACCAGAGGCAGGCTCCCCGCACACGGGGTGGGGGAGGGGGTGGCCTGCAGCTTCCTGACAGTGCCGGGGAGCCTCAGGGCACTTAGAGGCTGAGGTCGGCCTGTGAGCCTTTTATTTAAGCTAAAAAATTAGTTTCGCCGAAACTGGTTTGGCTCAGTGGATAGAGCGTCGGCCTGCGGACTGAAGGGTCCCAGGTTTGATTCCGGTCAAGGGCATGTATCTTGGTGGCGGGCACATCCCCAGTAGGAGGCATGCAGGAGGCAGCTGGTCGATGTTTCTCTCTCATCGATGTTTCTAACTCTCTCTCCCTCTCCCTTCCTCTCTATAAAAATAAAATAAAATCAATAAAATATATTTAAAAAAATTAGTTTTGTTCTGTGCTCTTGAGGTTCTCATCTGTTGAACCTCACTAGGACTGGGTACTTCTCCTGTGTATCGTGTGTGTGACTTACGTGTGTGTGTGTGTGTGTGTGTGTATGATCACTGTGTGTGTGTGTGTGTGTGTGTGTGTGTGTGTGTGACATTGCAGGGCGCTCCGCAGCATCCCTGGCCTTTACCCTCAGGACACCAATAGGATCCCCCACCCAGTGTGACCCCTGAGAAATGTGTCAGGATGCTGCCCAGTGTCCCGTGGGGGCAAAATTGTCTCCCACTCCCCGTGGAGGACCACAGCCTCCCAGACTCCTCCCTTTTGCCTCCTCGAGGCCCCGCCTCCAGCTTGGCCTCCGGGCCAGGGCCTGGGGGGTGGGGGAGAGAGAGAGAAGGGGAGGACAGGAGAGAGGAGGCGAGGGGCAGGCCCCAGGGGGCAGGAGGCAGGAAATACCAAGAAGGGTGCCAGCTTCTGAGCTCGGAGACTTTATCCCGCCAGTTCTAAACTCCCCCCTGAAAGAGAAACCAATGGCTACCAGCTCAGAAGGCCGTCGGGGCGGCGCCGAGAACATGCATGCGTGTTTCACGGGAAGGAGGCCCCAGCTTGAACTGGGACAGACTCACACAAACCGAGTCCTGGTTGCGTGTCTGGAATCCAGTCAGCACCGCCTTGTGGGGGAGCTGGTCCCTGAGGGAACCCCGGGGAGGGAGCACGTCCAGGTGGGCAGACACAGTCCGTTTCCCTGGAGCCGGCTTTGACCCGGGACCCAACCCAGAAGGCAGGTCTCTCTTCCATTCCACTGCTGACTGGGGGCGTAGGCCGGACCGGAGGACCCGAGGATGTCCGAGTGGCTGCCTGCACTTCTCTGTGCCCCCACAGCAGCCCCTGCGCCCCACGAGTGGTCCTGTATCTTTCCCGGGGCCGGGCTGCAGACAGGAACTGTGACCGTGGGTGGGCGAGCCGCCCCCGGCGTCCTGTGCAGGCAGGGCGACGTGACCACTTCATAAATCCACGTGGCACAGGCGCGTCTAGTGCCGAAGCCGAGGAGTGTGTGTGTGTGCGGGAGGGACCCTCACTCACCCCTCTCCCCGTCATCCATCTTGCTTCCTCTTTGAAGAAGAAGGACCATTACTCAGGGCCTGACAGAGTGAAAGGCGGGGAGGAGGGGCCCGGGCTGAGGAAGACAGACCCGATGAGGCAGGCGGGCGAAGCCTCTGGAAGCCAGGAGAGAAGGAGAGAGAGGGAGCAGGGGCGGGGTGAGGAGGGGCGATCCCAGGGCCCGGCTTCAGCGCAAGGGTGTGGCTGCCAGGAGCCAAGGGCCAGGAATCGGGCTTATCGGAATGTCAGGGGGACCCATGCAGGGGAGAGAATAAGCAACAGAAAAAGCGACGGGACGCCAGCACTGAGGCACAGATGCCTCGGGCCATCGGGACGGTCCCTCTCCATCAGCGATCAGAACGGCGGCGGCTTGCTCCTGCCCAGCTCCCATCCCTCGCTTTCCCCTCCACCTCTGTTTGCTCCTGTGTCTCACTCATCAGGGCCCGACCCAAACGATTCTGGCGACGCACCCGTGGCTCCAGCTGGAAACGCAACCAGCGCGCATGGGGCGGGCAGCGGGCCAGGCCTTTGGGAAGCTGCCACCGTCCGTCTGTCCAGCTGCCTCTCCTCTGGGACGAGAGCGAAATTCCAGGGCCTCCTCGGACGGGCCCTCCGTGTCTGCGTAAACTGAAACGGACAGGCATGACCCACCCTTGATGGCTCACCTTATTGAAGCTGTCGGGTGGGGGAGACGTTTATTAACCGGGATGGGTGGCGCGCGGAGGGGGCCGAGGAAGGAGCGTCTCCCCATGGGCAGGACACTGGTTGCCGGGCGGAATGTGATCACGTCCGCCCCGTCGAAGGAAGGACCCTGGCTGAAGGACGTGGGACCTTAGACGCGGACAGTCGCCCCATGGGACCAAGCAGCGCTGCGTGCACCCTCCAGCGCCCAAAGGGAGGGAGGGAGGAAGGCACAAGGCTGGCAGCTGACTTCCGGTGGAGCCATCCCTGCCAGGCCCAGCACAGAATCAGTGCTGCTGCTGTTTGAAGCGCTGGGTGGCTGGTCACACGGCGATACCGAGCCGAGACAGGGCAGACTGGGAGGCAAAGCCAGCAGGGTGTTGGGCACGCTCTGGGTTCAGCGAGGAGGCCCGGGCGACTGAGGACAGACGCAAAGGTCAAAGGGGAAGCTGGGGGCGAGTCCATGGTGGACACCCCAAGATTGTGATGGGCACTGCAAGACATGCCAAGGACACGGATTGTATCATGAGTGATGTGGGAGACGCTGGGGAGCAGGGTGTGACGGAGTGATATGATCGGACTCATGTGTCAGAGCTCCCAGCACATGGCGGGTGAAAGGTCACCTACATGAATCCCGAGAGCGGTGGTTCTCAATCCCACGGCACCCAGGAAACAGAGGAGGGTCCGAAAAAGAAAAGCTGGCCCTAGCCGTTTTGGCTCAGTGAGTAGAGCATCGGCCTGTGGGCTGAAGGGTCCCAGGTTCATGGGACCCTTCAGCACATGCCTGGGTTGCGGGGGTCGATCCCCAGTGTGGGGCATGCAGGAGGCAGCCAATCAATGATTCTCTCTCATCATTGATGTTTCTCTCTCTCTCTTTCCCTCTCCCTTCCTCTCTGAAATCAATAAAAATACAGGAAGAAAGAAAGAAAGAAAGAAAGAAAGAAAGAAAGAAAGAAAGAAAGAAAGAAAGAAAGAAAGAAAGAAAGAAAGGAAGGAAGGAAGGAAGGAAGGAAGGAAGGAAGGAAAGAAGGAAGGAAGGAAAGGAAGGAAAAAAGGGAGGGAGGAAGGAAGGAAGAAAGGAAGGAAGGAAGAAAAGCTGGCCCTCCACCTCAAACAACGGAATCCTCCTCTCTCATCCACAGCAGAGGTTGGCCAACCGTGGCCCGCCACCTGATTTATAAATAAAGTTTTATGGAGACAGAGCTACCCTCACTCGTGTATCTGTCGCCCATGGCAGCTTATTTGCTATCATGGCATTTCTGAGTGGCTGCCACAGCGACCAGAGTTGCTTGTGAAATCATGGCCTGCTGCCTGTCCACTGGGATCCCTGAGTCACAGCCCCTGTCCGTTCAGAGCAGCATGGCGGGCTGGAGCCGGGCACTGGGGGGGACATGGCCAGCGTGCAGGGGCTGGGTGTGTGCCTGAGCCGGGTCTGTGAGGCCCACGCCTTTGTCCCCGCCCCTGCCTCCTCTGCTCCTGGAGCAGCCTCGACTTATGCCCAGTGCAAAGGGCATCACTCCGCTGCGGTGGCTCTCGGCCATGACCTTGCATCATGAGAACCTCGAGGGAGCTTCAAAGAGCAACCTGCTGATGGGACGCTGAACCTCACTCTCGGGGATTCTCGTCCAGTGGGCCCGGGCTGGCAACCGAGCAGCGGGTGCCTCATCCCACACGCTCCCCTCTGCCTAGGGATCGCTGTTCTAGACTCTTAGCTCTAGAGCAGTGATTCCCACATGTGACCGTGCACCCGAGGGCTTGTTAAAACACAGGGTGGCTGGGCCCCACCCTGGAGTTTCTGGGAATCCTGGGGTGGGACCCACGAACCTGCCCTTCTAGCAAGTTCCCAGGTAGTTGCCGAGTCCGCCGGTCTGAGGACGCGACTGTGAGAACTGCTATTTTCGTGCGTCGTGAGGCCCTGTCACGAAAGGCACTGGATTCGGAGTATCCTGGGTCCCGTCGCCCCATACCAACCACCCGCAAGTTCCATAATCTCCCCCAGATCTCCGTCTGTCTGTCATCTGTGCGCCCCGAGTCCACCGGGGGAGCCCGGCCCGGTACCGACGGCGGGCCTCGGCTAATTCCCCCTGGAAGGCACCGAGGAAAGATCAAGGCTGATGAATAAAGGGCGAATAAAACAAAGCCCAGGAAAACACAGCCTTTCAAACTTCGAAATTACCCAAAGCTCCTTTAAAACCCACCACCAGTGGGAACCTGACAGCGTAATTACACAACCCGTGAATATAATTAAGCGCTTCCCTTCTGTCCCCACCCACTTCTCCCAGGCTTTGGGTAAGGAGGAGGAGGAGGGGGGTGCAAGAGGGGGTGGGGTCTCCCCGAGAGTCTCCAGACTCACAACGTGACACCCTCCATTCCCCTGCTCTTGTAAACGGTCCTTCCCCGCCGCCTACCCCCACGACAAACAGAACTTGGATCTGGCTGGAGCCAAACCCCAGAACTTCTCGGCCATCCATTAATCTTTATTGGGTCTTCACAGTGAGCTCAGCAGGCGTGTAAAAGACAGCAGTCCCCGCAGACTGTTATTAAGCCGACGGAGAACAAGGGCCCGCCTCCCTTTTCACAAGGTGTCGGCAGCTCGGCTGGTTGTGTCTGCGTCGAAATGAACATTCAGCCACTCATCCCACAAAAATTTATGGGGCACTCACCATGTCGCAGGCCCTCTTCCAGGCACTGGAGGCGTGGCCCGCTGCGACCCAGACAGAAGCCCCCGCCCCCCGAGGAGAGGAGTGGGGAGAGGCTGCGGGCTCTGAGAATCTCAGGGACAGAGGCCGGTGGCAGCGTCTCTGCAGGCTGAACCCCCAAACCCAGGCCTGAGTCAGCCAGGCTGCCAGAAGGGTGGCCGTCCACTTGGCGTGCCCCTCTCCAGAAAGGACTGTGGAACGAAGGCACCCGCAGGTTCCAGGCCAGGGGGCGAAGGGGTTCAAGGTCAGACCCATGAAATGCACGTGCTCCCAGGACAAACCGGATGCTGGCTGGACTTCCAGGCGTCTTGCCTACGTGAAATAGTCACTCGCAAGCCAATGGGAGCCCAGGCATCAGACACCCTTCTAGCACCTTCTCCGCGCTCCTCACCATCTCTGGGGCAGTGCAGAGGCGGCCTTGACCCTCCCTGGAACCTGGGGCTGCTCCCGGTCAAAGGGGGCGCTGTCAACCCCACAAAAGAGACACGTGCTTTGTGCAGTGCCCTTCTGGGAAGGTGGCTGATCCTAGGGAGCCCAGGTCCCCACTGTCCGGCCTTTGCTGGCGCCCTGCCCCGGAGGTGGAAAAGTAACCCCCACCTTGCGAAATTGACCTTTCAACATCGACATTCCAAAACCGTCACACCCCGCTGGAGAATCCCTGCCTGACAAGCAGTTCCAGGAAATAGCCAGACCCAAGAACAGACCCCAGGCGCCCCCTGACCCCAGAAAGCCCTCACTGCCACCGGTTCCTGCCGATAACGGCAGCCTCTGAGAAGTATAAGAACGTACCCCTGCCCCAGTTTGGGCGCGGCTTCTCCTGCTCCCCTCTCGGAGCAGGTGAACCCGCCCGTGCGCTCCCAATAAAGCATGTTCAATTCGGTCTCTGTTTGGACTCACGGTTTTTCCTCGCGGCCACGTAAAAAACCTAACACCCACCTCAGCGCCTGTCTGGTGGCCACCACAGGAGTGAAAGGGTCCCGGAGGCGGGTGCCATTTGCCTCGTCCAGGGGGGCAACCCGGCACCTAGCACTTCCCCTGCAGCCAGGCGGGTGAGGCAGGCACGAACGAGTGGGTGAACGAAGCAGGAAACTGCGTGGAACTCGGAGTCCCGCAGGGATCCTGCAGGCAGCCCTCCCCGCCATCAAGCTTGTCAGGCAGCCCTCCCCGAGGACACCCGCCCAGAAGATGGAGAGGAGACGGGAAGTTGAGGTTGTACCTGGAGATACGAGTTTAATTCGTTCTGTAACCTTGAGGCGTGGGAAACTATGAGACGCTGGAGTCGAGGTAAACTGGTGGGTCGTGTGCAGCTGGCCGATCCGCGCGATGACTCCTATCTCAAATGTTGCTCGTATTTCAAAGCAAAAATCGGCTCGTATCTCAAAAATCTCGTATGTTAGGGCACTCGTATCTCGAGGTACCACTGTACTTGGAGACCCATAGACTAGAGAGAGGAAAGAGCCCCGGGAAGACCTCGCCAATGGTTCGGGGAGGGAAGTGGGGCTGGAGTAAAAGCATGAGCCTCCCACTCTTTGCTCTGCAACACCCTCCCCCACACGAGCTAAAAAGGAGGGGTGCCGGAACCCCATGACTGTCTCACTGATAGAAAGTGTGGACAAGGAACCCGGAGGGCTGGTCAACCTTGAAGCTCTGAAAGGTCAGAGCCAGCCACTCCCTATCTAATGGAGACAATGGTCGCTGAAGCAACTTCGCCACCAAATCATCATGTCAATCCTCGCTGATAAGATAGTCTGCCTGTGACTGGAACTGCCTGCTTCAGGGCAAAGGGTGGATCCCAAACCTGAATAAAAGGGGTGGCAAGACCGAAGGAAGTTGGTAGTCTTCCCACTAGAGCAGCGGTTCTCAACCTGTGGGTCGCGACCCCTTTGGGGGTCGAACGACCCTTTCACAAGGATCGCCTAAGACCATCGGAAAATGCAGATAGTTACATCAGGATGCATCACAGTAGCAAAATTTCATGGTTGGGGTCACCACCACATGAGGAACTGTATGCAAGGGTCGCGGCCTGAGGAAGGTTGAGAACCACTGCACTAGAGGAAGGCTCCCGCCTGGTCCCCCAATATTCCCAAATTAACACTTTTCTGGTCTCTCTTTTCATTTGCGTGCGGCCTCCTCCAGAACCCGAAACCCTGAACCGGGAACCCTGAACCACGCGAGATGTGAAAGAGGTTCCCACAGAAGGGGTCAGGTGAATGCTAACTCATTACCTCCAGAGGCCGTGGCTCCGCCCTGAAGGGGGGGTTGTAAGGGCTGGGTGAAGATGGAGCCCATATTTGGGGTGGAGAGAAGGAAGAAGGAAGAGAGGAAAGAAGCTCAGTGCCGTCGCACTGTGAGACAAGTGTTTCAAGGAGGCATAGCATGTCAGCCTGAACACCCTAGCATGTATGCAGAGCAACCGAGCACATGTTCTACAGGGCAGCGAGACTCAGACAACCGGACAAAGCCCCAGCTGGGAAAAGCCAGCAGCCCCTGTGTGCTCCCCCTGAACGCTGAGACCTTCACCCTCAGCGGCCTCTCTCCCTCGAATGGCGTGACTTCCCTTCCTGAAAACTCCTCTTCAGCCCTCAGAACTTCTTTTCAGCTCATCTCCCGCACCCCGTCCAAATGACTGCTTTCCCCAGAGATTAGCGTAGCACCCCCAGCCTCCATCATCGCTGCATGTCCCACTTCACACTGGGGGTGAGCATGTGCCCTCTCTCTAACCTGCTTGACCGGGAGCCCCTGACGGCCAGGATCCTGTCCTAGTCCTCTTCCTCTCTTCCCTCTCTGCCAGGAGGAAGTCCCCCCGTCCATGTTGTTTTTTGCGTTTTTTAAAAAAAAAATGGCAAGAAAGATTGCCACCTGCCGCGTCCAATGGGAGCACCCGACGGGGGGGACGTGTCTACGTGGGAAAACCAAGTTGTGGCGAAGTCGGAAAACGCTCCCTGAGTCAGACCTTCCGAGTCCTGGGCAACGAGGGAGACCACATGTCAACACCGGGCGCACGCTACCCCCTCATTGGGGGAGGCCTCTCAGGAAGCTGGGAGGCTCGCAGGCGCTTGGAGACTTGTTTATATCAAATGAGCACTTGCTGGAGTGAGTGTTCAGAAAGCAGCAGGTCCCGACTTGAACTTTCCAGAGAAGTCAAGGCCGTGGACCCCACGCCTCTCGCAAGGGAGCGGGCAGCAAAAACGGGCTTCGTTCGGCTCCGATCCCGGAGAGACCCAGGGGAAGGCTGGAGCTGGGGTCTCTGCGGGACCTCAGAAACCTTGCGGGGGGCCAGATCCCCGCCCCCCTCCGGCCCACCGGGGCGTCTCAGGTTGCTGCCTGCGAGGGGTGAGCGGCACGAAATAACTGTGGCATTTACCGCTGTTAATTAGCAGCAAGGTGGCTCATGAGTAATGTGGTGGTGTGAAGGGCGTGGTGCGCGTTTCATTACCGACTCCCCCCTGCAGGGTTACAGGCTCCGGGGTAGATGTTCCCGCCCCGATGAAACTGGCAGCCGGCCCCAGTGGGGCTGGTGCCGGACCTGCCCGCACGCCGGCCTGTCGGGATCTGCCTCCACTTCCCTGGCAGCCTTGCTGGGGCCACAGGCTTCTGGCAAACTGGCGCGGGAAGGCACGCAGGCCGTGACACTGGGGTAGGTGAAGCCCCCTAACGCAGACCACTCAAGAGTGAGATGGGCCTGCTCTGGAAATGGCCAGATCCTCAGGAGGTCACCCCACCAGCTGCCAGGAGATCGTCCAGGAAGTGGACACGGCTGTCTGCCCTCAGCAGGCAGGGACAGAAGGGTTCCATCAGGAGCCGATCTATGATTCTCACGACTCCGTGCTCGCCATTGCCAGCCCAAGCCTGCTAGGGCTGTACGGTCTTCCGACGGGAGGATATGTCGGGGAGTGAGCTGGGGAGGTTGTGCCTTTGCCCCAAGTTTATGAGTTTTAACACGCCCTGCCTTCTCGCTCCTCGAGCGGTGATCACACCCCACTGTGTTTTCCACTTTATGATTTCTATTGTCCTTTCACCAATGATACTTTTTTATTTTTTAAATATATTTTATTGATTTTTTACAGAGAGGAAGGGAGAAGGACAGAGAGCTAGAAACATCGATGAGAGAGAAACATCGATCAGCCGCCTCCTGCACACTCCCCACTGGGGTTGTGCCTGCAACCAAGGTACATGCCCTTGACCGAAATTGAACCTGGGACACTTCAGTCCATAGGCCGACGCTCTATCCACTGAGCCAAACCGGTCTTGGCTCGCTTTCTTTCCTTCTTTCTTTTTTTGATACTTTTAAAAATATATATATATATTTTATTGATCTCAGAGAGGAAGGAAGAGAAAGAGAGAGAAACATCCATGAGGAGAGAGAACCATTCATCGACTGCCTCCTGCACGCCCCACACTGAGGATCAAGCCCACAACCCAGGCCCAGGCCCTGACCGGGAATCAAAACATAATCTCCTGGTTCATAGGTTGACACTCAACAACTGAGCCACGCCAGTTGCGCTCACCAACGACACTTCCTTTTACTTTCCCTCCCTCCATCAGCCCCCCTCTCTGAAGTAGGCAACAGGAGCGGTAACGGCTCCGGTTTTGCCGATAAAGAAATGGAGTTTCAGAACTTGGAATGACTTTCCCAGATTTGCAGGGCAGTGCCCAGATGCAAGCTCAGGCCTCCTGCCGCCAAGCCCAGCGCTCAGACTTTCCGCCTGGCACGCTCTTAAAAATGAGGGGTCAGCATTTTCCTCCCACCTGGTCCCACTTCCTGCAAACCGACTGGCAAGCGGGTTGATGGTAACGAACTATGAATTTTCCCCTGGGAAGAGGCGTATTGCTCAATGAGCTGCAATTCCTCTTCTGCTTCAACTCAAGAGACGCTTGGTTTAGCGTGGCTTGGGGGGCCCACGATGAGAGGTCCTCTGAACTCTGTTACCCCGAATATTAGATCTGAGAAAGAGTTCGGGGGGCAGATGGCTCTGAAGACCATTGCCAAGCCAATCAGACAGGAGCCACAAAGACATAACCTCCTCGTCCCCCAGGTCCTCAAAAGGCAATAACATGATAAAGGGAAACAACAAATTACTAACCCATTACCTACTGATTTTAATTAGCGATGGAAACTAGACCCAACATGAACTCCTCCCTAGAAATTCTTCCTGTTCCAAGCACCTGGCAGGGATATTTGCTCCTATCTGGGAATGCTTTCAAGAAGCTGGCAGCAACCAGCTCGACCTGTCCTATCCCCTGAGAAACCCTTGGAGAGGCCTCCAAAGCCCAGCTAATGAATCCAGCAGAGCTCAGACGGAGACCCGTAGAAAGGGGGAAGGGCATTGGTCCCCATAGCGTCTGATTTCTTAGCAAATCTTGGCTGAACCGTGTAGAAACCCGAGACCACGAGAGACACCTCATTTTCATGCTTGGAGATTTCAAGGCTACTTTTAATTACCCACTTGAACAGACTTTCAGTAACACAGAGTGGATAACGAGGTACTTCTGTTGAATTTAGAAAGGAACTAAATATGCTTTAGTTGGAGATGGCGTCCCTGCCTTTCTGAGACTTGCTTGCTCGTGTGTTTTTGCTGTTCATCGGCTTGATCACACATATGAGCTGTGAAATGGAAGAGAGAGGTGATGAGAAGAGAGCGTGGGCTGAGAATGAAGGCTGCCGCGTGGAATTCCATGGGTGAAGAGGGTGCGTGGCGTGGGCCCTTGGTGCTTTCTCACAAGAGTTTTCCTTGTTGACCAGTGAAGTGATCCTGCAATTCGTTTTATTGTCTCCTATGTTCAGGGAATTGTCTCAGCCACTGCTGATCCACTCCTGACACCCTGAGGTGACTTGGCTGGTGACCCACAAGGACCAGTGTTCTCCCAAAGTGGGAGCCAGCCACAAGGTGACAGGAAGCAGACATCCCTCCTTACCTTGGGACCCTCTATCTTTCCCATCTTCCCCAAACCATCTCCCTGGACATCCATATCATTCCACTGAAGAGGAAGGAAAGTCTCAAAGAGCAACACCAAGGACTTCACCTTACTGATTTCCTTGTACCACCACGATGAAGAGGTACTATAGAGGTCAGCAAAGCGGGGCCCCATGGGGATAGCCCCCTCTCTTGACCTGTCCTTTTCCTCATTTCCTTATCTGCCCCAAATCCCCTTCAGTATGCACCCCACACTTCTTTCTCAAGAAATTCCCTCTCCCCCTTCCTCCCTATTTATGTCTTGAAAGCTTAACCTTTTGCTAGATGCAAATGGAGAATCTCATCTACACATGCTGGGAAACTCTGAAGGAAATGAGTTCCAAGAGGTGGGAAGAAATTAGGACCTCAAGTTTACATTATACCTTTTTTTTAAAAAAAAAAAAAAAAAGCATTCTTATTGATGTCAGAGAGGAAGGGAGAGGGAGTGAGGAAGGGAAGGAGAGAGAGAGAGAAACATCAATGATAAGAAAGAATCATTGATCATTTGCCTCCTGCACGTCCCACACTAGGGATTGAGCCTGCAACCTGGGCAGGTGCCCTGACCGGGAATTGAACCATGACTTCCTGGTTCATAGGTCAATGCCCAACCACTGAGCCATTCTGGCTGGCTACGTTATGCCTTCTTTAATAGAAAGCTGCAGCTGATAGATGTACAAGGCATCCAAGAAGCAAGACCTCCTCAACCAGTGCCGGCATCATTGGTTAAATTTTTTCTTACAGACGTCTCAGTTGGTCTTAGATGATGAAAACACATTTCTTTTATTCACATGGCTTAGATTGCGTTCTTTTGAACACAACAATCCTAGAATTATTGTCCTAAAATGTATTTGATTCCAGAGACTGTATTATATAATAAGACTTTATGATGAGTGGATGAAACCTACCCATCAGGGGTGAGTAATGACAGGTACAATTAAATAATGCTGGTGACCTAATCTTTCTTCAGTTTATCTCACCGCAAACTGATAATTGAGAGGTGATTTTACGGAGTCTTCTTTCTATGAACAAAGCTTGCCTTGAGCTCCTCCGCATGATAACATGAAATCTAAGTCAAGTTCATAATGAAAGGAGCCCCGGAAGCGTCCCCTATTGTGTGCTAAGTATTACATTGCTGCAAAATGACAGCAAGCAAGAGGTAAGGGTTTGAACAGGGGAGGTCAGCTACTCACATAATGGAAACCTAATGGAAAAATTGGCCTTCTCCATGGTGGAAGAATGCTCTTCTCAACTGAGCTCACAGACTGGGGAGTTAGGTGCAATTAAATAAAATCGGGAGGCAGTGGGCGGGGACCCAGCCAGTGTTGCTCAGTGGTTGAGTGTTAACCTATAAACTAGGAAGTCGTGGTTTAGATTCCCAGTCAAGGCACATGCCTGGGTTGTAGTCTTGATCCCCAGTGCGGGGTGTGCAAGGGGCAGCTGATCGATGATTCTCATCATTGATGTTTCTCTCTCTCTCCTTCTCCCTTTCTCTTGAAAATAAATAAAAATGATGTTAGAAAAGGAAGCTGACTTAGCTATCCAAATCATTCAAATAAACCCTGTGCTCAGTGTGGGACAGGTCATCTCACTAGCTGTTGAACTTTATGCGTCCCGTTCTTGTAACTGTCCTGACCTCTTGACCCTATACACAGATACAAAGAGATTACACATAACTAGCACAAATAAAATTGCCCGGCCTGTTTCAACCAACCACAGAAGAATACAGCCCATGGGGAAAGCCCATGGGACTTTATGCTTCCTGTCCAAGGACTCCACCAACAACAGTGGTGCTTGCAAGACAAACACCATCCCCTGCGTTCATACGAGGTACGCAGTATCTCAATGCACCTTTCCATCGCTAATATTTTCACCTCATAGTCTGCGAGGCCTATTGTGGGGACATTATTATTGGTAGGTTTCACCTGATACAATGAAGATCAAGGGTAAGTGACTTTTCCATGGTCACAGACCCACTGAGAGAGTATGTCCAGGACCGGAATCAGTGTCACCGAACTTTGAGTTTGTCCTCGCTTCTCCAGAACATCAGGTTCCGTTGGGCTCATGCCATGGTGGCCTTCCTTTTCCATGGAAGATAAGTGCCCTTCCCAAGCTCTCCTAAGGGAGATAACAATCTGTTGTAACTGCTTTGACCTCTTGACCCTACAGTGCCCTTCTAGATGTTGACAGACATTTGTCAAATGAAAACAAGGGTGCCCATCTCCCCCTCTTCCCTTTTCCTGTCTTGTGGGTATTACTCTGGGGGTAGGTATTTCAGCCCCTGCTCTACCCGGGAACAGGATTAGACAGGTTCTTCAGGCATCAGATTTCAGACGTTCAACTTTTCACTTTCTACTCAGCACGTAGGCTTGAGAACTGACACTGAGACAGGAAGGGCAAAGTGTAGAGGCAAAATAGAAGATTAAAAGTTGATGGACAACCCAGAGAACTAGTGAAAGAGTGGAAATTATGAAAATAGAGACTGCGAGGGATCTGACGCAGCTAAGCAAATTCTACAATGTTGATGTTGTAACCATGGCAATGTTTGACCTGGAGACATCGGAAGCCTTAAAAAGGAGGGAGGGGATGGAGGGATTCTGATAGAAACCACACATGAGAAGAATAAGAGAAAAGTAAGTCTTATCAAAGGTGAAGAATCAATCCTAGCTGTTGAACTTCATGCATCCCAGTTCTTCTTTTTTTAAATATATTTTTATTGATTTCTTACAGAGAGGAAGAGAGAAGGATACAGAGTTAGAAACATCGATCAGCCGCCTCCTGCACACCCCTTACTGGGGATGTGCCTGCAACCAACGTACATGCCCTTGATCGGAATCGAACCTGGGACCTTTCAGTCCACAGGCTGAGGCTCTATCCACGGAGCCAAACCGGTTTCAGCCATCCCAGTTCTTGATGAAAACAAGGTAACATTTGCTGAACTAATGAAATGTATAATTAACCTCCAATGAATTTTTTTAAAAGCAAAAGATTGAAATAAAAATTTTTGAGTGGTAGCCAGAGAGTAGAGAAAAGGTTCCAGCAGAGGTGTCACCTTACTGGAGTAGTGAGGCTGGTTAAAAACAAGACTTAGTGCCCAGCTGGTGTGGCTCAGTGGATTGAGCATCATCCTGTGCACCAGAGATCTCTGGTTCGATTCCTGGTCAGGGCTCATGCCCTGATTGTGGGCTCCATCCCCAGTAGGGGGTGTGTAGGAGGCAGCCGATCAATGATTCTCTCTTATCAATGTTTCTATCTCTCACTCTCCTGTCCTCTCTTTCTAAAATCAATAAAAACATATATAAAAAGCAGACTGTGGTGAACATCAATACTGGATCCTATCTTCCATCACCCTGTTGTTGTTGTTGTTGTTTTAAAGAAAAAGCCCACAAACAAACAAAAAAATGAGACCTAGTGACTCAGCGGTGCATTGATAGAGGGGATCTGACTCCCTTTATTATTTGGATGAAAGGCCGAGATGACCTTCAACGGTGCTGGAGAGTTCTAGATTCCTCAACTGCCATGTGTAGGAGAGTGCCTCCAAGCAGGCACTGAATCCTCCACTAAGATGATGCTCAAAGCGGAAAGGACCTGCTGGCGGTCAAGCTCAATTTCCTCCGTAAGATGAGGAGGAAGGACACAGAACCTTAGGTTCTTCCTCTCCGTGTCTGTCTGTCACTCACCGCGTGACCTTGAGCAGATCACTAGAACTCTCTGAGCCCTTGGTCTCCATTGTGTGTGATGGAGGTGACGATCCTCAAAGCACAACGCTGTTGTAAGCGTCACACTTACAAAAGAAGAGCAGAAGTGCTCAGTGCCACAAGGCACTTTATGCGTGTTGATAGTGTTTAGTGACAGCCCAGGTGCCCAAGTAGATGAGTGGATAAAAGAGCAGTGGTGCATTGACACAATGGAATACTACGCAGCCGTAAAAAAGGACTCTTACCATTTACAATAGTGTGGAGGGACCTGGAGAGTATTGTGCTAAGCAAAACAAGCCAGTCAGAGAAGGATAAGCGTCATATGATCTCCCTCATATGTGGCATCTAATGAGCAAAATAAACTGACGAACAAAAGGGATCCAGAGACGTAGAAGCAGGGAACAGACTGGGGAACCTCAGAAGGAAGGTGAGGTTGGGCGGGTGAGAGGGAAGAAATCAACCAAAGAACTCGTGTGCATATACATGCGTAACCCATGGAGACAGACAACGGATGGTGAAGGCCCGGGTTTCGGGTTGGGGGTGGGTTGTAGAAGGTCATTGATGGGAAAGGGGGTCATATGTAAAACCTTCAATAATAAGGATTACAAAAGAAGAACATAAATAGCATTTAGTTGAGAATGCTGAGGCAAAATGACATGGGGATGTCGAGTTAGTAAAACAGTCAAGACCAGAACTTGGGTCTCTTGCTGGTCAACACCACCCCGATTCAAGGGGTGTTTATCAATGTCACAATGCAGCGATTTAGGGAGGCTCTCCCTTTTGCCATAGATTGAGCTGTGAACAACCCCCAAGGCCATCGGTCAGGGTTTGCTTCCTCCCCATTCATCCTGAGGATGCAGAAAAGGAGGGCACCCCCACCCCAAAGATCCATAGGGTAGCCTCCCAGCGGCCCAGGGTGCTCTCCGTGCACCCACACAGGGAGAGGCAGCGATCCATAGCATGAGGGGGGAGAGTGGGGTGCCAGCATGCTCCCAGAAAACCCATCCAGGGCAGCACAGAAACCTTCTGAGTGCAGGCAACCACCCTGGGGCCGGGAAAGAAACTGGGCCCAGGCCCAGCACCCACACCCTCCCCCTGGGCTCCTCACGAGACCGCCTGTGTTGTCCGGAATGCCGGCTACGCCATAAATCCACCCACCGGGTGCGCCCCAGCAACCTGTCCAGCCCCCGCTGCAAGCAGCGCATCCGGCCGCTGACGGCACTCCGGACTGCCTGGCTGAGAACGGTATTTTAAATAGAGAGAGAGAGGGAGAAAAGAAATAAAAAAACACGCCCTATTATTTGACTCTGGTAATTGACACCGAGTTTCTCATGAGTAATTTCAGAGCGCTCAGGGTGTGCCGGGTCTAATTTAACTTCCCTTTCCAGGAGCCTTCCACTCGCAGGGCAAACCCTATTTCGAATGGGGTGAAACGTACCGTATTTTCCGGCGCATAAGATGGCTTTTTAACTCAGGAAAATCTCAAAAATCGGGGGTCGTCTTATACGCCGGGTGTCATCTTATAGGGCAGGTATATCCCAAACTCTATTTTAACTGGAGAAGTTAGGGGTCGTCTTATACGCCGGAAAATACGGTATTTCAACCATCTACAGGGGTGCGGTCAAGGCTTCGGTGGGCACAGCCTGACCACCTGCCCCTTTAGGGGCTTACTGCTCATTTCTTCTCTCATATGCCACTGTTGGTGAAAAAAATCTGCAAGTTGCGAGCCCGAAAGAGCTTACGGAACGAAGATAATCGTTGCTGTATCAGAAAGACAAACATGCTCCTTAGAGTTGGATATCATAGTCACCAGCGAGGGATTTCCAAAGTGGAATCCGCAGGAAATTAGTTCCTCAAATTTTTCTTTAAAAAGGGGTGAGGAGTGTCTCTGGAAACACGGCCTTGTCGGTACCGATTGGAGCAGTTTGCAGTGTCCGCTGGTGCAGCAAAGGCTCTGAGAAGAGCCGCAGGAAGAGAGCTTTGTTCATGACTGTTTGATCACAGCATTTTCCCAGGTCAAACACAGGATTTCCCGGTGGGGAATCAATACACACACAAATACAGTCTACCGCTTTTTTAACTTAACAGTGATATTTGACCCCACAGAATTTTGAGGAACTTATTTTGAGAAACCCCGAGGTACAGAGAAGAGAGCAGGTAGTCAGAATGCAGGAGTAAACTATATTCTACTTTAATCTGTCCTCTGCCATTTTGAAAAGCCTTAGAGATCTTCCCGCTAAGCCAGGCTGTCTCACCCAGGACTACTTCCAATTCCAGCACCCACAGAGTTCCTGGACCCCCCGTCCCCTCTTCAGGCTCTAATCGTGGCTGTGCACCTTCAGGTCAGCCCTATGCAGCGCTGTCAATCACAGCAGAGCCCTCCCTCTGCACCTGCCTTCACCCCGGGAAAGGTGAAAGCGGCCGAGGGGGCTGTGGGATGACTGCCAATGACGTAAAGATGATCCTGGGCAAGGACCTTTCATCCGGGAAAAGTCTCCAGGTACAGTGGTACCTCGAGATACGAGTTTAATTCGTAACCTTGAGGTGTGGGAAACTATGGATGCTCGAGTCGCGGTAAACTGGTGGGTTGTGTGCAGCCGGCCCATCCGAGAGATTATTCCTATCTCAAATGTTGCTCATATTTCCAAGCAAAAATCGCTCGCTCAACGGCTCATATCTCAAAAATCTCCTATGTTAGGGCACTCGTATCTCGAGGTACCACTATAGTCCTCATCCCTGCCCTTCACAATCTCCTCTTAATGGCCCGCAGGCCGGGATGCTGCAGAGACTAAACCTGGGGAGGGATGTGACGCTTTGTGGCCTGGACGTACAGTGCCGTGTCCTTAGAAGGACCATCTAAGATAGTCCTGCTGCTACTACTGTCGAGTCGAGGGGACCACAACCATGTCACGGGGCCCGATGCTGAAGGAGGGCAGTGGACGGGGGTGGGGGGGAAGGGGGGGAGGGAAAGAGAGAGGCAGGCAACACACTCTGCAATCTCTCTGCCCAAAGCCTTTGTTCAGCCGCCACGTTACTGTGGTGACTGAGGCAAAGGCGTAATAACATGCGTTATCTGTTCCGTTTATGGCCTATGTGTGTCACAGGTGCACAGGCCCATTCCTGGCTGGGAAGTATACCTGGTAGGTGCCAGGAGGAGGGGAGAGGGCACACAGGTGCTTCGGGCCAGGGGAGAGGCAGCTTTCTTGTGAGCAAGCTGGGCTCTGGCACTGTCCTTGGGACCACGATCTCGGGCCAGGTGGTGATTTTGAGAAGAGGCTATTTCATCAAGAATAACTAATTTAAAAATAAATAATAGTTCCCTAGCCGGTTTGGCTCAGTGGACAGAGCATGGGCCTGTGGACTGAAAGGTCCCAGGTTCGATTCCAGTCAAGGGCATGTACCTTGGTTGCGGGTACATCTCCAGTGTGGGGGATGTGCAGGAGGCAGCTGATCGATGTCTCTCTCTCATCGATGTTTCTAACTCTCTATCCCTCTCCCTTCCTCTCTGTAAAAAATCAATAAAATATATTTTTTAAAAAAAGAAAAAGAAAATAAAAAGTGACTATGTGAATTCTTGTCTTCAAGAGTTTGGATGAAGAGCCAGCACTAAGAGTTGACCATGACACCTAGCGTGGAGTTGAGTTTTCTAGATGGGTGGTGGGAGGAGGAAGAAGGAGAAATGGGCTGAGGAAGTCCTGCTTGCAGTCCTACTGGAACACACTTGCTTATTTTTATGTTTTCTGAAATATGCTCTTTATGAATGAAATATTCATGCAAAGGCTTCTTAAAAAAACACACAGTAGCTTTGGGCCAAACAAACCTGCGTCTAAACTTCACCTTCGCCCCCTTGGGGGCTGCGTGTGTGATCACCTCACTGACTGTGGGTGAATGCATTTGTAAAATGGAACAACACACCTGCCTCGGGAGTGTTTTGAAGAACAAAGATCATTTAGGCGCCCAACATGGACAGCTTCATCCTCTGTCCTTCCCCGGCATGCCACTGGGAGTGGTTTTCCTCCAGATTCTAAGACAGTCCTTCTGACCCTACTGTGGAGTAGATGGGACCACCACCATGTCCGGGGGGGGGGGGGCGATGCTGAAGGAGAGCGGCTCCCCCTGACTGCCTGTGGGAAGCCAGCCCAGCCCCCGGCAGGGTGCATGAAGGAAAGACAACCAATACAGCCAACCAGCCTTCCACAGAGTCTGCGAGTATGGATGATAGCTCAGGAACACAACTCTGTATTCAAAAAAGGGATGTGGGATTGGCACTGAAATGAGTTCACTTATACTTCCCTAAGGAGGGTGGAGAGATACCTAGAACACGTCTTCGGGACCAATCGTTGCCTTGAGGTGAGCTTGCTCTTTGCAGGATGTCATTTAGGGTCCCTGGTTCAGATCACACCAAGTCTGTGCTCTTTCGTGGACCATCTGAGTCTCTGCCCAGTCCTCAAAGTTGGGTTACTATCGTCGTCCATTCAGCCTGTCCTTCACTCGTTCGCTCGCTTAGCAACTGTGCTTTTGATCGAGGAATGCTGCTGGGAGCTGTGATGTGTGCAAAGAAGAAATGAGAGAAAGACACAGCTGCCCCTAGACCGCACCTCAACACAGTAATGGACAATTCCGACAGGTGCCACAAATCTGATCCTGCACAAGCGCCCTGCTTGCAGCTGTGTGGACATCCGTGGAAGTCATCAAGGCAGGAGAAGACAGGAAGAAGTGACATGCACACTTTTATTAAGCGGCATTGGAGGCACTCTGAGGATAAAACACACACACACACACACACACACACACACACACAATCAAAAACAAAGGAAACTTCCGGTTTGATACTTCCGGTCGTTACCTTCCAGAGAGATTTTCTCTAGTTCAGAAAACCCGGCATGTGCACGTGAAGACATAACCACTTGCGGCAACCATTTAAGAAAAGCTAAATCACTCTTCCTTTCAATTTTTCTGTGGGTTCAAAATTAAAACGAGAAAAAGAGGTTGCAAGCATCCTGTGTTCATTTTCACATCAGGGTCCCAAACGTACAGTGGTACCTCGAGATACGAGTGCCCTAACATATGAGCTTTTTGAGATACGAGCCGTCGAGCGAGCGATTTTTGCTTTGAAATACAAGCAACATTTGAGTTAGGAGTAATCGCGTGGATCGGCCGGCTGCACATGACCCACCAGTTTACCGAGACTCGAGCGTCTCATAGTTTCCCACGCCTCAAGGTTACGGAACGAATTAAACTCGTATCTCGAGGTACCACTGTATTTGTATTATTGTAAGCGTTTAAAGCCTGGAATGGTTATTCTAATCCAGTGATTCTCAACCTTTCTAATGCCGCGAGCCACAAGTTGAGAACTGCTAGCAGGGTCTCCTAAGACCATCAAAAAACATAGATATTTACATTACAATTCATAACAGTAGCAAAATTGCAGTTATGAAGTAGCAACAAAAACCATTTTATGGTTGGGGGTCACCACAACATGAGGAACCGTATTCAAGGGCTGCGGCATTAGAAAGGTTGAGAACCACTGTCCTAATTGAAATGGAGAGGAAATTCTCTGTGAAGGGAAGAGCCTTTACAGATAATGGAGTCATTTTCATGATTGCTGATAAGATAAGAACCCTGTACCTCTCCAGCACATAAGTTCTGCCTGACACTGAGCTGTTAATAACCAATATGAGTTATGTTGTCTTATTTGACAGAGGAGAAAAGGGAGGTCCAGAGACATTGAGTTCAAGTCTTACAAAGCAAGAGAAGCTGGCAAAACTAGGATCCGAACCCGGTTCTGTGCAACCCCAAGGTCAGTGTTCCTTACTCACTGTCAGAATGTTTCCCTGACAAAGCAGACTTTAGATAAGAAGAAAAATATGTCAGCAGGCCAGTATGCACCATAACAAGCGGATGAAAATATCTATGGCAGATGAGAAAAAAGAAAGGTTTGGCTGTAACAAGGATCGTGAGTTGTCCCCAATAGCTTTTCTCACCTTCTTGCTTTATTAATGAAACCCCAAATCTTAGCCAGGCATGAATATGACCCCTAGAGTCAAATAAATAAATAAATAAAATTTAAAAAATTCCCAGCCTCCTTTGCATCCGGGTGTGGTCATGTGGCTGCATGTTGACCAATGAGGTTTAAGTAGCAGCCATTCATATAACTTCCAGCAAATGTCCTTAAAGGGAATAACGGTTCCCTCCCCCCTTCCTCCATTTTTTTCTAGCTGAACTGTGGATTTGATGGCTGGATCTGAAGTGGTGTGATCTTGGGAAATGGAAGTCACACATAGTAGAGCAACAAGATAGGGGGAGACCGGGTCTTTGGGCTCCTGAGGGACCAGAGCCAACATTCCTGTCCGGGGCTGCCTTTATTTGGTCTTTGAAAAGAAAGAGAAATCAGCCTCTGTGTAGTTTAAGTCACTGGTAGATGGGGTTCTACTGTTACTGGCAATTGAACTTAATCCTAATTAGAACACAGTCAAATTTGACTTGAGCCAAGAGTTTCTGAGGTGATTGGTGGTGGGCAAGCGGGTTGGAAATAAGTGGAGAACTTCTCAAGTTACGGCATGTGTCATTTAGTCAGCAGGCTTTCTGGGCAGACAAATATAATAAACCTGGCATTTCCAGAATCCTCTGTGGGGTGTAGAGCATCCCAGTCTGAAGAATGAATGGGAGAAGCGAAAGCCTGTGGGGAGTCACTTGAATAAGCCAGGTTTGGGGTGTTCAGGGCCCCTCAAAGGGGTCGGGGCTCAGGGGCTGAAGCTGCAGGATTTAGATTCTCAGTTGAAACCTAGGGTCAGCATAGAAAGTGATCAAAGGTGACTGCGATTTCTCCTTGAAGGGCCATGGTGTGTTGACAAAACAGAGAAATCAGGAAATGAAAGAAAAATCAAAGAGGAACACAGACTTCTCTTTCAGATTGTGGGGCTGGAGACTGTAGAGAGACACCTAGAGAATACAGCTGGGGTACATGTGCCTCTAGCTAATGAGATGAAAAGTCTTAAAAATGCTAATTTAGCCCAGCCGGTAAGGCTCAATGGTTGAGTGTCAGCCTGTGAACCCGGAGGTCATGGTTCAATTCCCGGTCTGGGCACATGCCTAGGTTGATTGTTCGATCTTCAGTAGGGGGCATGCAGGAGGCACCTGATCCATGATTATCTCTCATCATTGATGCTTCTGTCCCTCTCCCTCTCCTCTCCTCTCTCTGAAATCAATAAAAACATATATATATATATATATATATATATTTTTTTTAAATATGAATTCTGCCCTAACTGGTTTGGCTCAGTGGATAGAGCGTCGGCCTGCAGACTGAAAAGTCCTAGGTTTGATGGTTTGATTCCAGTCAAGGGCATGTACCTTGGTTGCGGGCACATCCCCAGTAGGAGGTGTGTAGGAGGCAGCTGATCAATGTTTCTTTCTCATCGATGTTTCTTTTTTTTTTTTTTTAATATATTTTATTGATTTTTACAGAGAGAAAGGGAGAGAAAGAGAGTCAGAAACATCGATGAGAGAAACACCGATCAGCTGACTCCTGCACAGCCCCACTACTACATTCCTACTGATTGCTCAGTGTCTTTAGGTCATTCCTTCCATGTGTCATGTGTCTTTGAGATCGGGGTGTTCAGAGTGGTAGGGCTGTAGGTGTGTCATGGATGTTTAGACCTCGCTCATCTCCCCTCGCGTGGATGCCCCTGTGTTTATGGAGATTGGATGAGAGCCCAACAGCACCTGTGTGTGGATCCCAGGTGGTCTTGGATTTCCAAGCAGCTTTGGGGACCTGTCAGGGAAGAGAACCCTCAAAGGTGTCACTTAGTCCCTACGGGTTTACAGCAACCAAAGAGCAGGCGGTGGTCTTCCCAAGAGTAACAACAGCCAGATTATTGACTCAGCCAAAACGTACTGCATTTCACCCCATGATGTTGGTACAATAATGTTTCCCATTTCACAGATGGGAATGCTGAGACCTAGAAGAGTTGAATAAGGTGTCATCTGTCAGCTGATGTGAGGGCCAGAGGGGTTTGACTCTATCATGTCTAGGACCCATGAGTTCTTTTATTTTTTTAAATATATTTTATTGATTTTTTACAGAGAGGAAGGGAGAGTGATAGAGAGCTAGAAACATTGATGAGAGAGAAACATCGATCAGCTGCCTCTTGCACACCCCTTACTGAGGATGTGCCTGCAACCAAGGTACATGCCCTTGACCGGAATCGAACCTGGGACCTTTCAGTCCACAGATGCTCTATCCACTGAGCCAAACCGGTTTCGGCGAGGACCCATGAGTTCTATCATCCCCCGAGGGACCTCTTTCTGCTTGGGTACGTGGAGACCCCGACATTTACCCAACATTCTCCCTGCTTCCAGGAGCACCTGCCCAGGAGGAGAGAAACCTGCGGAGTCAGCCCTGACCCAGACCTGGGGTAGGCCGGGTACAGGAAGCCAGCAAGACCAGCATGGGCACGGTCAAGGCCCGCCGGCACGCAGAACGAGCCTGTTCCCAGACAGGGAGGGGACCGTGGCAGTCAGTGGCCCAAGGACCGGAGGTGGGGCAGAGTCCCGTCATCCCCTTTATCCGGAGGCAGAACTGGGCGCGGGCCACGGGCCACAGCTGGAACCTCCAAACCGTCTGGCAGATCCTGACACATTTTATGGCTTCCCCGGTGTCCTTTCCGCCACCCAGAGCACCTACTTCGCGGAGACAGGGGCGGCTCTGGCCTTCCCGCCCCCCAGTAATTGTGGTGGTGACCGGCCCCTCCCCTCCCCCCTCCGGTGACTCCACCCAAGGCAGACACCTCGGAACAGCTCTGCTCTGAAGCACGCCCAAGACTGTTACCTGGTAAATGAAGGTAAGCCGCCCGAGATGAAAGACCAAGACGATCCGCTTTAGTCCGGCTTATGCATAATTACGCATTCATCAGTCAGGGCTTTAATTACCAGGAGATAAAGGTGCCATTAGCGTTTGGAGGAAAACTGGCTCCAGCAAAATGCACTTCTTTTGTCTCCCAGCCAGTTGACAACTAACTGTTATCCT
The DNA here is from genome assembly GCA_011751065.1 of Lasiurus cinereus. Taxonomy (NCBI): domain Eukaryota; kingdom Metazoa; phylum Chordata; class Mammalia; order Chiroptera; family Vespertilionidae; genus Lasiurus; species Lasiurus cinereus. Next base: position 2,267,686 of record JAAGEH010000427.1, read on the forward strand.
GGGGAGGGCTTAGCAGGGAGACACCGGCCTGAAAAGACACCCACACCAGAAAAGTCCCTCCGCTGTCAGCAGCGAGGCCACTGCGCGCAGTGGAGAGACGCGGCGTGGCTGGGGAGCCCCAAGTGCTCTGGAGCTGGGGCGCGCTGCCCTGCAGGACGGAGAACGGAGAACCCTCAGAGACAGAGAAATGGAGAGGGACGGACGGGGGAGGGGAGCTTTGGAGCCACGCTTAGAGGGTCACCTTGCTACTCCCTGGCGTGAAATGCAGAGCCTCGGGTTCCATGCAAGCCCAGCTGAGTCAGAATCTACATGCGCTCAGGGTCCCCAGGTGGTTTAGATGCACGTGTGAGTGCGACACACATGGACGGTGAGGTCCTCAACACCCTGACAATGTCCCTGCTGCTCAGGGGATAGGGTAGAGGGGGATTGGAGGAAAGAAGGTGAAGGGATTAACCCAAAGACATATATGCATAACCCGCTGACACAACAGTGTGGCGGGGCCAGAGGGATAGAGGTGGTGGATAGAGGTGGCAAAGGGGAGACAATGGGGGCAGGTGCAATAATGCCAACGAGCCGAAACCGGCCTGGCTCAGTGGATAGAGCGTTGGCCTGAGGACTGAAAGGTCCCGGGTTCGATTCTGGTCAAGGGCATGTACCTTGGTTGCAGGCATATCTCCAGTGTGGGGTGTGCAGGAGGCAGCTGATCTATGTCTTTCTCTCATTAATGTTTCTAACTCTCTATCCTTCTCCCTTCCTCTCTGTAAAAATAAATAAAATATATATTTTTAAAAAATAATGGCAATGATAAAAATACAGAAAAGCAAGGTTCGGTGATTTGCTATGCTCTTGTATATTAAGGAGGAAACTGGAGGCAAATATGTGTGTCTGAGTGCGAGTACGTGTGTGAACCTGTGAATGAGTGTGGGTATGTGTGTGAATGTGTGAATGAGTGCGGGTATGTGACTATGTGAGTGTATGTGTGTGAGTGTGTGTGAGTATGCATATGTGTGTGTGTGAGAGAGAGAGTGTGAATGTGTATGTGAGTGTGAATGAGTGTGAATATGTGACTGTCAGAGCATGTATGTGTGTGAGTGTGAGTGTATGTGTCTGTGTAAACATGCATATGTGTGTGAGTGTGAGTGTGAATATGTGTGAATGTGAATATGTGACTATGTGTGAGTATATATGTGTATAAGTGTATGTGAGTGTGTGTGAATATGCATGTGTGTGTGAATGAGTGTGAATATGTGAGTTGTGTGAGGATGTATATGTGTGAGTGTGTGTATACATTGTGTGTGAGTGTATGTGAGTGTGAATATGTAACTGCGTGAGTATGTATATGTGTGAGTGTGTATACGTGTGTGAGTGTGAATATGTGACTGTGGGTGTGTATATGTGTGAGTGTGTGTGTGAGTGTGTGTGTGTGTGTGTGTGAGTGTGTGAGTGTGTGTGAATGTGAGTGTATGTGAGTGTGAATATGTGACTGTGTGTGTGTATATGTGTGTGTGTGTGTGGTAGGGAGAGTTTTTCTTTTCGCTTAACATCTGGCAGGGGAAACAGACTCGCCCTTCCTGTGTGGCGCTAAAAGGTAAACATCGCCGACTGGGAGCACAGTGGGTACAGGAGGGAGACCATGAAACCCACACAGTGTCGCCCTGAGACGATTCCGGAAGCCGGGCGGCGAAGCACCGCCGGTGGTGCGAGATGCGACAGACAGGTCAGGGCAAACGCTGGCGCAGCCACGGCAGTGCCTCTGCGCCCGCGGGCTGGGCAGGCAGCAACAGAGAGCGAGCCGTTTCACAACGAGGAGGAGAGGAAACTGGCAAGCGAGACGCCTCGCAAGAGGGGGGCCGGGGGCGAGCAGGGATCACATCAGGGATCACATCGGGAGAGGAATTCCTTGGGTGGCGAGGTTATAGGCGTGGTGCGACGTGAGGGCGGCATCTAGACCGTGCCCACGGGTCGGATTCACAGACCACAAATGCCAGGCAGCCAACCCAGAGTTTGCAATAATTAGCCAGAGCTCGGAGGTGTGAGGACAGACTTGGCTTTCCACTCCAATGCTGTCATTTATTGGAAATGTCCATCGGGAGGTCACGGCCGTGTTCTCGCTGAGCCTCAACCTCCTCGTCTGTAAAACGGGGACGATGCTACCAATAGAGTTGCAAAGAGTAAACCTCAACATGATGGCTGGTACGTATGCCACTCTCAGAAATGGCGGCTGGTGTCACTTCCTGCTCTCCCAGCAAGTATTCCCGGCATTGTTAATTTCCCAGCAAACGTCTTCCGTTGGCCCTGACCTTAACCCGTGTGCTGAGACACGGATGGGAATGATTCAGACTCTCCCATGAGGCTGTCCTCTGCTCACCTAGTGCTCTCAAGGTGTGATCATGTACGCAACGCATTGCTTATTTCAACAACGGCGAGAGCTTACGCTGTCAGGCAAGTTCATCCATGAGACCACACCGCTGGGCTCCAATGGGAAGGACAGCCCAGTGGCAAGGCACAAACAGGGCGGAGCCAGGCGCCCTCTCCATCACGGGCACCTGCATCCTCCACGGTGCGGCTCTGAAGACACGTGGGAGGTGGGAGCCAACCTCCTGGGCCCCTGGACAGAAACCCATGCTCTCAGGAATGACTCCAGTACAAGGTGAGCAATGCAGACTCCCTGCATCCCATGGAACGTTCCTTCTACGCATGTCCCTCACGGGAGGGGACACAGTGCTGAGGAAGTCAGGCTCAGCCACGCCGCAAGTATCTTCTTAGCACCGTGACACAGTCTGCATCCCGGACCGGGTCATCTGCCAGCCAGACTCAGGTCTTTTGTCCCAGGGATGTTGGCAGGGGGAGGCAGGTGGGTCTTCCCAGTCCCAGGAGGCAGAGTGGGGCATGCTCACCGGCTGAGGAGTGCTGGTGCCTTCATCAGGGGCTGCCACCCCGGCAGGAGGCTTCCAGAAGTGCTGAGGGGCAGCCATCCACCATCGGCTCTGAGACACACACGCCGGGGCCGGAATCCCTACCCTCTGAGCGGGCACGGCCCCTCGGCCTTGGTTGCTTCCCTCTCTCTGAGCTTCGGCGTCCTTGCCGGTGAAATGAGCACCGCCTTGGAAACTACGTCTACCTCCGTCAGGGTTCTGGGAGGAACAGACGCCACACTCAAAGTGCGCAACTGAAGGAGGATTCGATCAGGGCACTGCCTCTAAGGGAGCGAGCAGAGTGTATGGCAGGGGTGGGGGACCTCTGCCTGCGGGCCATATAAGGCCTGAGAAATCCCATCTTGTGTGTTGGAGTGATGGTTAATTTGCATATTACTCTTTTATTACATAGGATTTTAGAGAGAGGAAGGGAGAGGGAGAGAGAGAGAAATGGAAATTTCAATCACTCCGGAGATAAACATCAATTGGCTGCCTCCTGCAGGCCCCACACTGGAGATCAAGCACGCAACTTGGGCATGTGCCTCGACTGGGAATCGAACCCTGACTTCCTGCTCTGTGCGCTGACATTCAACCACTGAGTCACACCGCTGGACAACAGACTGATTTTTAAGTTGATAAATTTGTATTCACCTGTGAACGAAGGTATAAATATCCAATGGCCCTTGGCAGACCAAAGGTTCCCCACCCCTGGTGTAGGGGAATAGAGGGGTAGAGCAGTAACCCCAGGACTAGAAACAGCGGGAACCACCACCCAAGAGCTCAGAAGAGGGATGCACCTTAACCATAGCTTCAACTTTAAGGGAGGGATGTGGCCAGCAAAGCAACCCTGCAATGCTTGGCTCGGCCCTGACCTCTCCTCCTCTCCATGGATGACCCCATCCCGAAGGCCAAGGGCAGGAAAGCCAGTTGCCGGTGTTTCTACAGCTCAGCCTCTTGGGGCACCGAGCAGGGTAGAAAAGAGTGGAGAGTGGATCCGGAAATCCCCAGCACAGTCTCATAGGGTCATCATGGGAATTACACAAGATTATACTCCTGCAGCACTCGGGTATATAATAAGTGTTGGTACATAATAATGGAGCACATAATAAGTGTTAACGGAAACAATGACCCTTTTCTTTCACCAATGGAAAAAAGTGCGAGTTTAAAAGTTTCAACCCCTTTCCTTAAGGTATGTAGAACCGAGACTATTTTGGGTTCTCAGTTCAAAACTCCCAGAATGCCTCTTCCTAGGTGTGGGTACCCTGGCAGTAGTGAGAGAACTTCTTCGAGAAGAAACATCTCAGGCTACCAAGGAGCGTGGCCACACACCCACTCTTTTGTAGCTTCTCATTTTAGAGTCCCTGGGAAAAATTAACAGGGAACATCACCACCTAAAGTATTTATGCTATAAAGAGTGGATCTGGCCGAAGCTGGTTTGGCTCAGTGGATAGAGTGTCGGCCTGAGGTTGAAAGGTCCCGGCTTTGATTCCGGTCAAGGACACGTACTTTGGTTGGGGGCACATCCCCAGGGCGGGGCGTGCAGGAGGCAGCTGATCGATGTTTCTAACTCTCTATCCCTCTCCCTTCCTCTCTGTAAAAAATCAATAAAATATATATATATTTTTAAAGAAAGAGTGGATCTGGATGAAACGTGAGAGTCTACAAAAATGCACAAAGGAACATTTGCAAGTTGCAGGTATGTCTTGACATTAAATTTAAGCAGATCAAGAGCTAAGAATAGTCCGTCAGAACCAGCACCTCTGTGTACCCATGAGCCCAACACTGGCCGGCCTGGGAAGCATTGCAGGATTGCCCACAGGACAACAGACTGGAACTCAACCATCGGTGACTTATTGGCATAAACCATGCCATCTGTCCCCTTCGAGGGCATCCTTCTAGGTATGGCTTCGGAGCCCTGCCTGCTCAGAAGGAAAGCTTGTTTGGCCAGCGCGATGGAATCTCAGAGCAGCGGGGGTCGGCCCGATTTAGAACCAATGATACTTGAGTCTTACACCCAAGTGTTATTGTTTTGGAAACCATCGCCCGGAAATGACCTCTGGGCACCCCAACTGCTGCCAGGTCACACAGTCATCTACGACCCCTTCCAAAAACAAGAAGTCACCCCATACCAACTTGCTCCCTGCATGAGGATCCCCACTAAACCCCCAGTGTTACCCCAACACCTCAGGTGTCCTTAATCTCCTGCGATGATAGACCTCTTCCGGAGCAAGAGTGATTTACACGGGAAACGTCACTTTATTTCCCTCCGACCTCCCCAGGGCCATCCCTGAGGCGCCCTGGAGAATGCTAGTTTTGCCATCTACCCCACCCCCACCCCCCTTTCTCTTGGCTTTCCCCAGTCCTGGCAGCCCATAAACTGCTCTGCACCTGGCTGTAAACCACACTCCCGTATCCCCAGCAGAAGAAAACATCAACCGATTGCAACAATCTTGGCCTCCTCTGCACACCGCTCTAAGCGCTTACTCGGGTCCAAATTGTTTCATCCCAAGCTCATCGGATGGGCAAACAGGGGCGTCGGAACAATTCCTCATTAGGTCACCCTCGGGCAGCACAAGAAGCAGTAATCCCCAGGGAGGGCTGCCAAGGTGAGCTGCGTGCGGACTCCCTGGGCGAGATTGCCCAACCTGCCGGCAGCCACCAGCTTGTTCGACAAGTGGGCAAACAGCTCTCTCTTCTCCCCCCTACAACACTCCCCCCCCCCCCCCCCCCCCCGGGTGCATCTAGGCGGGGTCTATCCCAGGGCGACCTGGTGTTCCGATGCACTGCTGAAAAGTGCCATTTGTGAGAGAGAACAGGAGCACATTCAAGCAAAAGCATGCACTCTTGATGCATGAAGCTTCCAGATGCCCCGCATGGCAGACCTCTAATTACAGGCATTTCTGCGAACCCGGACTTCATATCCAGTTCCTCATTCTTTTCCCGGGGGAACAATGGAGCTGCTCCTTTGGCTTTCGCCACTGGCCTTTGACTATTCAGGACCCTGGTCTCTGACCAGCCATCACGCCACGGGTGGCAGCATGGCGAGTGGCTCATGTCCCAAGGCGTTGTGGGGAAGTCAGACCTGGCAATGTCCTGTGCCTTCTCGGCCTCTGTTTCCACATTTGTAAAATGGGCCCAATGACACGGCCTGTCTCTTAAGGAGGCTACGAGGACTGAGCGAGATAATCCATAAAACACCGAGTCTAACCGACAGTGCCACGCTGTCAATATTAGAAACACACAGAAGCCGAAACCGGTGGGGCTCAGTGGATAGAGCGTTGGTCTTCGGACTGAAAGGTCCCAGGTTCGATTCCAGTCAAGGGCATGTATCCTGGTTGCGGGCACATGCCCAGTAGGGGGCGTGCAAGAGGCAGCTAGCTGATCCTGTCTTTCTCTCATCGATGTTTCTAACTCTCTATCCCTCTCCCTTCCTCTCTGTAAAAAATCAATAAAATATATAAAAAAAAAAACACAGAGGAAAAAAAATGTCCACTGTCTCTTCCTGTTATCCCTCAAGCTAGTTAAAACACCATGGCAAACACTGGAACGGACTGTTTCCAGCTGCTGATAGGAAACCCTCTATCCTAGAGGCATCTTCAGTGAGCCAGGCCATTTCACCGTATTGATGCAGACGTAGAAAGAGGCATGGGTGGGGAGGGGTGGCGGGGTGCAGGCACAGGCCCGTTGGACCGGGGGGGCCAGGACAAGAGGCGAGGCGAAGAAAAACCATTTTAGCAGCGAGCTGGCGATCCGGTCAGCTCAGCGTCCCTAAACCAGCGCGATGCTGACTCAGTTGATGAAAACTGGAAAACGTTCGTCGGAAAAAATGAGGCCGCCCCCTCTCGCGTGTTGGCCACAAGGCCACGTGCATCGCAGGCTTGCAATAAGCGAGGACGAATCATCGCACCGAAAAGCGAAGAAATCGTGGCTCCCCCCCCCCCCCCCCCCCCCCGGCCTGGCCGCCGGCCCAGCGGCTGCTCCGAGGGCGATGGGCCACTTTTTATCAGAGAGCGCATCTCCCCTCTGCCTGGGGAAATGTGGGGACCCGGTCCAGCTGGAAGGCGGCCCCTGCGTGTTTACTTGGACTTGCCCTTCCTTTTCCAGCTCAGCCCGCTCACCACACCCCGGGGAGCCTCACCCTTGGCGCTCTGCTTTTTAATAAGCAACTTGATTTGCTGCGGTTCCCTCAAGGATCGCAGAAGAGAGAGAGACACCACTCACTGCTGGCTTGCAGGCCTCTGTGGCCGAGAGCCGAGTGAGAGTGAAATCGAACAGAGCCCAGGAGAGCCGGGAGATGCCACTGGTTCCCGAAGCCGGGAGAGCGTCCTGGGGCTCCCCGTATGGACGTGAACTTGGGGTTGGTTGGAAGGCACTCGGCCGTCTCCCATAATTTATTCCATCTCCGTCCAGTGTCCCTGCGGTCTTCTTCGGGTAGCTCCTGTTACTGCTTCCTGTGCAAGCTGCTGACTAAAGACTCTGAATATCAAAATGGGGTTTGTCATCAGAGATGACAAAAAATAAAATAAAATAAAATAAAGGTCACGTTTCTCAGAGAAGTAGGGAGGCGAATACATTAAGGTAGAAACTTGGTGTCTTAGGCATCCCCGTGCCATAGAAGCTTCTAAAGAACAAAACTGCAGACGCCTTTCTGACAAGTGCATTTCATTTGTCAAGAAGACACAGGTCCTGAGCAACACGAAAGACCAAGAGAGAAGGTGTCCACAGCTTCCCCCAAATGCTAAGCGGGTCTCCCCGGGAGAGCGAGGAAGGTGCCAAAGACCTTTCTGCTGACTCCCGAGGAAATCCAGGCCAGGCCCACATTTTGTTTGTCCTGAGCGGTGGGACACTCTGGTCTAAGCCAGCTGGAGGCAGGAAGACCTGGGGAACAAGAAGATGCAAAGATGCCCTGGCTGGTTTGGCTCGGTAAATAGAGCGTCGGCCTGCAGCCTCAAAGGTCCCAGGTTCGATTCCGGTCAAGGGCACATGCCCGGGTTGTGGGCTCGATCCCCTGGGTGGGGTGTGCAGGAGGCAGCCCATCAATGATTCTCTCTCATCATTGATGTTTCTATCTTTCTCTCCCTCTCCCCTCCTCTCTCTGAAATCAATAAAAACATATTTTTTAAAAAAAGAATATGAAAAGAAACAATGGACTTTACAAAGGAATCACGAAGGATGTCCGCCAATGATCTCCCCAATGCATTGACAATTCGCCCACGTCACACCTTCCACACACCACGTGGATTTCTAGGCACCTGCCTGTTCCTTGTAAAAGTGAGGCACACTTCTGGAGAAGCTACAGGTTTTCATGCTTTGTCTTCAGTTCTTCAGATAAAGAATTGCAATTCTATTTCACATTCCTGTAACAGGAAGAGCATAACTGGCCCTACAAATTCTACCGAATGCAACCGTGTGTCCCCTGCCCCCATGTCCACCTTCGTGGGGCTCACGGAACCCCAGAAAACAAGGTTCCTAATCTTGTTTACAGGCGACCCACCCATCTCTAGAAGATGAGCTCCATAACCCCATGTCAGTCTTTATGGGACCCATCTTTTTGCGTGCGGGTCAGAAAACCAAGGAGGTAAAGTAGACTCAGAGCTTGAAGCTTCTGGAGGTCTCTAGTGCCGACGCTTAGATGGGTTGGGGACAACCTCTTCTCGTCTGCTCTGGAGGAGGCTCCTGGGGTCCTGCTGGCGTGTGGTCCCAGGCACTGGCCAGATGATGCTCAGATTCCAGGTGAGAAGACCAAAGACAACTTGCGGGTCACTGGCTGTGAGTGTTACAGAGGGAATCTAGGACAGGCAGGTGGTGTCTGAATGGAGAATGTGGACACCCACATGAAAGTCACCACCACCATCCCCATGCCAGGACACACACACACACACACACACACTCATATGCATGTACACATGCACACACACAGACACATTCATATGCATGTACACATGCACACACACA
>JAAGEH010000427.1:2276565-2301649 GCA_011751065.1 Lasiurus cinereus
GCACACACACAGACACATTCATATGCATGTACACATGCACACACACACACTCATATGCACGCACACACGCACACACACACACACACAGCCGCACATAGGCACACAGATGCACATGCAGCCTTCTCCATCATAATCAGCCATGTCCAACAGGAACCATCAATCACACCCTCCAGTTATCAATAAAATGCAAGGACCCCAGAATACCCAGAATACCTTGGGCCGACCCACTGATCATTTCAGAGCCAAATAAATCCAAAGGTAAGAAAGTTCTAAAAAGGCGGCAATGAATCCAGCTCCGCTTTTTTTTCCTCCTCAGGCAAGTGTTAAGAGACGAAAACGAAAAAAAAATAAATAAATAAATAACTATAAGAAGAAAAGAAGCTATCCCATAATATCCATCCTCAGGCCTGGGAGCGGGTTTACCTAAGCGTTGCCACGGTGATGTGTATATAAGTCGGGCTGCGCTCTGAACCACAATCTCTGCCTTGACAGAGAACACCCATCCCGGGCCCGGCAGTCAGGTGATAGGCAGGGAGCACAAGGTGCGTTTTTGTTCCTGTTGAAACCTGATCAAGCTCACTCGCCACAGGAAGTCGGGAGGGGTTCTGCGTCCGGTGTTTGTCTCTGGATCCCTCTTCCTCTTCTCATCTGGCCCTCGCCTTTGCAGGGAGAGGGGACATGGATACGGAGGAGGAAGAGCCTGGGGCGCACCCCTAAAGGGGGAGGGGGGCCTGGCCTCACCTGGTCGGGTCTCACAGTCTTTGCCGGGAACAGAAGGAAGAGGGAGGCTGGCTCAGGAGTCCAGGTCCCCCCCAGTTTTATGGACAGAAAGACAGTGCATCGGAGCCACAGGGAACCTCAGGGGAGAACCTCAGTGAACCCCTACGAAGGGAAGTGACTCGTTCAAGGTCACCCAGGGGAGAGATTCAATCCCCTGATTCCCATCCAGCGTGAGCTCACCCGGGATTGCCTAAGAAAGTGGTACCCGGCCCCAAGGGGGCGCTGTGCCTGCCCCTCTCCAGAGGGCTGCCAACGGCGTGTGAGGAGGAAACGGATCCATGAATGAAGGAGCTACTGCGACATCAGAAAATAGGCAACTGGCACTTTTCAGGGCTTAACCCAAACCTTCACATCACCACTAGCAGAGCGTCTGCGTCTCTAAGGCCCAGCCCCCGGCCCAGAGCCCATCTTGTCCCAGGATCCTCATGGAGCCAACTCTGCCAAGATGAGGGACTGCCAGGGTTCTCAGCAATGAATCACCCCCACCACCCGGCGTGGGAATATCGAGTCACGGACGGACCCAATTGTAGGTCACGTGTGTGTCCTGTGGAGCGAGGAGGGTGGTGCTAACGAGAGAAGCAGTTGCCGAGGGCTGTGAGTGGATGGAGAAGATAATCCTTCTGGATCCTTCCTCTTGGTCCCATTTGGGGCCAAGGTTATGCATTTAGGGAAGTGGCATCTCAGATGGCCAGAACGGAGCCGGAAGAATTAGAACTTAAAGGGGGCAGAGCCTTTACCTTCAATGAAGCCAACTGAACTAGCCAGTTGCCAGCCACATGATACCCCTTCCCCATGGCACCCCAATAGTGCTGTTCCCCTCAGTATAAAAGCAACTGAAGCTCAGCTGGTGTGGCTCAGTGGTGGAGTGTCGACCTATGAACCAGGAGGTCATGGTTTTATTGCCGATCAGAGCACATGCCCGGGTTGCAGGCCTGATCCCCAGTGTGGGCCATGCAGCAGGCAGCTGATCCCTGATTCTCTCTCATCACGGATGTCTCTCTCTCTCTCTCCCTCCCCCTTCCTCTCTGAAATCAATTTAAAAATATGTTTTTAAAGAGCAGCTGGAGAAATGTGCAGCGTCTGCAGGGAGAGGCCTGCGTGTCGCAGCAAACACGCCCGTCACCTTCCCCGGAGGAGCCTGCTGCTCCTCGGGCTCCTGCGGCCAAACCCTGCGGCTGGCAGCCCCGCGCGCCCCCGGAGCCGGAGCGGTGATGCCGTTGGCTGGCTCCCGGCTCCCGGTCCTGCTTGTAATTTGAAGCGAGGGGAGATGGCTGGGGTCAGACAGCCAGGAGCCTGCAGGCTTAGAGGGGAGCCTCCTTGCTCCCTGAGACACGGCAGGAAGCCCCGAACCTCGGCAGGACTCTGCCTCCTGACCCGGGTCCCCCGAAAGGCTGAGAGAGGCAGAACGCCACACTCCGCAGCTCCGGGGACCCCGTGCAAAGTAACCCCCTGGCCTGGCTACCCCAGGGCAACAGGAAAGGTTGTATTTAAGGGCCAAGCATAAGACAGAAGATGCTGGCTCTTGATGGGAATCCCTAAAGGAAAGCAGGCACATGGAGCAAAACTCCAATAATATCTGTTGATTTTAACCAAGACAACCTGCTCTGACTTCTTTCTGGCATATACAGTGGTACCTCGAGATACGAGTGTCCTAACATACGAGATTTTTGAGATACGAGCCGTTGAGCGAGCGATTTTTGCTTTGAAATACGAGCAACATTTGAGATAGGAGTCATCGCGCGGATCGGCCGGCTGCACACGACCCACCAGTTTACCGGGACTCGAGCATCTCATAGTTTCCCACTCCTCAAGGTTATGGAATGAATTAAACTCGTATCTCGAGGTACCACTGTACTGTCATCCCATTAAAGAAGAAATAAACAGTGGGAATGGCGACTTAAAAATGACTTTGAAATCTCTAACACAGTGCCTTTTAAAGTTGTTTTAAGTGAGTTTTTTTCTGTGTTTTTTTTTTCTTAAATTATATTTACAATATTTAATTGAAGAATAAGATATTCAGTTACTGCGATTCCTAAAGGCATCCTACCTGTGTTACCTCACAACCGCACAGGTGGCTAATATTATCCCCACTTTATAGATGAGGACCTCTTACGGCTCAGGGAAGCAAAACAGCACCCCAATATCACTCAGCTGGTGCACAGCGCAGCAGCATGCAAACAGTCCCGTCTGAGCCCGGGACCCGGCATCCTCCTCCACCTGGGGGACTCGGGTCCGGTGGGAGACCGGGAGCCAGGATGGACGTCCATTGGAGGAAATTCTCCTGCGTACATCAACACTCGCTGTCCTGGTTTCACCGTCCAAGTTCCAGATCCAAATCCCCATTGGATTACTGGAAATCATCTCGTGGGAACGTGGCCTGCTGGAGCCACCTCAAAATCAGCACATCCAACATCATCACCCCTCCCACCTCCACGCACCTCCTCTGCACACACACACCTGGGCTGCCTCCTTACCTCAGCCCGTGTTGCAATCGCTCAAACAAGTATCTTCATGACCCTCCTGCCCCGCACACCCAGATCCTGCTGGGTCTGCCCTCTCCTCTCCCACAGCGCCGTTCCCGCCTCTCTGCCCTCCCCCGGCTGCCGGCTTAGCGTGGGCCACGGGACAGGTCTCCCTGCTCGAGTCTCACTGTTAGACTGTGGTCAGTGGAAGTCTCTAACACCCCCCGCTCCCCACCTCTGCCCATGTCACTCTCCTGAACTCCAAGGCCTCACGGGCACTTGCCATGCCTTCAGAATTCCTGGTCCTCCTTCGGGCCAGTCCTGGCCTGCCTGCCGTCCCGTTCTCATGTCCCTTCTTGTCCCATCTCCCACCGGGGACGCCGAGCCTCTTCCCTGCTCCCTAAACACATCCATTAATGTTCCCAGTTCCACACACACGACCAAGGAGCCCTTTACGCGCCACGCCCTGGGTCAGGAAGAGGGGATGCGGGCACAGTTTCTCATTCCTAGAACTACAGTGGTACCTCGAGATACAAGTTTAATTCGTTCCGTCACCTTGAGGCGTGGGAAACTAGGAGACGCTCGAGTCGAGGTAAACTGGTGGGTCGTGTGCAGCTGGCCGATCCGTGCGATGACTCCTATCTCAAATGTTGCTTGTATTTCAAAGCAAAAATCGCTCGCTCGATGGCTCGTATCTCAAAAATCTCGTATGTTAGGGCACTCGTATCTCGAGGTACCACTGTACTGACATTTGCCGTGGGGCCTGTCCTATGTCCTATAGGTCGGTTAGCAGCATCTCTGGCCCCCACTCCCCCGAGGCCAGGAACACCTGCGACAAGTATACATGCCCCAGATGTGCCGGTGTCCCCCAGAAGGCAGGAGCACCCCCGGCTGCTCTGGAAGAAGACCTGCATCACGCCCTCCAGGAGCCCGGGTCCGTGCATCCTAGGATGCAGCTGGGAGCGCTTTCCCACGGGCTCCCTGACGTACCACCCTGCTCTGCTGCTTCTCTGCGGACCTCAGAGAACGGCCTGCGTCCCTCGGAGCCTTCCATTCGTCACAGGTGAAATATGTCCTAATGTCACCTTCCCACGTTCAGAGTGTGCATCGCATTAGTGAACACAACACGTGCGCATTCTTGACGTACGGAGAGCATTAAGATGTGCTTTTTTCCCCGACCTACCCCTTCCACAGCCCCACGACAGCCCGGAAGCATCCTTCTTGCCTTTGCCTAGGTTGCTTCTTCCGAGAAGAGTATCACCCCACCTCCCCACCCCGCCCCCATATTCTTAGATGAATCCTTTCAAGCCCAGCTCGGGTGCAGGTGTCACTGCACAGAACTCGGTCCTCTGTTCTCCTCCTCCCCTCGTGACATCCCATTGCTGACTGCTTCTCCCTTGAGGTTGGGGCTCAGCACCCTTTCTCTAAAGGGCCACGAGTCAATATTTTAGGTGCTGGGGCCACGGAGTCTCTCTGACATCCACTCCACTCAGCCACTGCGGGTGAAGGCAGCCGTACCCAATCGCAAGCAAATGGGGTCACTGTCCCCCAATAGGACGCTGTATTTGTGAAACAGGTGGGGGGGGGGGTTTTGGGCAGACCCAGGACCCCTGCTCTGAGCAGTGAGCAGCTGGAGGTCCAGACCAGCGTCTTCCTGGCTTTTTATTTTTGTATTTTTTAAAAATATATATTTTACTGATTTTTTACAGAGAGGAAGGGAGAGGGATAGAGAGTTAGAAACACCGATGAGAACAAGACATCGATCAGCCGCCTCCTGCATACCCCTTACTGGGGATGTGCTCACAACCAAGATACATGCCCTTGACCAGAATCGAACCTGGGACCTTTCAGTCTGAGGACCGACGCTCTATCCACTGAGCCAAACCGGTTTCAGCTGGCTTTTTATTTTTATCGAATTTATTGGGGTGACACTGGGTCATCACATTTTATAGGTTTGTGGAGTACCGTGCTATCATACATCATCTGCATGTTGCATTGGGTGCTCAGCACCCCAAGTCAAGTCTCCTTCCATCCCCATGTGTCCTCCGTTTACCCTCTCCGCCCTTCCCCTACTTCCCTTTCCTCCGGCCATCCCCATACTGCTGTCTGTGTCTAGGAGTTTTGGGGTGTGTTCACTGTTTTGTTTTGTTTTTGCTCAATTCCTTCACTCTTTCATCCAGTCCCCAGCCCCTCCCCGCTGACAGCTGTCTGTGCTGTCTGTACCTCCACGGCCTTGAGCACCTGGCACAGCGCCTGGCACCTCACGGACTCGATCCGAATGATGCAGAGATCAATGCATCCTTCCAGTCAGCACCCAGCATGAATGAAACAGGTACCTGCCGGGTCTCTCGAGATCATGTGATCGAAGGCACTGACCGGAACAATACAAACATGCTGTAATTAAAGAGCCCGCCTGTGTTGACAGAAGAGTGGAAAACCTCTCTCCTCTGGAGCGGGGAGCCAGGGTTCAGAGGCAGGTGGGGGGCTGCCAGGGAATCCGGAGACGCGACAAATACGTTTCGGGGTGAGTAGGCCCCGTGTCATGTTTGGGGCATTCTGACATGAAAAAAAATCATGGGCTGCATCGCTGAAGTTCACGTTGAACTTAGCGGCCTGTATTTCCCTGTGTGAAATCCGGCCCCTTCGGGGCGCAGGGACTGTTGAGGATCTCTGCTGGGTCCCTCTCTCCGCCCTCCAGCAGGCAGGATGAGGAGAACCTGTCTGACCAGCCAGGCCACCTTCCCGCCCCCCAGAGGACCCCCGCCCCCCTCCCAGCTGCGCACCCCTCCCTTACCCCCCATGAACCTCATGGCAGCATCGAGAAGTTCTGTTGGAACTGGAAATTTAATTATCAAAATGCTAACATGTAATTTTAAGGGGGGGGGGGCGCGTTATCGCGAAGTTAATAAGAGAACTATTTTAATGACGGCGTTTAACAAGTCATGGCCGCGCCACCGTGCTCTCTGGGGGAGAAAGCCTGGCCGGGAAGGGAGGTGAGGGGGGTGCAGTGTCCTGGGCCGCTCTGAGGCTGTCTGTGGTTGCTGCTGTTAGTTCTCACCCGGGGATATTTTCCCCATGGATGTTTAGAGAGAGGGGAGGGGAGCAGGAGAGACAGAGACACAGTGATTGGTTGCCTCCTGCATGTCGGGGCCGGGATCGAGCCTGCGACCAGGTGGGTGCACCTGACCTGACGGAGAATCGAACCCATAACACTCCGGTCTGAGGCCAACGCTCTCTCCAGGGCTCTCTCTCTGGCTCTGGCGTTTAGGACCCCCCACGGAGCCATGTTCCTCCTCTCCCATGACTCAGGGAAGAAGCAAGCTGTCCTTCCCGCCCGTGTCAGCATCTAGCCAAACAAGACTGAGGGGCACCCAAACCCCAGACCTGACATTCCCAGCGACCATTGCCCCTCATGCCTCGGGGTGAAATCTCTGGATTTTTCTGGCACTCCGACTTCTTCCCTCTGGGACCCTCCTGCGTGCTCCTCGCCCCCTAGCAGCGCCTCCCCTGTCCCCTTTCCCAGTGGCAGCAAACAGGTGTAAGCAACGGGGAGAGACAGGGCAGAGATGGTGGCGTGTCTGGGAGGGACCCGGAGTGGTGGCGTGTGGTGTCACAAAGCAGAAACGGCAGTGGCGGCCGAGTCCCATGCCCTTTGCTTTCTAGGCCAGCGGTTCTCAACCTTCCTAAGGCCGCGACCCTTGCATACAGTTCCTCATGTGGTGGTGACCCCCAACCATGAAATTTTGCTATTGTGATGCATCGTGATGTAAATATCTGCCTTTTCCGATGGTCTTAGGCGACCCCTGTGAAAGGGTCGTTCGACCCCCGAAGGAGTCGAGACCCACAGGTTGAGAACCGCTGTTCTAGGCGAATCTCAACCCTCGGTGGCGGGACAGGGCCTGTACCCGGGAGCAGTGGGCCTCCTCTTGTGCCAAAACTCAGGACGATGACATTGGTCGCCAGGAGCACAGGGATGCGGCCCATGAACAAGCCAGGCCGGGGACAGAGGCAGCCTCGGCTTCCCTTCCAAGGATCCTGAGCCCCAGGCCTCCCAGGATTTTTGATCGGGGAGCAGGGGGATCTCTGGGGGAAAGGGCTTTGCCCATGGAAGCGGCCATGAAAGAGGGGAAGATGCAAAGGGACTGGCCAGGCGGAGGAAGCTGGCATAGGTACTACCCTGGTCTTCCCCTCCTACCACCAAATGATGAGCCAGGGCAGTGGTTCTCAACCTGTGGGTCGAGCCCCTTTGGGGGTCGAATGACCCTTTCACAGGGTTCGCCTAAGACCATCAGAAAATGCAGATATTTACATCACGATGCATAACAGTAGCAAAATTTCATGGTTGGGGGTCACCACCACATGAGGAACTGTATGCAAGGGTCGCAGCCTTAGGAAGGTTGAGAACTACTGAGCCAGGGGAACCCAGGGTCAAGGGTCAGGCCTTCAGTGGGATGAGGGTGTCCACACAGGGGGAGGAGTCCAGTGTGGGTGTGGGAGCTGGTACAGAATGAAGAGGAGAGGATGGCCAGGTGCTGAGATTTCAGCTACAGACCAAGGGATTATCAAATGCAGGTGGGGGGTGGGGGGACAAACCGAGGTTTACGTTGTAACACAGCCCAGCTGGCGTGGCTCAGTGGTTGAGCTCATCCTGTGCATGAAGTCCCATGCACCATGAGGTCACCGGTTCGATTCCGGGTCAGGGCACTGGCCCGGGTTGTGGGCTCAATCCCCAGTTGGGGGTGTGCAGGAGGTAGCCTATTGATGTTTCTCTCTCATCCATGTTTCTATCTCTCCCTTTGCCTTCCTCTCTCTAAAAAAAATAAATACAAACAAAAAATTTTTTTAAAAACATAAGTAAATAGCACAAGAATGAGTAAATAATAATACAGTGGTACCTCGAGATACGAGTTTAATTCGTTCCGTAACCTTGAGGCGTGGGAAACTATGAGATGCTCGAGTCGCGGTAAACTGGTGGGTCGTGTGCAGCAGGGATCCTTGGAGAAAGAGCTGAGTGCAGGGTGGGCACAGAAAGTACGCCATGAGCCTGGACCATGACCTTGGTCACCACCTTAAGGAAATGCTCACAGGATGGTGAAGACGTGTCCGAGGCCTCCCGGTCCCCCTTGCCAGGCCTGGGATCATCTGAGCAATGACATCCGTGAAGTCAAGGCTGATGACTCGTGAACAGAAGGGCCCATGAGTCCACACGGAGATAAATAAATACACGGAGAATGTGACAGAAAACAGAGTGTCCGCCTGGCCTCCCCGGGGGTTCCCACACAAGAAAACTATGATGTACACAGGGAAAGGGATAGCTCTCAATGATGACGCCTGGCCGGCCACCTTCAGGAAGAGCTCGGAGCTATGTATCCCGGGACAGGATGTCATGAGAAGAACATGGGATGTGCTGACCAAATACGCACCACCGGACAGTAACCACTGAGAACCGTCAGCCAAACCAAAACTGAGCAACAGGCTAGGAATTCCTGGGCCCATGGCATGATGGAACTGCCTCAGGACCCAGGATTCCTCCCCTGCTCTTTGGGAGTAGATTCTAAGAAACCCCCAATTCTAATTCGAAAGACTATATGCACTCATATGTTCACTGCAGCGTTATGTGCAATGGCCAAGATTTGGAAGCAGCCCAAGTGTCTATCCGTAGGTGAGTGGATAAAAATGCCATGGTATGTTTACGCAACGGAATACTATACAGCTGTGAACAAAGAAAGAAATCTTACCTTCCGTGACAGCATGGATGGACCTGAGCGTATTGTGCTAAGTGAAATAAGCCCGCCCAAGAAAGACAAGTCCCATGTGATTTCACGGACACGTGGAAATGTGGCAGGAAAGCCTTCCTTTCTCCCAAGAAAATGAGCAGAACGCGTGACCCCCATTTGCCCAATGTTGACCCACTTTCTGGCAGCCGCGGCTCAGATGCACCTCGGGCCTTGTCTAACCCCTCTCCTGGCTCTTTGGCTCCGCCCAGGTACTGGGAAGCCCGGGTTCTAGAGTGGAACGGCTCCTCCCAGGCAGCCAGCCCCGTGTCAGGCGAGGGTGTCTGAGACATAGAAGTCAGACGGCCTCCCCAACTGGAAGTACAGAGGCACGCACGCACGCACGCATGCACGCACGCACGCCCAAGTGGCACACACTCCTGAGTACTTCACCAAAGCGCTCTTTCGAACCACAGTCTTCTCTGATGGATGGTTAATGATGCCTCCTACCCTAGTTTAGGTTTCAGAGAAGGCAGATTCGACAGCAAAGAGGGGGGAGGTGCCCACAGACCGATCCAGGTGTCCTTTTTCATGGAATTCCTCAGGAGGGCGAAGAATGTCGCTGTGCCACGGCCATGGGCAGGTCAGTGAGATGGCTCCTATCACATAACATGGCCCTGGCATCCAGCTCTGCGTGGCATCCTGACAAGCCAAACACGAAACCACCAGGCTCGCTCTCCGCCACCCCCGCTGCTGGGAATCCAGCTCTCTTGGGAAATAAGAGCTTGTTTAAAAGTGGGGGAGATCAGCCCTAGCCCATTTGGCTCAGTGGTTGGAGCATCGGCCCTGGGACCCAAGGGTCCCAGGTTCAAATCCCACCAAGGGCATGGACCTCGGTTATAGGCTCGATCCCCATCCCCGGTCAGGGCAGGTGCGGGAGGCAAACCATGGATGTGTTTCTCTCACGTTGAAGTTTCTCTCTCTCTCTGTCTCACCCCCGTCCTTCTATTCTGTCTACGTGGGTGAGGACTGGACATCATAAAATCAGTCAATAAATAAAAGTGGGGGTGGGGGAGATCAGGCCCTGGCTCCCAGCACACCTAAGAAACAGGTGCCTGCCCATTTCCGTAAAAGTGGGGCTGACCAGATCAAGGTGGTAGATAGAGGGCTGGGTCAGCTAAGATGCCTCTGGCCATGGAAAGAAAAGAAAAACAAAGGAATGCCAAAACCGGTTTGGCTCAGTGGATAGAGCGTCAGCCTGCGGACTGAAGGGTCCCAGGTTCGATTCCGGTCAAGGGCATGTACCTTGGTTGTGGGCACATCCCCAGTAGGGGGCATGCAGGAGGTGGCTGGTCAATGTCTCTCTCATCGATGTTTCTAACTCTCTATCTCTCACCCTTCCTCTCTGTAAAAAATCAATAAAATATATTTTTTAAAAAGTAAAAAAAAAAACAAAAACAAAGGAAGAATAGCTTTAAAAATAAGGACATTTGGTTGTGCCCCAGAGCAAGAGGCCTGAAGGTACCCCCATGTGGCCTCCCCGATGTGTCAGGGCACCAAGTTACCCTCAAATTTTCTTCACGTTGCCTCATGGTCACAAAGTGGCCACCGCAGCTCCAAACATCCCGTCATGCACCCCTCACCTGTCACGCACGGGGCAAGGATGAGCCGGACCGGGGGTATCCCTGGCTTCTTCTTTCTCACGGTCTATGGTTAATGCAGAGACTGGCCGGGAACCTGTCGCTCACAGTGACTCCATCGCCTTTCTATTCTGTCTCCATCAAGCAACTGGGAACAAGTCCACCTGTCCTCCTGTCATTGAAGACTCAGAGGTGGCTTCAAAGCGGACACATCACGTACTCCTTTGCCTCAGGATTCCAGCTTTCCCCACTCCTCCGAGCGGTGTTGTTAAATCATGAAAACATGGTGCAAATACAAAGCAACTAGCTCGGTGCCTGGAGCATGGAGAATACAGTGGTACCTCGAGATACGAGTGCCCTAACATACAAGATTTTTGAGATACGAGCCGTCGAGTGATTTTTGCTTTGAAATACGAGCAACATTTGAGATAGGAGTAATAGCGTGGATCGGCCGGCTGCACACGACTCGAGCGTCTCATAGTTTCCCACGCCTCAGGTTACGGAACGAATTAAACTCGTATCTCGAGGTACCACTGTACTCCCAAGCAGGTCCCATGTTCTTTTCTTCATATGTGAGTTCCTGACCACCGTCACCGGGTTCTCCCCTCCCCCTTTCAGGAAAGATGCTCTTTTCGTCATGATGCCGGGTGATGAGATGGACGAGGCTTAACGGAGAGCCTGCTCTCCCCAGCTTCCGTTCCTATCTGGGCCTCGAGCTCACCAGAGTTCTCAGAGCCTGGCTTGTATTACTTCCTGGTTATGAAGTCAATGCCAGATTAACCCTAACCAAGGAAAAAGCTGGTCCCTCACTTCAGGAGCCACATCTTAAGGAGTGCACCATCTCAGAGATACATGCTCCGAGGCCACAAGATGTGTAGGTGGATGTCCATAGGAGTGGAAGTCAAGGAAAACAAAATCTTTTCTTAATTGATCGATTTCTAGATTTCAGATACCTGGCCACAGGTAGTGAAAGTTAATCTTCCTAATAATCGAACAAAGAAGGTATTATTTCTTTTGATTTTTTTTCCCATGGAGAAACTGGGATTCAGCTCAGCCACCATGGCTCAGTGGTTGAGCATCAACCTATGAACCAGGAGGTCATGGTTCCATTCCTGGTCAGGGCACATGCCCAGGTTGTGGGCTCGATCCCCAGTGTGGGGCGTGCAGGAGGCAGCCGATCCATGATTCTCTCTCATCATTGATGCTTCCATCTCTCTCTCTCCCTCTGCTTTCCTCTCTGAAATTGATATTTTTTAAAAAACCAACTTGGATTCAGAGAGGGTCAATGACTTATCTGGGACTACACAGCTAGTGGAAAGCCAAACTTAAACCCAGGTGTCTTGAGACCTGATCCTTTCTCTCTTTTTTTCTTTTTTTTATATATATTTTAATATTTTTTTATTTTTTTTTTCAGAGAGGAACAGAGAGGGATAGAGAGTTAGAAACATCGATGAGAGAGAGACATCGATCAGCTGCCTCCCACACACACCCCCATTGGACCGGAATCGAACCTGGGACCCTTCAGTCCGCAGGCCGACGCTGTATCCACTGAGCCACACCGGCTAGGGCTGATCCTTTTTCTTTTTACCATCTGGGTCACCTTCATCATAGGGGACAGTGGGTGAGAGAAAAGGGATCAGTGCAAGGTCTTCCTGTCCCAGTTATTCAAGACTCAATGCCTGCTTCAGAGTGGCCTGCCAAAGAGCGTCAGCCATTCATTCAACAAACACACTGGCCATGTGCTAAAGACAGGAGGAGGTTAGTGGGTTCTAAAATCAATAAGACGCAGGCGAGTCCCGACCTACTGGGACCTCCCACCGAGGCAGGGGTCAGTTTGGAAGGAAGTAGACGCATATGTAGGTCATTAGCTTTTAAAAAGTATTAAGTGGAAAGAAAACCAAGCATGTTTACTTCTGCAGTGAAAAAGACAAGGGTGTGTGTATGTGTGTGTGTATGTGTGTGTGTGTGTGTGTGTGTGTGTGTGTGTGTGTGTGTTATGGTGAGAAAAGTCCCTTTCCAAGCGAAAGGTATTGTTGTGGAATGCTCGCCTCTACATAAATAGCAACAGAGCTGGAATGGGATGGAGCAGGAATCAGGATTTGATACCTCTGGTTGCCGTGCAGGGAAAACATTCCCTCCTGACTTCATGCCACTCTGCCAAGTGGGAAAATTCCCCTCCGCAGCCCTCCGTGGCATCGCAATGCCAACTCTGCAGAGAGAGGGGGCGGGCGTGGAGGAGGCCCGCGCTGACCCGGTTCTGCTGAGCCCAGGGAGAGAGGAAGAAGCGGATGAAGTGACAGGCTGAGGTCAGCACTTCGGTGGTGTCATCTGGGGCAAGTCCTTGCCACTCCGGTCGAAGTTTCCACTCCTCCGGGCGCTGGAAATAACTAGCTGTGCCCCCTTCGCGCTGCAAACCAGCAGAGCCAGGCCGGGACACAGCACGGTGCATGCACCCTCCCCGCCCCTCGTCTGTTTTGCACAAAACACCACGTGGATCAGGAATCTGCCATGAGGTTGGGGGACATCCCCGTAGCTGCCAGGAGCCTGACCTCTGGGTCCTTCCGTCTCCTGCCTGCTGCCTCTTCTTAGAACGACCCTGTGACTGTCCCAGAGGTGGTCCAGGACCAGTAGATACCAGACCTTTCTGGTTCCTTGACGTCCATTTCAGTGCCTTTCTCACTGTCTTGGCTCTTGACCGACGCACTCTGATGGACGCATCTGGGCCCGGCCATCGCCGCAAACAGTCCCACCTCTGACATTTAAAGCCTGAGATCTCTGGCCCGATGTCCCATCCTTCCAGAGAGTTCCCTCTGCCCAATCTCTCACCTCATCATGACCTCCAGACTCCCAGCTCCTCCCTTTTCCCCCAGCTTGTCGCCTTCCTCCCAGTGTCCTTTTCTTCCCAATTAGGCCCACTTGGCCATGGTCCCTCTCGTGTCAAGAACTAAGGCAGCACTCTTGCCTTTCCACTTCCAACCCCACCGTGGGCCAGCCCAACCGAAGGCTTGCTAAATGCTCCCACATCCAGATGGCCATGCACTGCAGGGGCACTGCTCACAGACCCTCACAAAGTGCCAACAGCCAGGCCTGGGCGGATCCCGTGGTGCTCCTATAATCCTCTTTTTTTAAAAATACATATATATTTTATTGATTTTTTACAGAGCGGAAGGGAGAGGGACAGAGAGCTAGAAACATCGATGAGAGAGAGAGACATGGATCAGCTGCCTCCTGCATGCCCCACACTGGAGATGTGCCTGCAACCAAAGTACATGCCCTTGACCGGAATCGAACCTGGGACCTTTCAGTCTGCAGGTCGATGCTCTAGCCACTGAGCCAAACCGGTTTCGGCCTATAATCTTCTTCTTATCAACTCCATCCTTCATCTTTCTTAGCCAAAATCTAAGCCCCCTCTGCCATCTTTCCTCGTAGAGATGGCTTTGCTTCTTATTTCACCAAATAAAAAGAGGCATTCAGATGCAAACTCCATTCCCCGTCCTCCCTGCATTCCTCCTCCCTCCCCAGGTCTCCAATAGCAATGGTCCCTTCCCTTCTAGCCAAGAGGAATCCCTGTGCTGTGCCCATTTCTTCCATAACCTCCCTCAAAAAATGGGCCTCAGTATGTCCTCAGTTTATTTTTTTCACCATTGACTTTTTCCTCCCAATCTTTAACCTACTCATCCCCTCTAAACACTATTGTATCTAACCATCATCTATCTACCCATCTATCTCTCTTATCTATCCACTTATCAATCACTTATCGATCTCTCTTCATTAACGCTACCCAGTTTTTCTTTTTTTAAATATATATTTTATTGATTTTTTTCACGGAGAGGAAGGAAGAGGGATAGAGAGTTAGAAACATTGATGAGAGAGAAACAACAATCAGCTGCCTCCTGCACGCCCCCTACTGGAGATATGCCCACAACCAAGGTGCATGCCCTTGACTGGAATCGAACCTGGGACCTTTCAGTCTGCAGGCTGATGCTCTAACCACTGAGCCAAACCGGTTAGGGCTACCCAGTCTTTCCTAAGGGGAGCCTGCATTTAGAATATGCATTTTCTCACCTCTCCATGCCCCTTCGCTCATTGGCTTTGTTTCCCTTCATCTCTGTACTAAAACAGCTCTCTCTAAGATCACATGTGACCTCCCCAATAGAAGTGTTTCTCAGCGGTCTTCTTTGTCCTTTTTGTTATGTTTACAATATCATCCATGACACTTCTCTAAAGGTTGTCCCATTTCCATGTGCGACACTCTCCCCTCCCTCCTCACCCTCTCTCTGTCTCTCTTACTGCTCCTCCTTACTCCTCACATCTGCTTCTCTTTCTCTTCCCCCTTCTTGAACAGAGGTGTTTCCCAAGACTCTGTCCTCTGATCCCTCTACATCCTCGCCCCTGGGTAACGTAACCAAGCCAAGATTTCAACCACCACCCACCTACTAGTGACTTCTAAATGACAGTTTCAACCCAGACGGGGCGCCATACTCTAGAGCCAGCTGCCTGCTGGCCACCCAAACCCAGACCTCCCCTGAGCATCTCAGACTCAGCATGTCAATGACTCCTCTCACCGTCCCATCTTGCCCAAACGCTCACGTTTCTGCTCTCCCGATCCCTGAGACTAGAACCATCAGCCACGGCTGGCCCAAACCAATGTCAAATCATCTGCCAAACGCACGGGTGTTCGCTGCCTGCGCGGCCTCCCGGGCCCTCCCTGACCCTGTGTTCCCACCATCCCGGGAGGACGGCCCTGCCTCCGAGCATCTGGCCATCGCCCCGTGGCTCCCGGAGCAGAGAGGGCTGCGCCCCGGGGAGAGCCGACAGGCCCCCCGTGCTCGCCGGACCCTTTCCCCTCTGACTTGCAGCTTCCCGAATCCGATGCTTCCTGTTGGTCTTGGCCAGGAACCCGCAGTTGCCTCAGTCCCGTGGAGGTGGGGGGTGGGGCCTGGGTGGCCGGTTCAGCCCCTCCTGCCCACGGTTTCTGGGGTGTACGGCTGAGCGAGGGGCCCAGCCTGGGCTGGGAGAACAGGGCTGCCCCAGGGTGCTGGCAGGAAGGGGGACGCCCCAGTTCTAGCCGCCTGCGTTTCCAGCGCCTGAGATATTTCCTCTTCTTCAAGCCCACAGACATACAGGGCGCCTGGGAGCCACGCCAGGCTGAGGAGGGGAGGAAGAGAGAAATGGCTTCCAGAAAAGAAAAGGGATCTTATCGTGTCGCTCACTCACAGGCGCGAGGAATCCGGAAGCCTTTGGCACCGCGGAGCAGAATGGAGGGTGGGCTTGCGGCCCAGGAACACGGGGGTGGGTGACTTCATAGCCAGGATCCTCCCACCGTCTACCTCCCAATGCTTCCCCCCCTTTTCCTCCCCCTCCACCCTCCACGCCCCATGAACAACCCTAAAATTCAAAACTATACCCATCAGCCTTCTTTCATTCCCTCTCCCAGTCATTGCTCAGCCATCGCTTGCGAACAGCCAAGGGCAAGTGACACCTTCTTGGCGAATTCTCCTTCAAGTTACCAAACCCGGCCCTAGAGCTTAATTAGACCCTTAAAGTCAAGGTCACCTGCTTATGTGCCTGGCAAACCAGCGCAGATCCCCTGGTCTGGGGCTCCCCAAGGGTCAGGCTGGGGCTCAGAAAAGATATGTGCTTCCTGCTGCCTCACGCCAGGGTCACCATGCGCTGTGGGTGAGCGGGCCGGAGTCGTGAGTTTTGCTCGGGGTGAGGGGCGCACGAGGCAGCGAGCAGATGGGCTTTTACCGGCTTGTACGTGGGAAACCTGTATGGTTCTGCGAACCAATGTCACCCTCAAACGTCATCTCATAAGCCCATACCTATTGTTTTTACACCCTTCCTTCTCCCACCCCCTCTCTTTCTCCCTCCTTCTCTTCTCCTCCTCCTCCTCCTCCTTCTTCTTCTTCCTTCCATTCTTATCCAATTACTGTAGGGAGCTATTTTTCCCTCTCTTCCATGAAATAAATTCAAATTTTTAAACAAGAGTCATGAATTGTATTATGACCTGGGAAGACTCTGTTGAACAAAGTCCAATCCCTAAAGGCTAATTGATTGAATACTTATCTCTGGCACTACCTTGGCACCCCACCTGAATTGTGTCCTTTCACCCTCACAACTAGGGGAGAAGAGGACGTGTACCCTCCCACCTGGCCCCCCTCGCCCCTCCCCTCAGGTGCACGGCCTCCTAACGCCTGTCCCTGCGGCTGCCTTTGCTGCTCTCCGCCTCCTCGTCCACTGGCCCAAGTCTCGGTCATTACCAGGCTCCCGACTCCCCCGAAGCTGACCTCTGGCTCTTGGACACCCCCTCCCAGAAGCTGGCCTCTGAGTCGTCTTCCCAGGCGTCGGATTGGCTTTCCCTTTGAGCTTCTCCCAGCCGGCCCCGCACAACTGCCCCTCCCCCAGGCAGAGGACGGATTTGGCCTCAACAGCACAGGAATGGCAACCTATCAGAAATGTCCCTGTCACCTCCCTACCGTCAGCACCCCAAACATGGGAACGGGGCCAAGTGGAGAAGGACAGACAGACAGACAGGGCCCCTCGAGATGGACAAGGACACCACACAGGGTTCAAGCGAAGCCACAGCGCAACCTGGATGTGGAGGCTGCATCCACTCTGAGTTCGGTCCTTCTTAGAAAGCGACCCTTCGGAGAGCGGGCTGATGCCCGGGCCAGAGAGATGGTCCCTCCTCCCGAGTTGCTGGGAGGATGAGCTCACCAGCACCGCCTTGCTCACCGCCGTGAGGTGGACGGGCCCAGAATGAGCTCAGGGGGCGGAGTGGCTGACTCAGAAGCTCACGGCCATCGCACCGGTTAGAACAGATCTGGCGCCTGCTGTGTAGATGGTAGATCTTAGGAGACATCATCTCACCGAATGGGTCTGCCGCTTCCCTCTGAGCTCTCTTTCAAATTCTGATCCTTTCTCCCTCCTCTCCCTCACCCCCACCCCTTCCCTTCCTCCTTCTCCAGCCCGATCTCCCTCTCCCTTTCCCATTCACTAGCTCCCGTCCTGTCAAGCAGACAATGGGTTCAACACGCCCAGGCCCGGGGAGAGGCCGGGTCCCGGGGACGCAGGTGCGAACGGGGAACATGTGGGCTGGAATCTAGAGCGACCTGTCACCATTCCAAGAGCTTCGCTGGGTGCGGAGTGATCACAGGCCTCACTGAAGGTCTCTGGGGTGAGAAGGCCGTAAATCTAGGAACCGTGGGAGTCCGCGGAAACTTCATTAAATGGGTTCATGCCCGGAGCGCGGGCTTTGAGACAATGCCTGGGGCATGGCGAGCTGCAGGGCCGCGTTGAAATGAGTAAGAGTCTGGGGACACTTACATGTCAATTGTCACCGCGATGAATGCGTTCCAGTATCCTCGCCCGGGGCCCTCGGACCGTGGGCCTGCCTTCCGCGTCCCTGTTCTCCCTGCTGCCCATCCTGAGGCTTTCTCTCCCCTTCATCTGTCTAATGATTGTTATTCCACTACAGGGGCACCTCGAGATACGAGTTTAATTCATTCCGTAACCTTGAGGCGTGGGAAACTGAGACACTCGGGTTGCGGTAAACTGGTGGGTCGTGTGCAGCCGGCCGACCCGCGCGACGACTCCTATCTCAAATGTTGCTCGTATTTCAAAGCAAAAATCGCTCGCTCGGCGGCTCGCATCTCAAAAATCTCGTATGTTAGGGCACTCGTATCTCGAGGTACCACTGTATTATCATTTTTATTCTCTCCCCTGCATTTCATTTCCTCCCCTTTCCTCTCCCCCCCCGAAGACTCTGTGAGTTTGCCTACGGGGTTCTGAGATCCCTATTTATTTTGTTCAGGCCTGAAGCCCCAAATCCAGGAAACACCCTGATTTCCCTAAATCTCGTGTTGGGGCGCTTTCGGCATTGCCTGTCCTATCGCCTTGGCAGGGAGCACCCCGGCTTCACGCTAATAACCACCTAGCGCCGCGGAGTTGAGCTGTGATTCCAGGGATGCGCTGAGAGGGCCTGCAATGTAAGCCTTCCCATCCCAGACACGGTGGGGAGGGTTCTGGTCGGCTTTTCCGCCGAGATCCCCCCTGGAAATCAAGCAGGAATGGTCGGCGTCGGGAGAGATGAGGTCCTCATGGTCTATGCATCACCCCTGGCCCGCCGCTGCCCCAGGCTCCCAGCAACCAGGCAAATTCTTCACCGCCAAGCAAACCACCTTGAGTGTCCTTCAGAATCCCGACTCCAGAACACGCTCCTTTTGTCAGCGCTTCAGGGGGAAGGGAGGAGCACGGCTAAAGAAGCTGGAAACTCCCTTCACCCACATGTGTGCAGGGCCCCCCCCTCCAGCCCCCCAGCTGCAAGCAGACCTCCCAGCGCGGCTGATTGCACACGGATGCTGGCCGGTGCGGGCTGCGCGGAGTTCTAGCTCAGATTCTGCCCAAGGGCCTGCGGCTCGCCAGGAGAAGGGAGTGACAGACGCCGCTCTCCTGAGACGTGAGGAAAGATGTGAGTCAGAGAAGTGGGAGGGAAATTGGCTCTGGGTTCGGGGGGCCGCGGTGCCAGCAGCTGGCTGGGGCTGACGGAAGAGCGGGGCGGGGGGGGTGTCCCTAAGGGGAAGCATATCACCGTCTCCAGCTGCCTTCTCTCTAACCCACTCAGAGGCTTCAGAAACATGCCAGACACAGAGAGGTCACGTCTGGGAACCAGAGAGCCCTCCCCAGACCCATGCCGCGTGCCCGTGCTGTGTCTCTGCTGTGCTCGCTGCTGGCTGATCCTCGGGTCCAGGCCGGGGGAGGGAGGAGGATGATGAAGCAAAGGTGAGAACTTGGTTTCCAGTGGCCGTGCCATACATCTGTTCCAAATGACAGAGATCTTCGGAGCCACCAAGATGTGCCAAGAAGCAAAGCAAGACTCAGAGAGGGCGAGGCGTTGGCCTAAGACACACAGCGGCCGAGATGGGGTTTTGTTTGGCTCCCAGGACAGTGAGGGCAGAGCTGAAGATCCGGCGCATGAACCTTACAGAGACCAGCTCCCCGAGTGGGGACACTCACCTTCTCGCTGGTCTCATCACTTCGTCACCTGTGGGCTGTGTGATGAACCCACAGGCAACCAACGCGACCATCCACCACCTGCTGGTCTTATTTCCAGGGTAGAGGCCAGGATCTGTGGTTAACGAGCCCCGAATCCTAAGAAAATCAGAGAAAACCGAGTTAGTGTTCGACCACATATCTGGGATGGAAAGTTTGTAAATCACATGCCACCAGGCTGGCGAATCTTGGGGCCATTTTATTATTATTATTATTATTATTATTATTATTATTATTATTATTGAAAGAGAAAGAGCCCCACAGCTGCTATAAACACTGTACCGTCTACCGAGCACCTGGGAAAGGCAAGCAATGGGATAAATAACCTATGGCTCGTCCAGGCAGTAGAGTATAACTGGGCACTAAAAGCCATTAAGAGCCACAGAGGAATGGGAAGGCGCGCTAGGCAGTGAAGGAAGCGGATCTGGAGAGATCACGTGCCGTGTGGTTCCACCACGTGACCTTCTGGAAAAGGCCGAACTCTGGAGGCAGTGAAATGCCGGGGAGGCCCGGGGTGGGGGTGGGGAGGACGGGGCTGAACAGAGGGTTTCTCGGGCGAGGACCATGCTCTGGGCGGTACCTAATGGAGGACGCAGGCCATGATGCGCTTGTCCAAACCCGGAGCATGTCCCACCCGAGAGGGAACCTGACGCAGGTGTGGACTTGGGGTGACACGATGCATCCAGGGAGGTTCCCCAGTGATGACTAATGGCCGCTCTGGTGGGGGCTGTATGCATAGGGGAGGCTGTGCATGGGGGGCAGAGGGGATATGGGAAATGCCTGTCCCTTTCTTTCCATGTTGCCTGAACCTAAACTCATCTTAGAAATAAATTCTTCAGCCCTAACCGGTTTGGCTCAGTGGATAGAGCCACAGCCTGCGGACTCAAAGGCCCCAGGTTCGATTCCAGTCAAGGGCATGTACTTGGTTGCGGGCACATCCCCAGTAGGGGACGTGCAAGAGGCAGCTGATCGATGTTGCTCTCTCATCAATGTTTCTAACTATCCCTCTCCCTTTCTCTCTATAAAAATCAATAAAATAATTTAAAAATAAAATAAATTCTTCAAACAAAACAAACAAACAAAAGCCTCTGGTAGCAGGAATCCAGCTCCATTCAACCACCTTTCATTGGCTTGCTCTTTTCACTCAACAATGTTTTTTCTCTCCCTGACATCCTGGGCATGGTTCTGATTCTCCGCTTTCTGTTTGATGTTCTGGGGTTTCCCAGGAAGACAGCCAGGGACCCCTGGTGCTAGGATTTGTCTCCTCCAATCCTGGCACCCACATGTCCACCACCACCATCACAAGGGGCAGAGAAGAAGGTTTTTTTTTAAAATATATTTTATTGATTTTTTACAGAGAGGAAGCAAGAGGGATACAGAGTTAGAAACATCGATGAGAGAGAGAGACATCGATCAGCTGCCTCCTGCATGCTCCCTACTGGCCATGTGCCCTAACCAAGGTACATGCCCTTGACCGGAATCGAACCCGGGACCTTTCAGTCCGCAGGCCGACACTCTATCCACTGAGCCACACCAGTTCCGGTGGAGAGGGAGGTTCTTGTTAAAAAACGCACGCTCTGGGGCCTGACCCTGGCCCCTTGGCCCAGACCACAGAGGGCAGGACACGGGGACCTGCATTTTCACTGCTTCCCCCCGCGATCAGGACGCACACGAGAATTTGATAACAACTGCCTTGACACCCGAAAAGGCCTCTGGAAAGAGGGACGCCAGCAGAACCCCTGCACCCTCTACATTCGGCAGTGAAGACTGAGGAGCATCCACGTATAAAGGACCGCAGGCAACAGGCTCCGAGCGGCGGGTGGAAGGCTGGAGCGGACACATCTCCCTTCTGAACAACCATCAGATCTGGAAACGCACCGTCACGCTGGCTTCCCCTGTGAGCCCGCAGCGCGGGCGACAGGACCGGCAGATGCGTGTGGGACCATCCCCAGCCCCGGGCCCAGGGAAGAGGCCCATCGGCGAGTCCCCGAGAAGCCACAAGCAGGGACAGCGCAAGAGCCCAGTTACGCATCCATCCCTGCGTGTGAACGCACAGTGAACATTCGCAGGCCGGACCGAGCGCCCGGGCTGTGGGGGTGCAGGGGAAACCGGAGCCAGGACACCGCTCGCTGGCTGCCGAGGAGGGAGGGACCCCGGGGAGCCGTTCTGCCTTCTGGAAACCAGGAACGTTCTGCTTCCAGAAATCACAGCTCCGGGGAGCCCTGCCTGCTTGGGGTGGTGGCGCTGGCCTCGCTCCGTTTCCAGGAAACCAAACTCAGCAGCTAAACAGACACCGAGGTCTCAGAGCGGAGGGGCACAGGATTGGGGGGGGCGGGGATGGGGGGCACGCAGAGGAGAGCGCGCCTGGTGGGGGCTGAGCCTAGCGAGGCTGGGGTACCACCCGGACCTCCTTGGCCACCTGGACGGGTCCGTGAAATGGTGTGTGGGGCCCACAGAGGGCGGCTGGCCCCCCAACATCTGCCCAGCGTTTAAGTGGCCCTAAATGCCATCCTTTAAGATTTTTTTTTACAAATTCTTTTAAATGCTCCTGGAACTGGGGTACCCCTGATTCTTGCTGGGGGAGGCACTACTTCTATATCTGTTTGCTGGGGCTGCTAACGAAGGCCCTCAGACTCAGGGGGCTTCACCAGCAGGCGTGTACCCGCTCACAGTCCTGGAGGCAGGAGGCCCTAAACCCAGGCGCTGGCAGGGCTGGTTCCTCCTGAGGTTGGGGTCTGACCGGCCCACTCCGTGGCTTGGAGGCGGCTGTCTTCTCGCTGGGTCCCAGCACACCGTCTCCCCTCAACTCGGGTCTCTGTCCATGTCTCTCCTTTTTACAAGGACACAGAATGTTCCTTTTTACAAGGATTAGGGGGTCACCCTAATGGCCTCACTGTAACTTGTGCACCTCTGTAAAGACCTCTTTCCACGCAGGTCACACTCTGAGACATTGGGGTTGGCACTTCAACGTGTGAATCTGGGGGCACAATTTAACCCTGGACACCCACTCTCCTTCCTTAAGGGCAGAAGCAGGGCAGAGAGAGACTTGAAGGGAAAGGGGTGCTGAGGGTCAGACGAGGCCCTGATAGAAGGACAGTGTCCCTGCAGGAGGCGAGGCAGGAAGGCCAATGTTGCTTAGAGTTGGCCCCAGAGCCTCACGCCCTTTAACTGTCTTCCCTGTTACTGCACCGGCAGGTGGCTGTTCTTCCCGTGACCTCTGACCTCAGGTGATGCAGGCAGGCCGGCCCTTTGCGCCCGCAGAGAGTGCACGTGCAGAATTCGGAGGCCTGGTCATGCCCCCCGTTTCTCAAAGTCCTCAGTCACCCTACAAACCTGCTTCTAGAGCAGTGGTTCTCAACCTTCCTAAGGCCGCGACCCTTGCATACAGTTCCTCATGGGGTGGTGACCCCCAGCCATGAAATTTTGCTACTGTTATGCATCGTGATGTAAATATCTGCATTTTCTGATGGTCTTAGGCGACCTCTGTGAAAGGGTCGTTCGACCCCCAAAGGGGCCGCGACCCACAGGTTGAGAACTGCTGCCTTAAAGGGAAACCTTCTCATACAGGTGGTGGGCAGGGAGAAACCATGCCTCAGAACCTGAGAGTGCTGGGGAGCCCAATTCCTACTGCCCCAGGGGACACCTAACCCCCGCAGGGTCCTCCGCCCCCATCGGCGGGTGCTTCTGGAACCCGGTGCCCGGGCTAAAGCATTAACCTCATCTCGTGGCCGAGGGATTTCTCCATCCTCAGTCCACATCCTGTCCCAGGGATCAGGGCTGTGGAAGGAGGGGCGATTCCGTGGCAGCTCCTCGGGCCTTTGGCCCACCGCCCTCTGTTCACGTCAACCCCAAATTTAATGAAGAGGCACCGAGCAGAGGCGAGGCCTGCACAGCCCCCCGCCCCCCGGAGCGTGGAGAGTGCCAGGGAGATACGCGTCTCCGCATGACACAGAGAGCTGGAGGCAGCCGGCACGGTCACCTGTGAAAACAAGCCCGAGATAAGCTGGGTGCAGAGGCACGGAGGTTCGGGGCTTGGCAGGAGTCGGGGCTGCGCCTGTGGATGGTGGGGCGCAGGGAGTCACGGAGTGTACCCCAGAATATTCTCAAAGGGAGCGACATGGCCACTACCCCGCAGGCAGCCTCACCACCAACCCCCCGCCCTCCCTGGCAAAGGCCCGGCACCTACTCTTCCCGCAAACAGGGGTGAAAGCATCACTGATGCCAGAGAAGGACTTGGGGAGACAGAAAGACAAAGAACAGAAAGGAGGGCCCTGGCCGGTGTGGCTCGGTAGGATGGGCCTCATCCCCACACTGAAGAGTTGCCGGTTCACTTCCTGCGCAGGGTACACGCCCCATTTCAGGCTCGACCTCCCAGGGTGCGGACTCAGGCGACAGATGTTTTGTTCGCAGTTGAGGTTTCTCTCTCTCCCCCACCTCCTTTCCTATCTCTCTAATAAATAATAATAAATCTTAGAAAACCAGAAAGAAGGAAGAACGCAGCCCAGCCCGGGTCATGTGACCCATCTCTGGAGCCTGGGCCGGGTAGGGCATGGAAAGGGGCTGGCTAAATGATGGCTGGGCACTTCCAAGTGCGGTTCACCGGCTCCCCAGATCAGAACAGCCCCCCGTTCTGGATGCTCCTGATCAATCTGCATCCCAAGGCCTTCACCCAGACTTAGGACAAGACTGCCCAAGGCGGGGCAGGAGATTCACATTTTAAGACATCCTGGGGGAGATTTTTAAAAATATATATATTTTATTGATTTTTTTTTATAGAGGAAGGGAGAGGAATAGAGAGCTAGAAACATCGTGAGAAAGAAACATCAATCAGCCGCCTCCTGCATGCCCCCCGCTGGGGATGTGCCTGCAACCAAGGTACATGCCCTTGACCGGAATCGAACCTGGGACCTTTCAGTTTGTAGGCTGACGATCTATCCACTGAGCCACACTGGTGTCGGCACAGGGGATTTTTTGACCACACATTTCAGAAGTCTGAGATAGTCTGGAACCGGGATTGGCAAACCACCGGCCCGTGGGCCAAATCTGGCCCAGGGCTTGGGCTTGTTTTTACAAATAAAGATTTATTGGCACGCAGCCACACCCACTTGTGAGTAAAGATGACAGAAATGTTTGCCCTCCCCTAGCAGAGCGGGCTTCCTCCTGAGCAGAACGCTAGAATCACAGGAGGGCACCTTAAACTTGACCGATGTGGGCCCAGCCCAAAGCTGATAAGTCAGATGGAGGTCGGGGTGCGCTTAGGTATGGATAGATGCTTAGGCTCCTAAGGTCTAGACAAAGTTTGGAGGCACGCTGTGCAATTATAGGACATAATAATTCAGAATCTTCCGCAGCCCCCTCCCCTGATGGTGAACAACTCCCCCCAATATTGATGGAGGCCCTTCTAGTGAGAATAAGACTCCAGCGCTAAAGGCTG
>JAAGEH010000427.1:2301659-2357612 GCA_011751065.1 Lasiurus cinereus
CGGCCCCACGGTCACACCCACCCCGGGACACCTGGCGTGTTGCAAGTACTCCGAGGGTCACAGGCATTTATTGCCGGAGCGATAAGGCGAGGACAGGGGGGGAGTGGGCAGACGTGAGATGATAGTCAGCCCCGCCAGCTGCACCCACACGACGTTCTAGATTCTTCTGCTACCGGCGGCCGCCCCACCCCTCCTCAGGGTCAGGCCAAGAGGAAATGGACCAGAGAGAGCTTCTTCCCACGTGGATCTCCGCTCCAAGGCGCTGGCAGCTCACGTCCAGGATCCCGGGTGATCGGCCGGGACCAGGCTGGCCTCTGCCTTTCGGGGGGGTGGGCGGGGGGTGCCAGAGCCTTCCTCTCAGGTGGCACAGCTCTCCCGGCTGCAGGGTGAGTGAGAACAGGTGAGCGTGCTGGTGGGAGAGGGTTCACACGCACCCAGCTCTCAGATCCAAGCCGGGGATGTTGGACCCCCAAGGGACTGTCACCTACAGAACAGCCCTGTGTCCTGCCCGGCGCGCCTCCCGGGAACCCCGGCACGCTCTGGGTGACAACGCCTCCCGGCTGGTAAAGCAGGTGCCAGTCGACCCTTTACTCACACCCACATGGCGGCCCCCTCTGGGCCTGATCTGCTCTGCTCTGAGCTCACGTGAGGCCAGACGGCGAAGGCCGTGACCTACAAGGCACGTTGCTGGCAGGGAATGTTGATGTGAGAGAGAGAGATATAGAGATAGAGATAGAGAGAAAGAAATAGAGAGAGAGAGAGAGAGAGAGAGAGAGAGAGAGAGAGAGAGGGAGAGAGAGAGAGAGATAGGATAGAGATAGAGAGATAGAGAGATAGAGATAGAGAGATATATATAGATAGGATAGAGATAGAGATAGATAGAGAGATAGAGAGAGAGAGAACTGTGGGGGCAGCAAGCCCTGGGAGGAAAGGCAGAGCAGGGGACACAGGCAGGCAAGCTGGGGGGCTGCCCACCAGCACAGCGTGGCCGGGCCGAGCTCTCCGGGGAGAGGATGCGCACAGGCCCCTGAATGAACAGGGCCGGCTCCGGGCTCTGCCTGGAACAGCATCCTGACAGCAGGCACAGCACCTGCGTGCAATGTGGAGGCAGATGCACGGGCTGAAAGGAGCGAGGAGGCCAACACCCGTGCGTGAGGTGAGGTGGGGGACAGCAAGAGCCGAGACCACGAGGCGCCAGGGGAGCGGCCTGCAGTAGCCAGGCCATGGCCGGGCGCAGAGATACGGAGAGGACCCACCGGGGCGGCTCCCCAAAGCAGCTTTAGGCTCAACGAGCCGAGTGCCTCTCAGCAGCTCCTGATTTCCACAGAAACAACGCAGGGAGCGAACCGGGGGTCCCCGTAACCTTCACCCTATGTATTCTGGTGTTTGTTTTTTTTATTGTTTTTTTACAGAGAGGAAGGGAGAGGGATAGAGAGCTAGAAACATCAATGAGAGAGAGACATCGATCAGCCGCCTCCTGCACACCCCACACTGGGGATGTGCCCACAACCAAGTACATGCCCTTGACCGGAATCGAACCTGGGACCTTTCAGTCCGCAGGCTGACGCTCTATCCACTGAGCCACACCGGTCTCGGCTGCTGTTTTGTTTTAAATCTGCAGACTAACTCGAGGCATCTGCTGAGGTGCCACCACCTCCCTCCTGGCCCCTTCCCGGGGTATTTGCATGAGATAACGGCCTCGCCACAGCACAACCGAAACCGACAGGTGTGCCCGCCAGGGCGCCCCGAAGCAGGAAAGATAAGGGGCCAAGGGGATGCCGGCCAGCAGAAAGGAGGCGGGGCTTCATCGGGGCGCCGAGGCGACTTAACCAAATGTGCTGGTCCCCGTTCCTGCCGGGAACACACGATGCAAAACTATTTGCATGGTGCCCCTGCCCGGGCCTCAGCCCACAGGCTGGCGCTGCCCGGCCCCTCGGTCAGAGGCACCGACCCCCGCTGCCCCAGCCTCCTGCCCACGCAAGAGCTGCCCGGTGTGAGGCTCAGGGTGGCAGGAAGTGGGTCCGCACGGCGAGGTGATTTGGTGGAAGAGGTCCCCTCCCCGGGATAAGGCAGCCCCAGCGCTGTGCCCAGGCCACGTGCTTGGCCACGAAGGGCAGAGTCGGGGTTGGGGCATGCCCTCCTCGGTGCTGGGCCTCGGGGAGAAAGAGGAACCGGTGTGCTAGTAGGGCAGGGGTTTCTTTTTAAAAAATATATTTGATTTTTTACAGAGAGGAAGGGAGAGAGATAGAAAGTCAGAAACATCGATGAGAGAGAGACATCGTTCAGCCGCCTCCTGCACTGGGGATGTGCCCACAACCAAGGCACATGCCCTTGACCGGAATCAAACCTGGGACCTTTCAGTCCGAAAACCGACGCTCTATCCACTGAGCCACACCGGTCTCGGCAGTGGTTTCTGAGAGAAGGTTCCCGTTCACCCTCAGGAGGAACCACACCTGCCGAGGGCTCGATTCTGGGTCTCCAGCCCCGAGGACTGCCAACGGTCCACCCTGTTGTGGGCCCTGGGGGAGGTCAGTTGCGACAGCTGGCTCATTGCATCCTCATCCCGTGCTCAGGTGCAGCCCCCCTTCCCCCACCACCCCTGCTCCCAGACCTGTGCCAGCCGCACCCTCCCCAAAGCCTCTCTAACATCTCCAGTCCCTGACGAGCATCTCCTTCACTCACTATTGGGTATGGTCATCTCCACACAGAAGCACACTTACTCATCTTCGTGTCTGTGTTAATCCACCCGAGGAGATTTTTCCAGGGATTTTGAGAGAGAGAAAGAGAGAGAGAGAGAGAGAGAGAGAGAGAGAGAGAGAGAGAGAGAGAAAGAAAGGAGGGGGAGAAGAGACAGAGAGAGAGAGAAACATTGATGGGAGAGAGACGCATCGATTGGTTGCCTCCCACACGCACCCTGCCCAGGGCCAGGGATCGAGCCTGCAAGCTAGGTACGTGCCCTTGACCAGAATCAAACCTGGGACCCTTCAATCCACAGGCAGACACTCTATCCACTGAGCCACACCGGCTAGGGCCCAACACTTTCTTATTCACTGCTCAATCCGGTACTGCCTTTGATTTTCCTGGCATCGTTAGATGAACAAAGATTTGTTATTTCCATGGTGCTGAGCCCACTACACCCCCAACAAAAATACCTGGCTGATTTCCACCCTCCTTCAGATTTTTGTCTAGATGTTGCCTTCTTAGTGCAAGCTTCTGGGACTGTCGGACTGTCCTACTTAAAATGGCATCTTGTTCCCCAGCCTGCTCTCCTGCTGAGACAATGGCGGGAAACAGACTGACGAGACAAGGCTTCCTCGGACTCGCTGTGAGCTGACCGACTGATTTGGGCAGCTTCTATATCAGAATCACTTCATTACTTCCATCATTTGCGAATCTGTCTTCGGTATCGTATTACGGCTTCCGGTCAATGTCCATGACCTGGACTTTAATCTCACGGGTCCATGAGCTTCTCTGGGCCTTGTCGATAACCTTTGCATCTGAAAATCCTTTTCAATGTACAGACAAGTGTGAGGCTGGTACAGCGAGTTCCCACACACTCCACATCCGTTGTCCCTGTAATAAACATCCCACATCACTCTGACACCCTTGTCCCGACTAACGAATCGACATTAATGTAGTACTAGACATAAAAGCCCTTGGCTTTTCAGATTTCCTTTGCTTTTCCCTCATGTCCTCCTCCTGTGCCAGGATCCCTGCCAGGATGCCACATCACATCGAGCTGCCTCTTCTCCTTTTGTGTTTTATTGTGACTGAGACAGTGTTGAGACTTGCCATGTTTTTTTCATGACCTTGACCGTTTCGAGGAGTACTGGTCACCCACATTGTAGAATGTCTCTCAATTCTATTTGCCGGATGCTTTTTTTTCATGATTAGATCGGGTTCTGAGTTTGGGGAAAGAAAACCACAAGGGTAAAGTGCTACCCTCCTCCCATCATATTAAGGAAACGTCCCTTTAATATGATGTCACTGTCGATGTTGACCTCGACCTTGGCCTGGGTAGGTATTGGCGAGGTCGCTCCACTAGAAAGCTGGCCAGACCCGTCTTTTCCATACTGTGCTCTTCGGAAAACAGTTGCTAGGTCTAACTTCCTGGAGAGCAGAGTGTCTACATAAATGATTTGAAATTCCTCAGTACAGAGAGCTGTCTCTTCTCTCTCGTTTATTCATCCCATCATTTATTTACACCCGTGGGGATCCGTGAATATTTTATCCTTTGTGTTATCGTCCAACGCTACGTTATTTATTGTTTTTGTGCGAATTGTTTCGGCGATGGCCACTGAGAGCTCTTTCATTCGGCCCCTGCGTCTCTTTCTCAGAACCCGTCCCTGTGCCTGCGTTGGTTTGTTTTATTCCATCTATTTGTGTTTGAGGAATTTCCTTCCTTCCTGGCACTTCGGATGCTCCAGGCTCATCTTGGCTGTCACCTGCCTCAGCCCCAGAAGCAACCTTTTCTCTTAGGCGCCCTGCTTCTTTTTACTGGAGAGCAGTACTAATAACGAAGAATTTGCCTGGCTGGGTGGCTCAGTGGTTGGGCGCATGGTCTCATGCACCAAAAGGTTGTAGACTCAATTCCCAGTCGGGGCACATACCGAAGATTCCGGTTCAATCCCCAGTCAGTGCATATTTGGGAGGCAACCAATTGATGTTTCTCTCTCACATCGATGTTTCTCTCTCTCCTCTACCTTCCTCTCTTTCCAAAATCCATTAAAACATTTTTTTTTTTAAAAAAAAGACCTGACATGGGCAGTTGGCTGGCCTTCCTGCTGGTCAAACTCCTGGTTAAGGGAACAATTTGTGTATTAGCCTTTTATTATATAGGATATACACTGAGTGGCCAGATTATTATGCTTTCTGAGATCATCATAATCTCCCCACACAGTGTATATACCATTTCAGTATTGAACAGAATTGTTCTGTTGCCCTAAAAAATTCCGTGCATCACCTATGTATCTCTCTGCCCCTCCTGAAATTTTGGAAAGCACTAATTTGTGTGTGTGTGTGTGTGTGTGTGTTTTGCTATCCATATCTCTGCCTTTCCCAGACTATCATAAGAATGGGATCACACAGCACGTTATTTTCAGATCAGCTCCTCACTCAGCAGTGTCAACTGAAGAGCTCATTTCTTGCTCATCCTGTTGTCTGCGTGGATTAGTTTCCCGATCCACTCACCTATACAATGACAACAAGTCGCTTCCAGCTTGAGTGGTGAATAAAGCTGCTATGAAAGTGTGTGAGCCAGACATTCATTTTTAAATCCAGTTGGGTAAATCTCCAGGAGCACAATTGCTGGATTGTACGGTAAGACTTTTTCTGTTTATTTGCTGTTTTCTTCTTCTTGTTTTGTTTTCAGCAATGCTCAGAACGAAGGCCTCTGCAGGCAGACATTTGGGAAAGAGGTTTTGATCTGTTAAGGATCGACATCCAGCTGCTCAGAGTCCGACCCTGGGAGAGAGTCCTCTACCTCTGTACGAAGGGAGGGACGTCCCTGGGAGATTTCCATTCATTGCCAGAAAGAGCAGACAGGAGGCCTCAACATTGAACTTGACCGTGGGGTCACAATCCAGGTGTCCTTCTGCTCCTAAATTCCTTTCAACTCAGCCGTGCCTTGTGGTTTCTGAGATAATCCGCGTTAGAGGAGTAATAATGACTATTAACTGCTAAGCCATCACTTAATGTTTAATTGCGTGGCCCAACTGAAAAACCGCATTCCCTTTATTTGATGATTACATTCTCAGTCTCACGCAGCCATGTTCACAAACACAGACATCCCTGCTGCCTCCCGCAGAGGGGAGAGAAGCCCATTTTCCAGGAGAAAAACTATCGTTCAAGAAGCTGGGCTCATTTGGAAGGTTCCTGGCCTCGCCAGCAGGACGGGCTCCCCATCCCACCCACAGGAGGAGAAAAGAGCCCCCCTCCTCTTTTCCCATGGGTAACGGGACCAAAGGGGACTTAGCGGGTATCTGTGTTCTCTGGATGACTCTGCAGAGTTAGCCTAGAGCAGTGGGCCTGGGAGTCAAACGAGCATTTGAATCGCCTAAAGGGCTTGTTCAAACCCGGACTGCTGCCTGTCAGTGTGGCTCAGTGGTTGAGCATCAGCCTTTGAAGCAGAAGGTCACAATTTGATTCCTAGTTAGGGCATATGCTTGGGTTGTGAGCTCAATCCCCAATTCAGGGGGCGGGGGGGGGGCGGAGAGGAGGTGGCCGATCAGTGATTCTCTCCCATCATCAATGTTTCTATCCCTCTGTGCCTCTCCCTTCCTTTCTCTGAAATAATAAAACTATATTATATGTATACTAGAGACCCTGTGCATGAAATTTGTGCATGGAGGGTGGGTGGGGTCCCTCATCCTGGCCTGCACCCTCTTGCAATCCAGGACCCCTCAGGAGATGTCCGACTGCCTGCCTGATCGCCCCTAACCACCTCTGCCTTGGCCCCCACCACAGCAGTTTTGTCCAGAAGGATGTCTGGAATGACATCCAGAAAATCGTTCCGGTGTCTGGTCTAATTAGCATATTATGCTTTTATTATTATAGGTATATTTTTAAACTCGAACTGCTGGGGCCCCATCCCCCCCAGAGTCTTATTGAACAGGTCTGGGTGGCGTCCAAGAACCTGCACTTCCAACACATTCTCAGGTGGATGATGGGATGTTGTTGGTCCCGAACCACCTTTGGAGAACTAACATCCTAGGGGACTATCTTCCATTATCAAACCTGTTGTCATGGTGGAGCTGAGGGCTGGGGCAGGAGGGCCGGGGAGTCTGGGACAACACTGGCCACACCGGTCACCTGCCATTCTGAAAATGGCTCGCCACTGTGGGAACACAGGCTTTTGGAGATGGGATGGGCTGTGGTGGCTAAAACCCCTTCATTGTAAAAGGGAAGGAAGTGAACCCAGTGGGTGAACAACCCTCACACAGCAGACCAGGGCTCCCTGTCCTGGCTCAAGGCGGCATGCAGGCCTTCTGCGCTCAGAGGGGAGGCGGGCAGAACCAGGCTATGTCTGGAATGACAGTATTGGAATTGTCTTCTCAGAGGGAAATGGACAAAGCAGAGCTGCTCCCTCTACACACACACATACACACACACACACACACACACACACACACACACACACACACCCTGTGGGCCAGCACTCCAGAGGGTGAGAAGTGGCCACTGGAGATGAAAAATCATCATTTCGACCACAACACCAGTGAGAGCAATAATTGTGGTTTGACCACACAGGATAAAGAATGCACCTAGAAAGCGAGACTGCTCAGGTTCTCAGCTGAAAACCCTCGGGGACAGACTCCATGCCTTCAGTTCCTCCCCCAAAATGAAAGAACTTCAGCCGCCTCATCCTTACCTACCCCTGGACACTGCTCTCCTGAGCAAGTCATCCTGTTTGTCTAAGATGAACCGACTCCCAACACAATGTGTGGAACCTGGCTCTCAGAGCGACCTACACAGAGAAGCGAGAGGCTGGCAGAGAAAGGGAGGTATTAGACAGTTTCCTCGAGTTTCTCATAAGCAGGGTGACCTTTAAATGACAAGACCTCTAACAGAGTCCCAGTCCACCTGGTGCAGAAGCCGGCAGACCACTGCCATGGCCGGATGGGCCCCGGGTTTGTTCTTTGCAAAGACAAAGCTTCCATGGAGGATGGGTGGGGAGGAGATCCTGGGAGCGCCCGCGGAGGTTTCTCCTGTCCCTGATCCTCATCCCCTCGGCCTGGAGGACAGAGAAGGGAGACAGAGCAGCCCAGCCTGGCCGTGGGCTGCTAAGAAGGATGGTTTGGGAGGAAGCACACATCTGGCATTTGTGGCTTCTCTGCAGCAGGGAGGGGGTGGGGGCATAAGACAGAGAGGAGGAAAGAAGGAAGCTAACCCAGCTAGGCATGCGCATGCATTCAGAAAACAGACAAAAGCATGAACGTCAGAGCAGAGAACGAGTGCTTGTAGCAAACAACGATGCCATGCTTTGTCCTGGAGAGAAGAGGTCTTACAGAGGGATCACGGGAGTCTAGGTTCACACTGCCTTCATTTGGTCGATAAAGAATTTGCAAAACCTGCCCAGCCAGTGTGGCTCGGGGGTTGACATCAACCCATGAACCAGAAGGTCATGATTCGATTCTTGGTCAGGGCACATGCCTGGGTTGCAGGCTTGTTCACTATAGGGGCATGCAGAAGGCAGCCAATCGATAATTCTCTCTCATTATTGATGTTTTTATCCCTCTCTCCCTCTCCCTTCCTCTCTCTGTAGAATCAATAAAAACATACATTTTGGGGTGTTTTTTTTAAGAATTTGCGAAGCATTTAAGCCAGGCGCATTCATTGAATCCATTTTCTCAGAAGCAGTATAGCAGAGTAGTAATCTCTCTATATAAAAAGCCACAGGCCATAACCCCAGAACGCCACAACGACCAAATGACCAGTCACCAGGAGGTGCATTGATGGGTCCCACCCACGGCGGCATAGTAGAGTCTGGATCCTGTGATGCAGGGGGTCTGGGTCTCCTGCGATTTCACGCGCTGGGCCTCTAGTTCATAATAAATTATGTCTAAGCCCCATGTTTTTCATAGGGCTCTTGTGAGCATTTAAATGTGAACACATGCAAACGTTAGCAGTGTGCCTAGCACTTATAAGTACCCAACCATTTGTAGCTGCTAGTAT
This sequence comes from Lasiurus cinereus, assembly GCA_011751065.1. Taxonomy (NCBI): domain Eukaryota; kingdom Metazoa; phylum Chordata; class Mammalia; order Chiroptera; family Vespertilionidae; genus Lasiurus; species Lasiurus cinereus. The sequence continues at coordinate 2,310,333 of JAAGEH010000427.1, forward strand.
TCTGCTTCGGCCTTGGTGCGCCCTGAGAGAGGCTCCAGGCAGCGCCATCTTCATGAGCCTTGGATCGCTCTAAGACCATCATCCATCGAAGGACCTTCACCCCATGGCTTTCTTGCTGAAGTTTCAGCATTTCATTGCTTCTTGAACACAGCTGGTCCCAATCTACCAAATAACCCCTTTGCACACTCGAAGACCATTATTAAGATTCCGCATGGCCATAAACATATGAAGAAGTGTTTAACATATGAAAAAAAATGTTTAACCTCACCCGTAATCAAAGAAATCCAAATCAAAACAACAAAATGCAATCTTTGCCTATCATTTTGGTAACCTTTTTTAATGATAGTACTCCACGCTGGTGAGAATAGGGTAAGGAGGCAATTTCGGGCGCGGCTGGGAGGAGCATGAACCGGTCCGATCTTTCTGGAAGGCAATTTGGCAGTATGCTATCAGGAGCCTGGAAATCGCCCTCACTCTCCCATCCCGTAATTCCACTTCTGGGAATCCATCTGAAGGAAATAATCAGAGAATCGGACAGAGATTCCTTCTCTGTGGGAGTTACCAGAGCACACAATATTCTGAGTTTCGCATAACTGAACACTACCTAGAAGTTCAGTGACATCGTGACACATATGAAAAGTTATTAAAAGCCATGATTAGCAAGGGCATATTATTAGCAAGGAATATTCAAGAGCATGCAAAGCGGTCACCATAAAATGCAAAATGCAAGCACCCGTAACAGATACAAAACTAAACCCTGTAGGATTTTCATCACATAATTACGTATACTTACATTTTTATATGTGCATAAAAAAAAGACTAGATGCAAACCCAGCAAACTAGTAACAGCTCTTATTAGGTGACAGAATTACGGGTGGCTTTTTATTTCTTCTGTATAATTTTATAATAAAAAATTGTTTAAGAGGCCACATAGGTGTGTCTGAGTAGTTCAGCATGGCCTGACCTGCCATAGCACATTGTCCAAATCTACACAACGGACTTGAAGGGATGCGAGAGCATTTCTGGAAAGGGCCGGACAGTATGCACACTAGGCTTTGTGGGCCAGATGGTCTCTGTAGTAACTACTCAACCTTGCTGCTGCCAGCAAAAGCAGCCATAGACAATATGTCAACAAGTGTGCATGCCTGTGTTCTAATAAAACTTTATTTATAAAAATCAAGTGGCAAGTATTTGAGCCTATGGTCTTAACGTTGCTGGCCCCTGGCCTGGAAGATCTGAGTTGCTCTCAGCTCCCCCAAAACTACAGTGTCCAATAAATATAGTCAAGGAGCTTCCTAGTAGTCAAGGTCTTCCCCATCCTCTGAGGGACTCATCGGTCTGAAACTTTTATACAGAAGCGGTCAGCTAGGGCATTCTTCCTGGGCCTTGCTTATTCACCCGCGCACAGGTGTCCCTTCTTCCTGACCATCGGCACCCGACTCCCACCATGTTGTTCTGCACCCCATACTTGAGTCCTTAACGCAGATGGAGAGGGAGGGCTGGGGACTAAGAAAGCCAGAAATCCTAGTGCTGACAGGAAAGGGGCTGCAGTTGATGGCTACTGTGAGATTTCCTCTCTCCACCATCTACGGGCTACAAGGGCGTCTGGATCCTTCGGTCTGTTGTTCTGCTTTCCTCCGAATCGGGGGAAGGAGAGGTTGTATGTATGGTTGCTGCATCCGGGCAATGTTCAGAGGGAAAGAGATGAGGCTGTGGTTTGAAGGGTTAATCAAGAGAAGGGAAGCATGTGGGGGCAGTGAAGTGGGACCTGAGCATGTTTGAACCCCAAAGGGAAGATGCTGGCAAAGAGGGGGAGTGGGAAGATGGCAGAGATTTGGAATAAGAGAGGAGCGGATGGCTTCTGCTTCAGCCATGGACAAGAGGCAGGGTCTTGCCTTCTCTGGGAAGGCTGGAAGGAAGCAAGGATGTAACATAAGAAAACATTGATGTGGGTGGATGGCGAGATAAGGGAGCGAGCGAATGGTGGTGATGATGGTGGTGATGATGGTGGTGGTGGTGGTGGTGGTCATGGTGTTCTTCCCAACTATCCACAGTCATTATTATTTTGTCTACTTGCAAATTCCCCGCATGGTTTAAGTTCATCTTCACCTCCACCCCTTTTACAGGTGAGGAAACTGAGTCTGAGAGAGGTCAAGTAAGTTGCCAGCTAGCAACTGTGAGTGTGGCAGAGCCCAGTTCTAAACCCAGGTCTTCCCAGTAGCACAGCCAGATGCACAGGCCACAGGGAACCAGTATAGACCAGTGGCTTAGTCCTCTCAGCAGGGCGGAGGTGAAGTCATCTGCTGTGAATGGTGGGGGTGGATCTGGAGGCCTCCGGAGGGAAGAGGAGGGTTGAAACAGCTGCTGGGAAGAGCACAGCACCACAGTTTCCCGGGTGCCGAGAGCTTCCAGGAAACTCCACCTTGCTCTTCTCGCCCTCTCTCCCAACCCCAATCCCTGCCGAGAATCTGCACCCCACGCTCTTCTCCTTCCTCTTGCCGTCCTCTCTCTGCTCATCCATCCCTCAAGAGAAATCAGAGAGGTACGGGACCCAAGTAGAATGGGTCCAAGATTCTTCCACACCGGAAGACCTGCTGGTAGTGGCCAGGAATGGAGCCCCCAAAGTACCGTATTTTCCAGCGTATAAGACAACTGGGCGTATAAGACGACCCCAAACTTTTCCAGTTAAAATACAGAGTTTGGGATATACTTGCCCTATAAGACGACATCCGGCATATAAGACGACCCCCAACTTTTGACTTTTGGGATTTTCCTGGGTTAAAAAGTCGTCTTATATGCCAGAAAATACAGTAATCATTCCTCAGGGGCGATGTTCCCCCAAAGAAATCCACAGCCCAAAAGGCTTAAGGAAGCAGTGCCTTCCATGGGCAGCGATGATGGCAGATGGAGGGTCGGGGTGCCCAGGTCCAGTGGCTGGGCCCAGCGGTAGAAGAAGAGAGCTGGCGTCAAAGAACTTCAGCCAGGCTAGCTAGCCACCACCTACTCTCGGTCACCAGGTTCATTTCCATGAACAGGTCTGTCTAGACCAGCAGACCTCTTTCTGTGGAGGATCTACTCGGTTTAGTTACCAGCCAGGGAAAGGGCATCTTCTTCTGAACCCAAAGTTTAAATGTGACTGCTGTTTCCTGGACTCGACTGATCTGAAGAGGGTCGCCGGCTGCCACTGGCCAGCTCGCCCTCCATTGAACGGTGAACCGGTATTGGCCGGTCATGGTATTCTTCCCAACTATCCGTAGTCATTATTATTTTGTCTACTTGCAAATTCCCCGCATGGTTTAAGTTCATCTTCACCTCCACCCCTTTTACAGGTGAGGAAACTGAGTCTGAGAGAGGTCAAGCAAGTTGCCGGCGAGCAACCGTGAGTATGGCAGAGCCCAGTTCTAAACCCAGGTCTTCCCAGGAGCACAGGCCACATGGAGCCAGGACAGACCAGCGGCTTAGTCCTCGAAGACACAAGAGCGTGGCTCGCGGGACGTGGCCCAGTGGAGAAAGCACAACCAGTGAGCCGATGGTCACAGTAATAAAATCCATACGAAACCAGAGTTCGGAAGAACCTGGGCTCCATTCAAATTTCCATCCCCGCCGCTAACGGGACCAGGGAGTTGGCGCTGGATTCTCGAAGCATGCTGGCTTCCTGCCCCCGAAACGTCTTTTCCAACACAACTGGGACTCGGGATAGAAACTCTGTGGGCTGGTAGATTCCAGAAGCTTTTATTAGAATCTTCTCAGGGATCTCTAGGGCTAGAAACTTCCTGGTAAGAGAGTTAACTAGAGCCTATTCTTAAAAAAATAAAATAGTAGAAGCAGAGGGGAAATGACCGTGATCAGCCTAAAAGGGGATCATCGGAGGGGCTGTGAGCTCGAACCTACATGCGAGTGGGACTCCTGAGAGGGGGGTTGGGGGGCAAAGAGGGGCGATGGAGCTCTTGGGAGGGAATCCTGCTGCATTTTTGTGGATTCGGCGTTCAGGGGGCGATGTTTGAGAAGCAGTGATGTTGCACGCGCGCGCGCACACCCTCCAGGCTTAAGAGGTGACACCCGTTCGCCAGGCCAAGTTCACATAAAGCCGGTGCCTCCCCGTGACCCTGGTTTAAATTGGATTCCCCTCCCTCGGGCAGCCGAGTCTTCTAAACACCCTGGCCCTGGCCAGCTCTCCCCAGATACCATCTTTCTCTCCAGTTCCCCTGAACAGCAGCCCTGGGGGCGAAACACCCCTCCCTCCACCACCCGCTCCAACATCTCTCTAATTAATTCGGGAGAAAATTAATTACAGAGGGACTTCCAAGCCCTCGAATCTCCTGGCCAGCCCCCACCCTCTGGCCAACGCGGCTCCCCATTGGGCCGCCTCGCCCGCCCCACCCCTCTGCCCCGTCCCCCCCCTCTCTCCCTCCCCCTTCCCAGAACCATCAACAATACCACAAGCTAATTAGGCAGGGAAAGAGTTTCTTGGCAAAGGGGCCCGTGTGCTAGGTCAGTACCTCGAACAACCCAGAAGAAAAACAAAACAGCCTTGAAAGAAAAAAGAAAAAAAAAGAAGAAAGAAAAAGAAAGAAAGAAAAAAAAAAGACCCTGCTAATCCCAAGCGCATTTCCGCCAAATATTCTCCTTTTCAAGTGTTTTCTTCCTGGTAAACAAAGTGCTGGCGCGGGCACCGGCGATTTTAGGACGCGGTTGCTTAGCGATCGTGGGGACAACACGGCTCCCCCACCTCAGCCCGCGCTGGCTCCCCCGTCCCCTCCTGTGCCCTTCACCGAGAGGCCCACGCATTCCCGCCTCGCGGCCCTGCTGCCCGTGGTTTGTAAAGAAAAGACCTGTTTTCTTTCTTTTCTTTTCTTCTTTTTTTTTTTTTTTTTGGCTAACTGCTCCCCAGAGCCACGCCAGGAGCTGAGATCCCATGCCCGTCCCCCACGTCAGTCCTGTCCCTTCAGCCTTCTGCAGAGATGGGGGCCTCCTGCAGCTGTGCGTCATCGCGTTAGGCTCCCACGGGCCACCTGTGGCCGTCCAGCCCCCCGAAAGGCGGCCAGTGCCACGGGGCCATCGAAGTGAAATGCCATGCCCTTTTACAGAACTGACTAGCGACTTATGGCTTGGAGCACAGTGGGTCCTGACAGGAGCCACGGAAGGGGGAGCCACGGAATCGGCGTGGCTCTGTGACACCAGGGGACAGGGGATGGGGTAGCTCGGAGGTGGGGAACCTTTTTTCCTTTTCTGCCAAGGGCCGTTGGGGTATTTGATGACATCATTCTCGGGCCTTACAAAACGATCAACTTGAACATGAGCAGGCTGGGTTTGGCCAAACATTGAATGACCTCACCCTAAGGCCTTGGCAGTGCCAGGCCCAATGATTCTGCGGGCCTCCCACAGCCCGCGGGCCGGACGTTCCCCACCCTGGTTTGGGAGAGGCACATGCAGATCTCCATGTGAATGTGGCCTCATCACGTCTCCGCGTGGTGGCCGTGGGCATCACTTAATTTTTCTGGCACCTCCCATCAACCAGACCAGTACAGCTCGGGGGCCGGTTGGAGGGTTCGCTTGGGGGTGCCAAGTCCCTAGCACATACGAGAGTGCCCCGGGGACCCCTCCCGCCAAGAATAATGAGCTGGCGTGGCCCCCTCTGCACCTGTGCTCTCTTTGACTTGCATTTTTGCTCCCAGAATTCCCTGTTGTCTCCCACCTTCCTGCCTTCAACCCTGCTTCCCCCTCGGCCCGGAATGCCCTGCCCCCCCCCCCCAGGGCCGGCCGCGCCTGGGCCTTGGGTTCAGGGATTCCTATTCACTAACAAGTCCTCAAGTCTCAGCTTGGGGATCTCCTGAACTGGGGAGCCTTTGGTTCTCCTCTCTTGTCCCCCTTACTCTCTCTCTCTCTCTCTCTCTCTCTCCCTCTCACCAATATGCCCAATATGCTAGCACGTGATCACTGCACTCGAAGCAGGACTAGTACACCTGAGCAACTGAATTTTTTATTGCCTTTTATTTTAATTATCAATTAACTTAATTATATTTTATTTTAGATAGTTGACATTGAAATGAGTTGTCATGTAAGTAATTGAAGCCAAAATGACTCCCTCTCTCTCCCTTACTTCCTCTCTCTCTCTCTCTCTCTCTCTCACACACACACACACACACACACACACACACACACCATAGCTGGGCCCAGTGCCCTTCCACAGCCTCCTCTCTGCACTTCCTACCCTCCTGTCATCTGTCCTCCCCACCTGAGGACGGGGGCCTGAGGACACAGCCCTGTTGGACTTTGCTGGCTTCTCAGCGGTGTCCCCAACAGCCAGTACAGTGCGTGGCCCGCAGTGACTTCTCTATCAGCGTTTGTCTCCCATGACACAGTTCACACCCTGCACCAGGGTGAGCACACCACAGCCCACAGACCAAGCCCAGCCTCACCTGCTTCCACGTGGCCTCACATAAGAAGGGCTGGTGTCTTTTCATGTTTAAACGGCAAATGGTTCTATAAGAACCTTCAATACACTATTCTAGATTTTTGCCTACTGACCTGCAAAGTCTAAGAGAGTCCCTTCCTGGCCCTTTAAGAGAAAGTTTGCCAGCCTCCGGCCTCGATCCCAGAGCAGCTGCTGATGGGCTTGGTGAAGCCTGCAGTCAGAGAGAGGGAGGAGGGATGCTGGGGGGTCCTAGGGTGCTGAGAGGGGAGCCCAAAGCTCACTGCTAGACATTTTCAATAGCTGATCCCAGGGACCTGGGCTGGTCCCCCCGGGAATGCCACCCTCAGGACAGGCCACACCTCCTGCTTCCTCTACCCACCTGTCTCACCGCTACAGGGAGTGGGGGCTGGGGGGCGCCTGCGGTGACTCCTGGGTAAGTTCTGCTTTGCCCACTTGAGCCCCAGCAAATGGCTTCCGAGGAGTGCGTTGGCTGCGCTAGGTAACAGTCTCCACATACACTCCGGCCCCCGACGTGTTCACAATAACAGCGGAAAGATGGGACAGTTCTTCCCTTTCCTGCTAAGACAGGAACGGGGTTTCTAAGAACCCAAGCGAAGGTTGCCCCAGGCCCCGATGATGACTCGATGACTCGGTAGGAGCTGAGCCACAGCCGCCTGACAGCTCCCTGTCTCTGTCCCTCCTCCCCTCCGTGCACCCTGGATGGCTTTTCAATCTCTGGCCCCGAAACTATGTGCCAAACATCACGGCCACCCGCCCGCCCGCCCGCCCGGTCCCTCCTCCAGGAGTGCCCGGGGCCCACTCACTTCCCAGCTCCATCCACTCTCCCAAGCAGGGAGGGGCCGAGTGCACCCCACGTGCTAAATATTTCCCCCCCGGATCATCCATTCTGCTGCTGCCGCTGCCGCCGCTGTTTGGCAGCCGAGAGGCAGGAAGCTATTTAGATAGATTATCTTCCTCTTCAGGAAGTTTAGAGGAACTTTTCTCCCGCACTTGACACACACATTCCGCCTCATGGTCATTTAGTCATGCCAGCGCATGAGGTCACCAGCGAGGAATGCTGCCCGATGAGCCGCCTTCTCCACACTCACCCAGAACCCGGCTTCCCTGGCCCGGTGGCCACCAAGACGGCCAGCCCCGCCGAGAGGCCGCGAGGGCCCGGCAGAAAGGGAGTCTTCCTTCCCCTGGGCGGCGGCGTCTGGTCTTATAGAGCAGTCGCTCTGTGAGAAGGAAGGTGCCCCCCTAAGAAATAGGTTCTGGCCAGATCACGCTGTCTTTTCTGGGAGATCAAAGAGAACGCTTGGCAGGAGGGAGTGGGAATGCGGTTTGCGATAGGGATCCGTGGACTAAAGGTCAGCGTATGGCGATGAATCAGTAGATGGGAAATGAGACCATCATGGCTGAATGTGATCCACCTATTCTGTTATAGACCCTGTTCCCAGGGTTTTCCCTGTGCCCAGTCATGTAAGGCTCCACCAACTCCAACAGGTAGGTACGAGGGAAGATATTGGCCCCGAAAGTCACCTTGCTCAAGCTCGCACAAACCGTGAGTGGCGGAGCTGGGAGAAGGTCTGGCCTGAGCTGTCCAACAGGATTTTCTGCAAAACACCACGTCACGTTCTTTATCTGTGCATTCCAAGATGGCAGCCACCCACTCCCCATGGCTACTGAGCACTTCAAATGCAGCCAGTGGTAGAGAGGAACTGAACCCTTTCGTTTGACTTAACTCTAACGCATTTCACATGAGCCACACATGGTTGGTAGCTGCCATGTTGGACTCCTAGGTTGGGGGAGCCTTTGGATATATGTTTTTGTTGACCTGAGAGAGGAAGGGGGAGGAAGAGACATAGAAACATCAATGATGAGAGAGAATCATTGTTCAGCTGCCTCCTGCACGCCTTTCCCTACCCTCCCCGCAAGGAGGATCAAGCCTGAAACCCGGGCATGTTCCCTGACTGGGAATCGAACCATGGCCTCATGGTTCATAGGTTGAAGCTCAACCACTGAGCAACACTGGCCAGACCCAAATCCATACTCATACATATTAGACTACCCTGCCAATTAAGATAATTTGGAACTGTTTATTAGGAGAATAAAAATCTAGAGGTAGAGTTTAATCAATAGCTTCAAGGAGAAGGTCATAGGAGAAATTAGAGTAAATGGAAATGTAAGGGAGAAAAGTTTTCTTTAATGACAAAATTGGTGTTTGGGTCAGAAGGTTGGAAAAAAATCCCTAAGGGAAGAGAGTGAAATACCAGCATGATTTGTCGGGAGAGGAAGTGGTTTTCCTCTTGTTTAATCAATGAATTGTCTTGAGTGTCTATGATAAGACCCTATAAAGTCTTTGCTCTCTAGAGCCATGTGGTCTAGGTGAGAAACCACAGTTAATTCCTTAAACCAAGCAAGGCTGTGTGATCCAGGCACATGGTGCGACCAAAGTCTGTTCATGCTGCTGGGATCCAGGATAGATATTTATCCATAAAGACAAGAGTGATGACAAAAGTCTTCATGGAGGAGGTGGCATTTCAGCTGGAGCTCAGAGGACATGGCTTGGATTAGGACAGTGGCAAGTTGAGAAGGATGAACGCAAAGACAGACTTGGAAGGAAAAAAGGAACTGTGCTTGACCACTCTCTTGGAGCCTGACATAGAGGGATTAATTAAAAAAAAAATGGCTCCAAATGTTCCATAGTGGATAAAAATGGCGATTCTGGGGGCAGACATGGGAACTTTAGGGGGCGGTGGAAGACAGTTTGAGGAAATTACGAGTTTGTTTGGGGCATGTGGATTCTGAGGTGACAGCCTGTGTAAATATTAGATTAACATTCACTTTTCAAGAGCCATTAAATGTCTAATTTAAGTGGACGGGGGTAGACCAGAAGGCTGCCCGAGATCACCTCCATCCTGGTACTGAGAAATGTTACCTTCACTCTAAGACTGAGAAATCAGGCCATGGCCAAATGGAAGAGAAGCCACAGGACTCCAGAGATGTGCACGTCACCACCGCACGGAGGACACACTCCCACCTTGTTTTCTCTGCCACACGGAGTTGACAGACATCCGGTTACTTCATTTGGGAAGTCATATTCATCTGCCCTTTGGAACATCCTGCCCATGAATGGATTTTTTTTAAATACCTTTTTTTTCGTCCTGATTATATTAGTAACACCCACTCATTGCAAAACATTTGGAAACTTCCGAAACAGAAATAAGGAAATGCAATCACACGTACACTCATACCCAGACTCTCATATGTATGTTGACTTGTGTGTGTGTGATCTATTTCTAGCTGGTATTTTAAAATACAGTTTGAACTGAAAGAAATCTGTACAAATAAACAAAAAGATATAATAGGCAACTTCGCTGAGTTGTTGGTGTGCTCCAGACTTATAGGACAAACCCTTTGTCAATCTCTGCCCACAAGCACATCTGGGAGAATCTTCTCCCCAAATGACTCCAACTATAAACTTTCCTCTATTGTTCAGCAAGTGCGTAACAAATACCTCTTTTTACCATTTGCTTATTTTCCTTTTAACTCAACGGCTGTAGATTCCGAATTGCCTGGAATAGACTGAGAGGCAACCTCTGAGAGGTCGAGAAGAGTTGGGGGTTAGGCAGGAGTAAGTAGGGACCCAAAGAAGCCAGTGCCCCGCCAGTATTTCAAACTTTGAATCTGGAATTCCTGACTCTAAGGAACGCCGCAGCAAGAAAGCAAGCACCGAACAAACACAGGGATGCCACCCCAGACACATATGACGGCATACAGGAGAGGTGGGGTGCTCTGGGGAGAAGACAGAGTAGAGAAAGTGGAAGAGGAGATTAGGGTAAGATCTATCGGCATTTGCACACAGTCTTTAAACTGCCCCAGGGAAATTGGGATGGAAATATTCCCTACTGAACATGATTGATGTAGACATGCAATCTACGAATAATAGAAACACACACACACACACACACACACACATACACACACACACACCAGCACACAACCTCAACCAGAGATTCTTTCCTGCTGTCTCGGTTTCCTGGGGATTCAAACCAAAGCTTTGGTACTCCATTCTTGGAGCCACCCGCAAACCCCAAACCTGTGGGTGGATCCTTATCGCCTTCATTTTTTTTCAAGAAACTGCCAGATCCCTGAGCTGAGCCTGTGGGAGGAGAGATTGGCTCAGAGCATACCCCCAGGGGAGGGGGCCTGGGGAGGGTGGCCTTCCTTCCCCCCACGGATAGCAGGGCAGCCCCAGGCCGTCTGAGATTCTCTCTCCAAAATCTTCTTAATGAGCTAGCTGGCTGGGGGGAGGGGGTGGTTGTTTTTAACCATATTTGGGGCTTATTTTTTTTAAAAATTCTGGTCCCATTTTTTGATTCCATAAACACTCTTCGCCAGGACACTTCCCTCTCCACCATCTTTGACAGTTTCTCATGCGCGAAACGTATTTCGATGCGTTATTTTGTTGTCCACAACCTCCCCTTCCAACTGTCCGGCCCGGGGCTCCCTCCCTGCACCCTTCACCCCCCACTCCCCCGTGTCAGACATATAATGAATGACTATTCCTTCAGACAACGAAGTTGGAAACTTGTGGTCTCCAAGGCAACGGGGCATCCTGGGGTGGGGTGCTGGGGAGGGGGGCTGGCCCAGCCAGGAGGGGACTGGGAGTAAAGGGGGTGGGGAGGCCGGAGCAGAGATGATATCATTCCTGAAGCCTGGAAACAGCCAATGGGCTGGGGAGAAGATGAGGTCATCCCCCCCACCCCCACCCCTGTCCAGCTTGGGGAGCCCCACTGAGAATTCTAGACAAGTATTGAGCCAGTTGCATTGCTGGGAGAGAAAGGGGTGGGGGTGGCCGTGGGGGTGGGGGGGAGCGCGAGATCTCCCCGAGCCTCCGGATGGCCCTGGCAGACAGGACAGTGCTCGCCAGAGGCAGCGCCATAAAAATGTCATCGGCCCTGCTCTCCCCACATCACAACACAATGACTTCTTTGGGGAGAAGGAAAAAACCCTAAGATTTATTTTGCAGCCACACACCCCCCGCCTCCCTGGGGAGAGAAAAACTAACCAACCCAAGTTGTGAATGAAGCGCCTGCAGATTGGCCCCCACCAACCCACCGGGCCTGAGAATTTTCTGCACCCAGAGGGGCGCAGGCGCACAGGCCAGCTGAATGCATTTGCTCTGCTCCCCGCAGCCCCAGGGCTGGAGGGAGAGCCCCAGGGTGGGGGCCGGGTTTGGGGCAAAGAGGCCCAACCTGGTGGTGCGGGTCACTTAAGGCGCTGGGGGGAGGGGTGTCTGTCCCCAAGACAATGCCAGCATCCAGGGCTCCATGCCAGGCTCCCGGGAGAAGCAAACAAGCCATGGCATTCGGGAGGGGTGCAGGCTCCTTAGGGTGCCCACTGAAGTGTCACCACCCCGCAGAGGGAGGCTGAGTGTGCCAATGTTTCCCTCAGGACCGGGAAACCGTGCGCTCTCCAAAAAATGTTCCCAAGAGTCCAGGCCACCGACCAGGGCTGCTCTCCCCTTGACCTTGAATGGTACACGAGGTGCAGGTCCCCCGCAGTGGTCTCTCTGGAGTGGTCCCACCAGGATCCACCTAGGATGTTGCTTTGGAGGAAACAGACAAGCAAAGGTCTGGTGCCCACCCCCCATTTTGCAGACACGGGCATGAAGGCCCAGAGAAGGGGACGGGCCAGTCCGTGACTAACACAGTCATCCATCGGCCTGGGGCTAGACCCAGGACACGGTCTCCAGCCCCCCACTTGTCTTAGTGACAAGCCCACGATACAGCAGTAGCACCGAAGCCTTCACTTTCAGTGCCACCTGCTTACCATTTTGGCGCAATTACATGGTCAGAATGAGTTCATGGTGATCTCCGTACCCATTGGTCTGAGCTGAGAGCCAGGATCACACCACAGAACTGATCACGTGACTCCACCCAACCCCTTTTACCCCTGGCTAGCTGACACCCCTTTCTCTCCAGTCACCACCGTACCGTTTTCTGGACTGTAAATTTTGTTGGTTTCTTTTCCTTGTTGGTTCATTTGTTGCTTTCAATTTTCTATCCCGCATGTGAGTGAAATCATGTGGTTCTTAACTTTTTCTTTCTGACGTATGGCACTCCGCAGGATATTCTCAGGATTCACCCTTATTGTCACACACGGCAGCGTTTCATCTTATGGCTGCAGAGTGCTCCATGGTATGTATGTACCGCGTCTTCTTTATCTAATCATCTACCGAAGGACACGGTGGTGGTCTCTGCTTCTTGGCCATCGTGAATAAGGCTGCATGAACACGGGGGTGCGTATATCTTTGCGAATAAACGTTTTCAGACTTTCCAGGTAGATACCCAGAAGCAGGGATGCCAGGTCACATGGTAACACTCGTCCGAATTGTTTGAGTTGCTTCTCTACTATTTTCCGCGATGCAACATACAGATGAGGTATCATCAAACTGTCTACTTGGAATGTATGTAATTTTATTAACCAGTGTCACCCCAACAAGTTTAATTTTAGGAACAGAATCACTCCCCAGACATCTGCTGTGCATCCAGCCTGTGTCCGGCCCTCTCTTGCCCAGCAGCCCTGACACGCAAAGAACCATAGACCGCCAAGGAGACCACACCCAGGAGGGAGACAAAATGGGGGCCTAAAATACGTACAAATGGTCCCTGGGGGTTTTAGGCATCGGGCCTGGGGTCACTTGAGGAAAGAGAATTTTGCAAATACCTATTGGCTTCCTACTGTGTGACGGGTGTTAAAAATAGAACGATGGCGAGGTCAGGATTCTTGCCACACAGCACGTACATCATGAAAAGGAGGCCGAAGCTATAAACACACAGGGTCCCCCTAGAACTGTGGTATCAGTGGTGTCTAACCCCAGCTGCCAGTATCATGCCTGGGACATAGTAGATGCTCAATAAATTCTTGTCAAATGACCAAAGAGAACCCGTGTCTAGAAGGATGCTTCTCACCCTGGAAGACGTTAGCAAGGAGGTGCAGCCTGACCAGTGCTTTGAAAGAAGAACGGCAACTTGCCGGGTGGAGGGAGGAGGCACATTCTAAGTAGAAGAAAGAACATCTGCAGAGACAGAGTGTGTAAGAAGACGAGGGGAGAGGGCATCCGAAGATAACCCGCAACCCACATGTCGCCAAAGATAGCAGGTCCATTTCTCGTTTTTGCTGCACATCTATGACACATGAACTAGAGGCTCTGCTCCATGCCATGGCGTATCCTCTGTCCAGGCTCCTGGAGTGGCCTCTACTGGAATATTGCTGGTCGCCATGGAAGACAAAAAGGAGGGCTGAGCTCTGAAGACATACCACCCTTTTTCTCACAGCCCATTGGCCAGAACTGATCACATGACTCTACCCAATTCCAGGGTTATACAGTGGAAGATGATGCAAATACCCTGCTCCTCATCAAAATTTCTTCCCAGATTTACCAACCACTGATGATGCTGACCTGGCTCCGTCTTCACCGTGATGGTTTCAAAACAGTGATTCTCCGATGGCAGTGCTCACACCACATCTAGCAGCCGGTGCTCAGAATCCTGTTACCTAGAATCCTCCTTCTTCTCCCTTATATATCATTTGTCCATCTACCTATCCATGACCTCCTGTCTATCAGTATCATTAGCATGGACTCATCATTGCTATTTTTCATGGTTTATAATTTTTATGGACTAAATGCTTATCTTCCCCAAATTGGTATGTGGAATCCTAGTCCCCAATGAAACGGTATTAGGAGGCGGGGCCTTGGGGGAGGTCATGAGGTCATGAGGGTGGGGCCCTCAGGATGGGATTAGTGCCCTTCGAAGAGAAACGCCACAGAGCTCTGGCACCTTTCCATCCTGTGAGGACATAGTGAGGAGATGGCCACCCACGAACCAAGAAGCAGGCCCCGGCCAGACACCGAGTCTGCCGGTGTCTTCCAGCCTCCAGAACAGGGAGGAATAAATATTGGTTATCTAGTGGAGTGGGAGGCTGGGGAGTTGAGAGTAATCTTGAAATAACATCAGTGCTGGTTGGTCTCTGACTCCTGATAAAACTGGTTCTCCGCTGCCCACCCACCACAGTCAAGGTGGCAGATAGGGAGCAGATCTGGCGACAGGGAATCAACAGTCAGCCAACAGCCCCAGCTGCCCGGGGAGGACACGGCTGTACAGTGGTACCTCGAGATACGAGTGCCCTAACATACGAGATTTTTGAAATACGAACCGTCGAGCCAGCGATTTTTGCTTTGAAATGCGAGCAACATTTGAGATAGGAGTAATCGTGCGGATCGGCCGGCTGCACACGACCCACCAGTTTACCTCGACTCGAGCGTCTCATAATTTTCCACGCCTCAAGGTTATGGAACGAATTAAACTCGTATCTCGAGGTACCACTGTACTTGTTTCCACTGGGCTGCTGGCCACAGCTGGGCCAGGCTCTGCCGAAACCCCGGCATTTCAGGCAGAGCCGGGAAGATGCACCTCTTTCCGAATTCTTACAAGGCCACTCCTGTCCCATGGCTGGGCCTGTCCCGTGGCCGGTTGTTACCTACCTAACGATAAGAAAGCTCTAGAAGATAGAAGAGTCTGGGAGGAGGTGAGGGGAGGAGGAAGGCCAGAGGGGCAGCGGGACCAGGAGGGGCCCTCCCGCAGCTCATGCTGGTTCAGGTCCGCCGGGCAGGAGGTTCCAGGCAGCCACCCGGGCCCTTCCGGAAGCAATCGCCATCCACCACCACCCTGAGCGCTGCTCCATTTCAGGAACGAGCACACCTACCCTGTTTCCCCGAAAATAAGACCTACTTCCAATTTTGCCTCTCGCTGTCATATAAGGCATCTCCCGGAAAATAAGACCTCCCCGATCATCAGGCCTCCCCAAAATAGAAGGCTCCTGAAGCTACCTTCAGGCGTCTGACTCATGATTTAAAGAGACCTCGCCCTGCCTGAACAGCTCCGGCTGCGCTGCGGCCCATTGGTGAGCTGGTTTGTGATGACAACGACTACCGGACCGTAGACAGGTCATACATTTCCTTTTTTTTTTGTTGTTCAACAATAAACGTGTACCGTCTTCTTCTTCGTGGAAAAATAAGACATCCCCTGAAAATAAGACCTAGTGCATCTTTGGGAGCGAAAATTAATAGAAGACACTGCCTTATTTCCGGGGAAACAGCGCATCCGCTTCCTGTGAATGCCTGTGTAAATCACCCGTGGGCATGCCCATGTTGGCACCAGGAAAACCCACCCCAGGTTCAAAGGCAGCGCCTGCCCAGAGAGAGAGACACCCAAGGCCACTGGCTCCACTTCCCCCGGGCTCCATGGAGCGGCCTCCCGTCCGGCTCCCTAGAGAAAGTTCTCACTCAGACCATGATTGGACCCCAAGGGGAAGCATCTCTGCTTTCTAGGGGCCTCCTGCTGGGGTTCAGGGAGCCTTCCCAGGCTGTCCCCCCCCCCTCCGGGAGCTCTCGGACCACAGCCTCCCGCAGCCCACCGGGAGAGCGACCACCCCCAACAGCTTTGGAGAGTCGCGGCCCGGCCGGCGTTCCTCGTAAAAGCTCCATCCCCTTAACTAACAAGTAATCATTAATGTCACCCCCGGCCCATGTGCCCAACTGTGACACCGACGCTAATGGAATGACTCGCGGGCACCATGACCGACATTAAAACCAAGTCCGACTGTTAACTGGAACGACCCAGGCGATGCCTACATCGTGCCTGGCATTTATTTAACCAGCATGGAGGGCATTTGGGATCAAAATACACCAACATTTCTCCCCCACTGGCTTTCCTTTCTTATGACCTCTCAGCCCCGACTGGATCAGGCCAGACTACACGAGACAGGTGCCTTAATAACCGGGACCGACCGAAAGTTGGCCTTCTGGGTGCAAAGTGGTACGCTGGTGCCTGCGTGTGATTCTGGAACCTAACGCGAGAAGCATGCTCTGGAATGGGCTGATGCCAACGGTTTGAGTTTTCACTGAGGCTTAAAAAATGGGGGTACCAAGTGAGGGGAGGGCTTTCCTTGTCGGGAGGACCTCACCTCCTGGAGGCTGGCCTCTGGGAGCCAGGAGGGATGAGCTGGGAGACCCCGCCAAGAATGGCCACCCCACTTCTGCCCTTACCTCTTCCTAAGCATGCTGGGGTTGGAGGGCCCCCTTAATTTAGAGGTGAGTACAGGTGCATCCCACAGAGCAGGGCGCCCCGCCAGGCAGCCTGCCTTTCTCCTGCTCCACCCCTGGCCTCGGGGCACAGCCCCGTTCACAGACTCCAACCACTGGGCTTTCCTGTCTGTGCATGAATCCCACTCGGTGAGGGCAGCGGCTAGGAGAACTGAGCGCGGGCAGCGTGGGCCTGGGGCAGCTCTCTATGCGACACCGGGGGGGCCAGATCAGGGGGTTGGGGGGCAACGGAACCCCGAGGCCCCTCTGCACCAGCAGGGCGTGAGCGTGTGGGGTGAGGCGGCTTTCCGTGCATTTCACTCAAAGCTGGTGGCTCCGCAGCCGTGCTGTGTTCCTGATCACCTGACTGCATCTGCTCCCTGTCACCATCCGAGGAGGACCGATGAGACCAGTACTGTGGGACAGGAGCCACCAGCGGAGGTCTGACTGCAGGCAGGCTAGGAGCGAAGAGGAAGCTCACCCTCCAATCCTGGCGGGCACTCCTACCCCCACCCCACCAGGCGGCTCAGAAGACGGGCTGGGAGCACGGGAACTCAGAGTGAAGTCTCCAGAGTCCCAGAGTCTTGATTTTTTTAATTTTTTTTTTCCTTCACAACTCGGTTTTGATTCCTAGATCTCGCTGGGTGACCTTGGGCAAGTCACCTACCCTCTCTGCGTGGCATTTCCCATCCGTACCACAGGCATGATCGCCACCTCACCACTCACATCAAAGGCTTCAGGCAGAGGCCCAGCGCCTGGCGCAGGGCAAACGCTCTGAGTTCAGGCCGCCTCTGCCCTCATTGGCCGGTCCCTGGAGTGTTCTACCCTCTTTTTTTAAATTTTTTATTGATTTTTTTAAAGACAGGAAGGGAGAGAGATCGAGAGTTAGAAACATGGATGAGAGAGAGACATGGATCAGCTGCCTCCTGCACACTCCCCACTGGGGATGTGCGCACAACCAAGGTACATGTCCTTGACCGGAATCGAACCTGGGACCCTTCAGTCCGCAGGCCGACGCTCTCTCCACTGAGCCACACCGGTTAGGGCAACAGCCTACCCTCTTGGCCTCTGAGAGGAAGATGCTCTTCCGAGCTCTCCCCTCCCACCGGCTCCTGTCCTGCTGTGCATCCCGCTCCTGCAGGACCCAGTGGCCGGTCTGGGAACTGTTCACTGCCAGGGGACCTGGGGCGAGCTGGCATCCAGCAGGCCCCTGCCCACCTGACTTGCCACGGTGCCCGGTCCCCGAGGCCATGCCTGCGGGGTGTCAGGTTCAGCGCCTGGCTCCCCCCTTTCCTCCCCGCCTCGCCGGCCCCTCCCGAGGCACAGACACCCCTGCCGCCTGGTCAGGCCCGGACTCGCCGCGCTGGCTTGCCTGGGGACCCGGCTTATCCAAACATCTTCATCGCTTTTCATAAATCCAATCCCCTTATCAGCCGCGCATCGGGAGGAAGGGCAGGGGGGCCTTGACTGAAGGGTGGGGAAGGGAGGCTGTAATTAGCCTCCTGGCTGCGCGGGGTCACCCCCAGGTCAGTCACCCTGCCTTCACGTGTTCTGAGCAGGGAGTGGGGGCGCCCGCATCACTCGCAGCATCCGCGGCGTCTGTCCTCTGCTCCCAGCTCGGGGGGCCGGGGGCCCGCCGGGAGGGTGGTCTGCGGGTTGTGCAGGGGAGTCAGCCGGCGGGGGAGGGGTTCCCTAAGAACATCAGCTCTGCCAGGACATCTCTTGCCACCCTCTTCCAACTCCTGGAAACGTCTCCGAGGCGGGGGGTCACCATACAAAAGGCTCCTGTTCCCTCAGCAAAGTCCCCGGCAAAGAGGCATCCAAACCGCTGGAGAGAGCATGGAGCTCGGGGTTCCTGGAGGAGGGCCCCTCGAGCCTCTGGACCCTGCCACCCCTGCGCTGTGCAACCTTGGAGAGTGGGGACGGTCAGACCTGTCCGCCCTACGTCCCACGGCCACGAGCCCTGAGCAAGAACCTACGCCAATGCGCTTCCCTCGCGATGACGCCCGTCCCCAGCCCTCCAGGCGCTGGGCCAGGGCGACACTTTGCTGCAAACAGGCCCAGACCGCCTCCTGTCACACTTGCGTTTGCACTTAGCTCGGCTGCTTTCCTGAGCCCATTGCTCCCCCGAAGACGGGGACCGCACCTGGGGGAGAGGGTTTAACGCTGCACCGTCCCGCGCAGATCTGGTCACTACTGGCCCTGCCCACTGGCTCCCCCGCGGGGGAGCAGCACGGGAACCCTAACACAGCCGTCCCCAGGCCCCTGCCTTGTGCTTTGCAAGGCCTCAAATCCCCGAGACAATCACATGGACAAACTGGTTTCCAAAAGTCAGCCTTTCTGAGGGTCCTTCTCAGTACCGGGCCCGGTCTCAGCGCCTAGGAAAGTTCTGGGTTTTCTCACAGCGCCAAGGAGGGTTCCGGGCAGTGAGGGAGACCACACAACGTGCCATCCGGGCCACTGTGGCCGCTCTGGAGAGTGGAAACACGCTTAGTGCACGGAAACGGGACTGTCTTAGAGTGAGGAGGGATAGTTATGCATTTACTGGGACTTGGGGGTGGCGGGCAGGGGAGAGAGACGACAGAGCAGCTTTTTAAACAGGGAGTTAAAGAATGGATGTGCTGCTGAGACCGGTTTGGCTCAATGGATAGAGCGTCAGCTTGCGGACTGAAAGGTCCCAGGTTCGATTCCGGTCAAGGGCATGTATCCTGCTTTCAGGCACATCCCCAGTGGGGGGCATGCAGGAGGCGGCTGATCGATGTCTCTCTCTCTCATCGATGTTTCTGACTCTCTATCCCTCTCCCTTCCTCTCTGTAAAAAATCAATAAAATATATTTTAAAAAAACAACAACAAAAAACAAGAATGGATGTGCAGACCTAGCTGGTCTGGCTCAGTGGATGGAGGGAGAGTGTACCCCAAGACTGAAGGGTCCCTGATTTGATTCTGGTCAAGGGTAGGTATCTCGGTTGCAGACTGGATCCCTGGCCCTGGCACGTGCAGGAGGCAACCAATCCATGTGTCTCTCTCACATCAATGTTTCTCTCTCTCTCCCTCCTCTCTTTCCCCCCAACCCCCTCTCTCAATGGGAAAATATCCTCGGGTGAGGATTAATAACAACCAACAAGGATGAGCAAAGGGACTGAATGAATGCATGCTTCCGGCCCTGCACTCTCTGTGAGAAGCGGAAACTCTTGTTCTCTAACTGGGTCCATCCGTCCAGGGCCCCACTGGGGAGCGGGACCCCCCATGCTCGGCGGGGTGCAGGGCGCAGTAACATGCACTCAGGTTCGGCTGGCCTGAGCTCCAGGGAGCAGCCAGATCTGGGGGAGAGAGACACAACCCCGGACTCCCCACGGGGCCCCAGCCCCAGCCCCGTGATGGTGATTGTAAGTGGCGGGTGCGGTGAGCGGGCCTTCGGAGCGCGTTCTCCTGCGGCTCAGCTTGATGGGAAGCAGATAAGGCGGCGCGGGACCGCGTCTGGAGGCCACCCCGTGGCACGGCACACTGGCTGAGCAAGAACAAAGGCGGCCCGGCAGAAGGATGTCGGCCCGCCCGCCCGCACACAGGAAGTGGCAGGCCTGTGCCCACGGGGTCTCCGCCTCGGCCTTGCCCCAGCTACCCAGCCGCAGCGGCGTTCCTGTCATTAGTTTTCTCTTGAACGGGGCAAATCTTTCCCAACACCCCCCCCCTTTTTTTTTCCACCGTGTTTTGCTGCGATGAGAGGGAACCGGATCTTGGGGTGGGTCAGAGGGGAAGCGAGGCCCGCCTTCCTCTCACCTGTCACCCAGCCTCTGCGGATGTCACCTTGCACGAGCGCTGGGAGGGGCAGCGTCACCCACTGATGGGGAATGCCAGCCGGGGACCCGGTTCATACAGCAGAGCTGGGCTTCCCTGCACAGGACAAGGATCGCAAAACACAACACTGCCCTGTCCTGCGGGCGGGACTCATGGACACCAGAAAGGGTTCGAGGAGCCGGCTTCTGCGGACAGAGGGGCGCAGGGAGCAGCCGATAGGACAGGACACTGGGGGCTGCGATGGCCACCGAGCACAGGGAGGACGGGGGTAGGTGTCTGCCCGAGCCCCTCCCCCAAGGAGCTGCATACACTGTGAGCCAAATCTGTGTTTGCTGAGGCCTATGTTTGTGTGTATACATATAGGGTGTCCCCCCCCTCAAAATGTATACACACTCCAACACACCGATAGCTATGAGATGAACATGAAACGTATTTTATAAGCACTGCCTTTGTAATGATTCAAAGTGTATATATATATTTGGGGGTGGGGGCGCACAGACACCCCAGATGTGTGCGTACAGAATCACCTGGAAAAAAAGATTAGAAGAAAGTGCGGGAGGCCCCCATGAGAAAGACGGAGGTTGGTGGTGGCACAGGACAGACGAAACCATTCGACCTACCGACACCTGAATTGTTTTCTCGGTGCACCAGCAACGTGTGATCACCTGACACCCGCATGCTTTTCATCGCGAGAAGAGAAGCCACTGTGATTGCAAAAGGAAAAACGAGAGCCAGTGGCTAGCCTCTGACTAGTTCCGGTGAGGAGCTCCGTGCCCCCGGCCCCTCGGGCCCCCGCGGCACCCCTCTGCGCCCCTCTGCTCCCCTCTGCTGCCCTCTGCTCCCTTCTGCTCTCCTCTGCTCCCCTCTGTTCCCCTCTGCTCCCCTCTGCCCCCCTCTGCTCCCCTCTGCCCCCCTCTGCTCCCCTCTGCTCCCAGGGGAGGCTGTCCAAAGCTTAGCTGACTCCTCAGGAATGTGAAAGCAAAAGTGAATGCCACCCCGTGTCTCAGCTCTCCCACCTAACATTCCCCATTGTGTGGGTCAGGGCCCCGGCAGGAAGGACGGATGACACATCCAATTAGGTCATCTGAGGCGAGTTCGGAAAGGGACTGCTGTACCAGGTGTGGGCAGGGGCAGGGAAGGTGAGGGAGAGAGTGCCAGCCACCGGCTCCCCGGCTGCCCTTGAAAGCACAGAGGGAAGAATGGCGGGGCGGCGGGGGTAAAGGGGGCAGGGGATACCCCAGCTTTATTCTCCTCCTTCTCCTCACCGGTCTCCCCCTAAAACTCAGTGAGAGGGAGTCTTCTCATACAGCCCATACAGGTTAGTCTCCTGGGCACCGAGCAGGTGGGGCAGGGTGGGGAGGGGCTAACACACACACACACACACACACACGTGCGCATGCACACGGTTTTCCATCCTAATGAGGGATGACATGCCCCATCACAATCAGATGCTGAAATCCAGCACCACCTGTCCAGTTGGATACATGTGTCTCTGTTGGTCTGGATACCGCTTGTATCTCTACCACTAACTGCTCCTGGCCCCGGGACACCCCCCCCCCCCGACTTCTTGATCTGCAAGAAGAGGGAGCTGGAGGGCCCTAAGGATTTCCTCGATTCCTTCCAGCTCTAACTTCCAGGACTGCGAGTCTAGGCCTCCGCCTGCACCTCCAGACCTCCTTGCGGTCGGTCACCGGCCATGACCACGGTCGGCTGGCTCAGCAGCAGCAGAGAAAGAGCCACAGAGGCAGGCCGTGGGCCTGCAGGGATCTCTGGGCAGCTGCCACCTCGTCCATGTGGCCAAATAAGGTAAAACACCTTCGCCAAAGTGGGCCAGCCCTTCCCCCCCCCCCCCCCGCCCCCGTCCTCTGCCTGGGGTGGCCTGAGGCCAGCAAGTGGAATCCCCTCGGTGGGACCCCCAGGCGGTTTAACTGACTCAGCACCCCTTCCAGATACTCCTAGCCCCTGAGGTGGTGGAGACGCTCCCCTAGCCCAGCGCCCCTTCCCCTCGGGGCCCTCTCAGCCCCAACCCTCTGAGTCAGAAGAAAGACAGTTTCGTGTGGAGGGGGGAAGGGAGGTGGCCAAACACCTGTCATTCCTCAACCAGAGACTCACAGGGGAGGAATGCGATGTGCAAGCCACACTTCATGGGGGCCCCCCGGGGACCCCACACAGGAGGTTGGTCTTGTGTAGAAGGGACCCATGGAGGGCTGGCTCGGCCCCTCTGCGGCCTTAGGCTTGGAGCTCTCCTCTCTCACAAAGCTGCGCCTCCTTGTGAAATCCCAGGACATCTGCTTTGCCTCGAGAGCTTCAGGGTTCTGGGTGGTGACCTTGGATCAAGAGCGCACCAAGGCTGAGGCACTTAGAAGAAGGCAGAGCCCGGCTATGTGCCTAGAAGAAGCTGTAGGTGCGACCACACTGCCTCCTCCGTGGGTTGCAATCAATGCCTTCCCACCGTCTTCCCTGCAGACTCCTGGTCTCCAGAGACCATGAGCTCCCCGCCAGGAAAGAATCCTCCTAGGCACTTCCTTCTAAAGTGTTAGCTGCTGCGCTTCTACCAGGTGGGCGGGCGGAACAAGGAGAAATGGGAGGCAGCCAATGGGCTGAAGAAACTGATACTCAATAAGGAAACTCGTCTTATCAGCAGGGGACTCTGGGCCGTGAGCCCGCCCCCCCAGCCATGCGGGGGCATCACAAGAGGCTGAGTCACCCGGGCACGGCCTGTGCCAAGATGAGGCCCTGGGTGATCCATCTCCCAGGTGGCAGAGCGGAGACAGGAGAGCAAGAGAGGTCTGAGTAATCCCTGCTTGATTTCGGTCTTCAGGGCTGGTGTGGCCTGTGAATTCTCAGCATGAACTACGCAGAACCAGAGAGGCGAGGCTGTTCTCTCCTCTTTGGACTTTATGGGACAGTGGTCGGCAAACTCATTAGCCCACAGAGCCAAATATTCACAGCACAACGATTGACATTTCTTTAGAGAGCCACATTTTTTAAACTTAAACTTCTTCTAACACCACTTCTCCAAAACTGACTCGCCCAGGCCTTGGTATTTTGTGGAAGAGCCACCCTCAAAGGGCCAAAGAGCCGCATGTGGCTCTCGAGCCGCGGTTTGCCGACCACTGTCATGGGAGAAACAGGAGTGAGTCAAGAGTCATCGCTCATGAAGAGGAAGGCCAAATACTGCTCCAAGGCCCTCACGGACCTCCCTGTAGTTTATCTTCACAATTTCAGAAAGTGTGTATTGTTATTGATTTCAGAGAGGAAGGGGAGGGAGAGGGAGAGAGGGAACATCCATGATGAGAGAGAATCACTGATCGGCTGCCTCCTGCACGCCCCACCCTGGGGATCCAGCCCACAACCCAGGCGTTGAACCATAACCTCCTGGTTCATAGGACGACACTCAACCACTGTACCCCGTCGGCTGGGCTATCTTCACCATGTTTATGCCAAGTAAAGACGTGGAAACAGAGACAAAGCGAAATAGAATGTTCCCAGGCTCGCCGCTGACCTGTGGGGCTCACCTTTAAACCTGGGTCTCTCTCTCTCAGTTTGAGTTCTAGCCCCCGGTTCCACTTCAGCCCCCTGTGGACTCGGAAGATCTGGCTTCCGTCTGGGTTCCATGGTCGTTGAGACCCCAAAAGGTAGTCACTTGGTACGTGTGTGAGCCATATCACTCGCCCAGTTCTAGGTCTGGGTCTAATCCCCCCTCCTCCCACTCCATCTGCTCCTGACTCAATGGAACGGGGGTCTCACCAATGGAAAGGAATGGAGAGACTCACCCCACCCTCTGTGAGTACCTGACTGCATGTCTGCCACCCCCGAGGCTGGAAGCTGGCACCAACCACTCCGGGCTCCACGCTGGGCTCCAAGGTGCCCTGAAGCAAGAGTGCAGGCGTCGGGCCTGAGAGCAGCCCTGACTGAGAACCAAAGACAACTCGGCCGCAGCCTGCGCGGATGAGTGGCCATCACCCTCTTCGTTAGTGGCCAGAGGTGGCGAGGAGTCAGTGTAGACAAATGATTGACACAGAGCAGGCTGCTAGCCCCCTAATGTGAGGGCACCCCATTCGCTTTCCCCAGCCCTGGAATTGGATGGGACTTCAATGAAAAGGGGTGGCAGACCCTGACACCACCCTGTAGGATGGAGTTGGAAGAAACTCACGTTGTATTTCTTGTGTGTCTGCGTTTAAAGACGGAGGTTCAACCCCACTCTCTGAGCCGAGCACCCCTCCAGGAGGGCCCCCCTTTTCTTTGCTCCCTGTGAGAGAGTTCACACTCTCCCCTCCTCACCCCACCCCCTGGCACCTGACCCCCAGAAAGACGCGCGTGTACCACCGTGTGCTGCCTCCATGCAAGGCTGGATCTCGGGATCCTGAGCGTCAACGTGGCCCCTGAAAGGTCTGCAGGTCGGGGGACAAGCCCGTGCCAGCCTGACCCCCAGGTGGAGGGAACCGCCAGGGGGGGAGGAGGGCGGGCCTAGAAAGGAACAATCTCCCCCCATCCCCCAGCCCCGGTCTCTGGGAATTCAGGATCTGAGTTTGCTTAGCCACCCGGGATGCTGCTCTCAACCAGACCAGAGAGCCATCCAGTTTGGCAGGCCCCGCCCCCCGGCATGTGCCTTCGCATGCGCCTTCGGCCCACCTGATAGCTGTGTTTACCTTTCCCCTGGGGTTCCCTGGGGCTGCGGTTCCTCCCCCCACCCCCCCTCCACCTCACCCCTCGCTTACACAGCAGCCCCCGGAGAGGACGCCCACCCAGCATTTCCAACCCCACGGGAGGCAAGTGTCATGGTTTTTGTTTTGTCTGCAAAGCCTCAGGTGGAAAACAATCTGAGATGCACTGAGCAGCCCTTCTCTGCCTCCCCTCCTCCGCATGCGCACTGTCTCTCCACAGTATTGTCTAAACTGCCATCGGGCGCCAAGATCGTCTCTAGGGCGTGGGGATCTGCCACCAGGACGATCTGCAAGACCAAGACCGCTACTCTCAGAGGCGGTGCGTGCTAGCCCGATAGGCAGGCACGGAGACGTGCCTCTCAGACCCCCCTTCAAGAAAGGGGGGGCTCCCGACTGACAGGTGCATGTCCGCTGACAGCTTGCAGTCACCGGAGTCTCCAAGGCCCCCTCAGCTTTCTGGCTGAGGCCCCGCTCCCCCAGGGGCAGCCCTGGGCCATGACCGAGCCAGGCAGGGAGCCAGGGGCCTCGCCGTTCCCACCCACTCGGGACTCCTCCGAGGAAAGTCTCTGCTCGTGGGCACTGAGATTTCTCAGGGCTTCACTCTGACTGCCCCTCCTGCCCAAGCCAACATCCCCCCCTTTCTTTCAGCAGCCTCCCCCAGCCCACCTCTCTCTCTGCAATACACCCCCAGTTCCATCTGAGCGTCTGCTTCCTGGGGAACCCACCAGCCACTTGGGGGGCACATAAACCAGAGCAATTGCAGGGTGTGACGGTGCCTTGGAGAGATTTCGGGGGATGTGACAGCCTGACTCGGGGGGAGGGCTAGGTGTCAGGTGTGGCCGCCTCCTCTGAAAGGTGCCGGGAGCTGAGACATGGAGGAGGAGGGGGAGTGAGCACATCAGGGACCAGGTGCCGGGCAGTGTGGGAGGGAAGAGCACGTTGTAGGGAGAGGAAGGGCTGACTGTGGCCAGTCCCCAGCCCTGGGTGACAGGAGAGCGCCAGGTGGGGAGCCCCAGGGCTGACGGTGCCTGGCACACCCTCCCACCCCCCACCACAGAGTCCAGGGTCCCTTCTATTGGAGTAGGAGAATGGCGTCCCTCCACAGCACCAAATGTGCCCCAACAATAAACCACACTTTTCAGGGCAGATTTGCAAAAAACGTGCTGACCCCATCGGGACAGCAACCTCAATGAGACAGGCTCAGGGTGACGGCCAATTCGAGCCCCTGAAGCAGACAGGGACGTAAGACGGGGAAGGCGATGCTGCCACATCACCTGCTCTAGTTCGCCTTCAAGGGTGAGTCACCTGCATAGCACGTCACTGGTTCCTCTCACATGTCAGTACTCTCGGAGCAGAGGGCGTGCCCGGAGCTGGGGCGGGAGGGGGAAGAGAGACTCTCTGAGACACGCCACAGCCCCTCATCCCTCCTGGCCCCGGGCAGGCAGCAGGAATTCCAGAGAGCCTTTCCCTAGATCAGTTCACAAATGCAGGCACTCTGTCCTCCGAGCACATTTGGTGATGTCTGGGCACATTTTCTTTCTTTCTCATTTATCTTCCTTGTGGAAAGCATTACAAATGTCCGCTTTGGGTTTCTTTGTTATTTTTCCCCCCATTGACCCCTCCTCCCGACACCAGCCCCTCCCAAGCCTTGGCCACACTATTGTCTGTGTCCCTGGCTTTGCATATATGCAGACTAGAGGCCCGATGCACAAAGATTCATGCAAGAATGGGCCTTCCTTCCCCTGGCTGCTGGCACAGCCTTTGCTCTAGCCGGAGCCACCTTTCTGCCTTCCTACGCTACCCAGAGCCTGGAGCGGCTGGGGCAGTGAGGAACAAGCGTCCCACCCTGCCCCCCGGCTGGCCGGCCGGCCGCTCGGCGCCTGTGTATGCAAATTAACCTTCCATCTTTGTTGGGTTAATTTGCATATTCACTCCCGATTGGCTGGTAGGCGTCGTGAAGGTACGGTCAATTTTCATCTGACTCTTTTATTAGTGTAGATAAGTCTGGACACATTTTTGGTTGTCATGGGAGTACGGGGAGCTATTTGTAGCTCATGGGCAGAGGCCAGGGGTTCTGCTAACCCCCTGTATGCACAGGACACCCCGAACCCAGGCCTGCTTTTGGGCGGGTGCCTCCCAATGGGAATGAGCCTCAAAGAGCTTGCTGCACACGACCACCATGCTTCCTCCCTGTAAGTTGGCGATCACACGCACAGCATCAGAGTCTGCCCTGTCCTGCTCGTTGTAGTTAACAATACCAAGAGAGAGTTCCTTCAACAAGAGTATTTGCACCTTTAAGACCGAAGTCTGTCCCTCTCGGGCAATCTCCTAAGACTGGGGTACAGACCCAGC
The DNA here is from genome assembly GCA_011751065.1 of Lasiurus cinereus. NCBI lineage: Eukaryota > Metazoa > Chordata > Mammalia > Chiroptera > Vespertilionidae > Lasiurus > Lasiurus cinereus. Next base: position 2,337,716 of record JAAGEH010000427.1, read on the forward strand.
CAGAGGGGGTGTGGGGAGGAGGGGCAGGATGAGCCTCCCCCCTCAGGGAGGTCCTCTCCTGATGAGCATTCCTGCGATAATAACGTCAAATGTGGCAGAGAGCTGCATTTTAATTAATTTTCTCCCCTTTCAAGACCACGGCTATTATTTTTAAAATGCCGATAATGCCAAACACATGTTGCAAGCACAGCGCCAGCTGCGGCCCTGGAGACCCGGGGACGTGTCAAGCCATATGTCATCGGGGTGCTGGGAAATCAGCCCCTTCCCCGGGCCCTCTGGGACCCCAACACCTTTCTCCTAGGCCTGTGCTCTCTCTCTCTCTGCCACCAGCCGAGCCCCGTCCCAGTCCTGCTTCTCTCCTCCCACCCCAGCCCAAGGCTCCCCCCTTCTCTGCAGAAGTGAGAGGGGGCGAGGTGTCGGGCCTCGGAAATCCCGGTTTAATTACTTGATGGGGAGGGGGGAGGGGCAGGGAAAAGGTGCATTCTCTCCCGGGAAGAATGCTTCATTATCTGCCTCCGAGGAACGCGGAACACCTCTGGCGGCAGGCCTCCTGAGTTATTAGGTGAGAGGCTCCGGCACCTGGGCATCCCCTCCCGACAACCCCCTCCCCACGCCAACCCTGCGGGTCCAGGGTGACCTGTCCCCGTGCCCTGCAGCCCCTTCGAGAGTGCTCCCCAAGGAGGGTGCTCCCCAAGGAGGGTGCTCCCAAAGGATGTCTGCTTCCAGGTCCACCAAGCAAGAGCTATTCCTCCTTCCCGCCCTCCCCCCCCCCGCCCCCAGCCTCCTGCTCGGCACTTACAGATCCTGGGTGCCTCTTAACTCAACAAACAGCGGGAGCCCCCCTAAGAGGCGAGTAAGTTCCTTCTGAGCTAGAACAGAACTAGAGGCGCCTGCCCTGGGCAGCACGGGTGCCTGGCAGGTGAGTCTGCCCAGGTCTGCCCATATAGCATCGTCTCCTCTTGGACATGACCGAGCAGGTGCCCACAGGTGAGCCAAGTGAAACCTAGAGAGATGACCTGGCTTTTCCAAGGACGCCCGGCAATTACGAGGCAGGGTCATGAGGTGAGGGGAGGGGAGGGGAGGGGACAGGAGACTCTGGCCCTCAGCCACACCCCACCTCCTGATATCTGTGCAGGATCTGTTCCGGGAATGGATGATCCCCGCCCTCTTCTAACAGAGCCCTTCTCAGATCTCCCCTCCAAACCCCGGGGCTTCTGGGGCCCCTGATCACAGGGCACCATCTGGGCCTTGTATCCTAGACGGTGGCTCCATCTGCACCAGGCATCTCTGCCTTCAAGTTCACAGCCCGTCTGCTGCTGGATCCTCCCGAGGGAACCGCGGCCACGTGACCATCTAGCTCCTTCCTCTCCACCACCGCCTTCCCCTGCATTTCCTACTGCCCCCATTGCAGGTCACTGAAGGGCAGGCAGGCCGACTCCATCATCTATTAAAAAAAAAGCCAAAACCTGATTTCCTTCTCATTTGTGGAGAACTTGACTGGACTCACCTTTCCAAGACCTGAGTGGGGAGTTTCTTGTAAATGAAAACCAAAACCTACTCGTAGCACTGACCGGCACTATCCTAGGTGGTGTGATTAGCTCACTTAACCCTCCCAACAACTCTATAACACAGATATTATCTCGTGCCCATTTTACAGATTAAGAAACTGAGCCACAGTAAAGTCAAATAGCTTGCTTGAGATCCATAGCCAGTGGGGAGCTATGAACAGATCATTAAAAAAAAGACGGGAGAGGGCAGTCAGAAAGAGGGAGAGTTCTAATTGCTCCTACAGGATCCATTTCCCCAGGAATATTTCCAGGGGGATTCAAGCCCCCTTTTCGTTCTCTTACATGTCCTTGAGTTGGGAGGACAAAGCAGCATCTCCGTCCAGCGCATAGACTTGTTAGTACATAACCATCATCATCACAATCATTTCTCCAGAGGACATTTTTCCATTGATTTTTAGAGCGTGGAAGGGAGGGGGAGAGACAGAGAGAGAAACATTGGTGTGAGAGAGAGCACACTGATTGCCTCCCACACATGCTCCGGCCAGGGCTGGGTAGCGAGCCGGCAACAAGGTACGTGCCGTCAGTCCACCACTGACACTCGATCCACTGAGCCAAACCGGCTCGGGTGTAACTATCCTATCTTGGTGATCGCCACAGGGCGATGAGCGCTCGCTGCTGGGACAAAACACTCCCCAAATCGCAATGACGTCAGACAAGAAACATGTGCTTTCCCTTCCTGTCACCATCCGGGCGGAGGTTCCATCGGGACCCTTCCAAGAGGGGGGCCCTGGGTCCAAGGACCCTTGGATGCTAAGAGCAGACTCTGCCAGGCCCAGGAGCAGTGGAGGAGAGGAGCCAGCACACAGCGTCAGCAGGAGGCCATGTCAAAGGGCACTGCAAAGCAGGTGGGCCAGCGCCACCCAGATTCCATCCTCAGAAGCTGGTGGCAGGCCACCTATAAGTGGATGGAGCGTCAGCCTGTGGACTGAAAGGTCCCGGGTTCGATTCCAGTCGGGGGCATGTACCTTGGTGGCGGGCACATCTCCAGTAGGGGGCGTGCAGGAGGCAGCTGATCGATGTCTCTCTCTCAACGATGTTTCTAACTTTCTATTCCTCTCTCTTCCTCTCTGTAATAATTCACAAAAAATATTGAGAGAGAGAGAGAGAGAGAGAGAGAGAGAGAGAGCGCGCATGCCTGGTGCGTCTTGGCTTCTGGGAGCCAAGGAAGAGATGAGGGGGAGGGGAACGCCGAGCGGGTCTCTCCTGGCCCGGTTCTTCCACTTCAACATCTTCAACTGCGTCCCCGCTGCCTGCCCCCCATGGTCAATCTTTTCCTCTTCCAATGCGATGCCCAGGATTACCCACGCTCCTCGGGATGCTCAGGCCAGAGGAGCCTGCAGCATCACCTCCCCGGATCTGGATACCACATGTCTAGGAAGGCGGCCTACGAGGATTGTAGCGTTTTTCCCAACGGTCGCACGGTTGGATCCAATTAGGCTTGTGGTCCACTGCAACCCCCAGATCTCTTTCATGCGAGCTGCTGCCAACGGAGGGTTCTCTAATCTGGTTCTGGTGCTTCTGAGTCTGAAACCACATGAAATTGAACAGCCGCAGCTGAAAATCTGCCATCGAGTTGGGTTTGGCTGAGCTCTCGGGGTCTATGGAGACGATCGGGGATCCTCGCGTTTGCGCCCATCCTCGCCGCTTCGCTCCCAGCCTTGCGTCATCCTTAGACTTCCTTCATCTCCAGTCAGGTCACCGACCAAAGTTCCGACGAGGATGGGGGGCCTGGAGCGCCGCTGTGGCTTGGATGGAGAGTTTGGGTTTGCCGTCTACACCCCTCTGCCAAACAAGACGGTTCCCCGGCTCACATGGACTCGTTTAAGCAGACAACCAAGCCCGACCAAACCTCATTCATGTAGAGCGTGCTCTTTGAAAGCATCCCATTTCCCCCCATATATCATCATCCTTATTGACTTCAATATGCGATCAGCCCCAACTGTTTTGTGGCCACGGCGGCGTATCTGGAGCCGCCCAGCTTATGACTAACGGAATCCAAGCCCGGATGTAGGTGCGTCCCGGATCCCAGGACTTCCTACACATCATCAGGAATGTCAAGGGCACTCAGCCCACCTAGAGAACGCCAAACCACGTGGTATCCAAGCAGAACCCACTGCCCGGAGTGGCACCACGTGGCTGTTGGGACCTCCTCTGATGACATGCCCACCTACGTTCCCATCGGCGTGAAGCTTCCCCCTCAGTCCACTGCTTTGCCCTTCCCATTGGGAAGACAAGAGTGAGGCTGCCAGACGGCATGCTGGGTAAGGCACCTGGAGTCGCTCAGGTGTGCCTCATGGTCACGAGTGTTCATCATGTGCTTGGGGGAAGGCCTTCAGGGGGATACCACCCGACCAGGGTCACCTCCACGCAGCTCCCAAGGTCAAACTCAGGAGGAAGGCTGGTCTGAATCAGTGAGAACCCTCAGCCACAGAAAGCTGCCGGAGACGAATGGACAGACGGACGGATGGATGGACAGATGGGTGCTGGCGCTGTTCCCAACTGTAGGGTAGCTCCTCAGAGAGGGCGGTGCCGAGATGAGGTTCTGCGGTGTCTGATACGAGTCCTCCCTAATTCACACACTAATTGTTACCCGGTTGATGTTTCTCAGGGCCTTAAAAGCGTGTTCCCTCACGGAAACTCCAAACCTCCCCCATCGCCATCAAATATCGTTTCTCTCATTAGCTGTTCCCTTTTTCCCATAGGAAATTTATGGTGAAATTATTCTGAGTTCTAGGGAAACCCCTGATAATCACCGTGAGTGTGTATGTGTGTGTGTGTGTGTGTGTGTGTGTGTGTGTGTGTGTGTTTTCAGGATCTTTCCAGAGAAGAAGAGAAAATCATCCCAATTGGGTGTTTTCTTCAAACTCTAGTATCACGTGTCTCTTGGGTACATGGCTTTCTGTTCTAGCGTGTTCAAGCAGGTAGCTTTCTAGACACGAGTCAGGCACTGGCTCCGTGCTCGCCGTTCATTGTGCCAACAACGATAGGAAACAGGGAGAGCGAGTTAGTCCCATGTACAGATGGGAACACTGAGGCTTCCAGAGTGCCACAGTGAGGGACACTCAGTCAAACTCAGGCCTGCGCCTCTGACAGGCGTCTCTTTCTGACGGCTACGCGGCCCTAGGGCTGAAGCTGAGGGCTTTTCACGGGCCCAGGAAAACACTGGAAACTTAAAGAAAAAAAAAAAAAAAGATTGGCCCCGAAAAAGAAAGAGCTACAAATCCTATTTTTACCAAATGTTACTTAAATACCTACAAAATTGCTTTGGTAAGTGGCCAATGGTAATGTGCATGAATTCTCAAATAGTTACTAAGGAGTATCATAAAGTTTATATCGCAAGCATAAATCTCTTTTTTTCTCAGATCTCAAAGTTATAAAACGTTATTCTCTCTCCCCCCATGAAATTATACTTAATGCAAGGCGTGTGTGGATTGTAACACTTTTGATAACATCGAGGGTGGGACCTCCGAAAATAGGAAAGCTTTGGGGCCATGGATTTTAGGGCCTGGCCTTCTCATTTCTCCGCTACACTCCACTGTGCATCCAAGTCCCTGTGTCCCTCAGAGGAAACATAAGCCTGTTGCGCTTGGTAATTTTACGTTCATTCACTCATCAACTTCTTCCATATCTTGGCTTAGAGGGTACACCCAAGTTGACGATATAAAATGGTATTTCTTTATAAATAGTTGACGGTGCCAAGACCGGTTTGGCTCAGCGGATAGAGCGTCGGCTTGCAGACTGAAAGGTCCCAGGTTCGATTCCGGTTGGGGGCATGTACCTTGCTTGCGGGCACATTTCCACAGTGGGGCATGCAGGAGGCGGCTGATCGGTGTCTCTCTCTCATTGATGTTTCTGACTTTCTATCTCTCTCCCTTCCTCTCTGTAAAAAAATCAACAAAAATATTAAAAAAAAAATAGTTGACAGTAACATGAAGGCTTTGGGCTACGGCGGAGTGTCCCTGGGGAATCGGACTGTAGGCTTACGAGTACACACAGTATTTCACGATGAAACTGGGTTCAGGCAGAACAGCCTCGGAAAGGGGCTCCATCACGTTTCAACAGTAACCTGGCCCAGAGCATAGGGATCGTTTCTCCCCTCGGGGCATGGACCAGGCTTTTTCCAGGAGGAGCCGGGAGAGTCGATGGCACGGCAAGTCTGCCAACCTCCAAAACCGCAGGCGATGTCTCTGTTTCCCGGGGGCGGGGTCCTGACCGGGCGTCCTGGGCATGGCAGAGCCCAGCTGTCTGAGGCCTCTGTCTCCATCAGGAGCCAAAACGAACGGGCAGAACCAACTTCTGGAGTTAGAGAGAGTTCCCGGGAACCCAGCTAAAGGAGGAGGTTGGGGGTGTGGGTGGGGTCAGCGCTGAGCTCACCTGAGCTTCAAGCCACCACCTGAAACAAATACCAATAGCGCTTGATTTTCTTAGAGCATTTTCTGGAAGATACTTTCGAACATACGTTGTGCGACACGCCATCCAGCCCATTCTGTTTGGGGTTTTTTGTTGCTGTTGTGAATCCTCGCCTGAGGATTTATTTTTTTTCCCCGTTGATTTTTAGAGAGAGGGAGAGAGAGAGGGAGAGGGAGAAAGAGAGAGAAACATGGATGTGAGAGAGACACATCTATCGGTGGCCCTGCCAATGTATGTAGGGCCAGGGATGGAACCTGCAACCCAGGTGTGTGCCCTTGACCAGGAATCGAACCCAGGACCCTTTGGTGTGTGGGATGGCGCTCTAACCATTGAGCACACTGGCCATGGCCTCCTGCCCATTCTGGAAGCTCAGGAGGCAGAATAGTTTAATCTCAGTAAAGAGAGGAGGCTCAGAGGGGTTGAGGGACTTCCCCAACGCCGCCCAGCGATGCAGCAGCCAAGCCTTCACTAGCCCTGGCCTCTATGGATAGCCCTTTTAAAAAATATATATATATATATTTTATTGATTCCTTACAGAGAGGAAGAGAGAGGGATAAAGAGTTGGAAACATCAATGAGAGAGAGACATTGATCATCTGTCTCCTGTACGCCCCCTACTGGGGACGTGCCCGCAACCAGGATACATGCCCTTGACCGGAATCAAACCTGGGACCTTCCAGTCCACTGAGCCAAACAGGTTTCGGCTAGCCCTTCTTTTTTGAATCCTGCCCACGGCTCTCCCGCACGCGGTCTGAGCCGCCCACCAGCGTCACCAGCTCAGCTCCTCCACTTGGGGACACACAAAACCCGAGACACACAGGCCAGCTGGCGGGGCCTGGCGTTACCCCGGCTCTCCCTCCAAAACAGTGTCTGCGCCTCTGAGCCGGGAAGCGGAGCGGAGCTGCTCATTTCTGCCCTTTGGAGGAGACCAGGAGCCTGAGTCACGGCTGGGAAGGTGCGGCCACACCCAGGGCCCAGCCCTCCTGCCACCCACCGCGGGCCTGCTGTCCCGAGCTCGCGGGCACGGCAGCTGACGAGCGGCAGGCTGGACCAGGCCCCAGTCCCCACGCTTTCGAAACTGGGCACCGGGGCTTCTGACCCGAGGCCTGTCTGCCCACCTCGTGCTGCGGGTCACAGGGGCGTCGCCCAGACACTGACACTCACCAACACCGGCCTCGGCCTCCCGGGAGGTGACCTCCCCGAGGCCGTCTCTGCAACCCTTATCTCGTCCAGGGTGTGCACCGCTCCCCTCCCCCCTCCCCTGCATCCACTCCCCAGGCATCTTGGGAGATTTCCCCTGAGCCAAGACCTGTGTCAGGCACTGGGATACTCGGTCCCTCCAGGGAGCTCAGCACCGAGTGGGCAAGATGGACAAAGAAACAGCTGCCGTTCAAGCCGATTCACACGCTGGGAGAATTAGGAAAACCTGCGGTGGACACATGCACTCCGGAGGGCTCCCTGGAGGAGGCATGTTGGAATGGAAGCATGAGACCCGACCAGATTCCGACCGGGGTTCTGTTGGGTCCATCTGGCCCAGCCCAACCAGACAGAAACTCTGACCTAAGTTCCTGCCAGCAGGTACCATCTCCCGGGACGAACCCTAGAATCTCTAGGGGCCAAAACCGGTGTGGCTCAGTGGACAGAGCGTCGGCCTGCGGACTGAAGGGTCCCAGGTTCCATTCCGGTAAAGAGCATGTACCTTGGTTGCGGGCACATCCCCAGTAGGAGGCGTGCAGGAGGCGGCTGATCGATGTTTCTCTCTCATTGATGTTTCTGACTCTCCTTTCCTCTCTGTAAAAAATCAATAAAATATATATATTTTTAAAAAGAATCTCCAGGGACCTCCTTTCCCCTCTTCCCTCCAAACGATAGCAGCTGGACCATCTCCCCTCCCTCTTGGTGTGGGGATTTCCCGAGAACGAGGACGCTGAGCAGCCAGGACTGTCCTTCCACGGAGGCAGGTGAAGCCCAGAAGTGGGCTCCGCAGGACAGAGTGGCCGCCGGGGCCAGAGGGACAGGGACCAGCAGATGAGCCACCGAAGGGCGGCTCTCCAGGCCCCCGACGGCCAGATGCCGCTGCGGCCTGGCTGCCGTCCCGGAGGATGAGACACGCGCGGACCCGGGCCAGCGGGGGTTATTCCAGACGCCGGGCTCCCCTCCACCATCGCGCCCCAGCTCCGCGGGGCCTCTGCCTGCGCCCGGGGAGGAGGCCGCCTCCCAGCCGGCCGGCCGCCGGCAGCGAGAAGCCAGCAGCCTGTTTCCTTCCCGCTCCCTCCGGTGACTAACTAACGGCAGGCTGGGGAGCCGTTTGGCCCGGCCCGCTGGCTCCTCCCGAGCTCTGAGGCAGACGCAGCCTGGCCCTCGGGCTCCGGGGGGGTCCCGAGGAAAGGGGTCTGACGGAGGAGGGGCCGGGATAGCCACATGGGATGGGCTCACACGCAGGATTCCTCGGAGGCAGCAGGAAAGGCAGGGAGCCGTTGACTCTGCGTGTTACACATGCCCAGCTTTACACACATGATTTCAGATCATCGGAGCCGTCCCGGAAAGTGTGGCAGGTGGAGAAACTGAGGCACAGAGAGGCTAAGTAACCTGCCTAAGGTCACCCAGCCCGTGACAGTGCTGAGGGCAGCCCCCCTGCTCTCCTGTATATCAGCCGGAATAAAAGTACCTCTCCCATTGCACCCCAACTCTCTCTTAGAAAAGCTTCTCCCATTGTCCTAAGGGTAGAGGAGTCGGAGGAGGGGGGAGGGAAGGCAGGGGGAGGCCAGGAGCTGGGTCAGGGCTCAGCAAGGCAGTCCTGGTGCACCTCTCCCCTGGCCCCTGGGGACTGCCATGCGCCACGCTCGGGGGGCGTAGGAGGATGGCGATGGTGAGAACCTCGACCCCACGGAAGCAGCACCCCCACCGGGGGCTCCCCGAGGCGTCCTGCCTGTGTCCACCGGCCACTCCTGCTCCGTCAGCTCCCGCCCTCCCTCCCGTGACCCAGAGAGGACCCCGCAGGGCACCGGGCAGCCTTGGGCAGCCAGTGGAGCAGCTTCTGGCCTGGGCTCCATCCCCCGCCCCCTGCCAGCGCCACGGAGCCAGGCGGCCCCCTCTCCGCCCGCCCTCGGAGGCGGCGGGGAACACGGTGCCTGGCTCAGGAGGCTCGGGCAGCCCCCGTCACAGGTCACCGCACTCAGCCATCCATCGGATTACAGGGCTCCGACGAGGCCGGCTGGCAGGGCCCGGCCCTCGCTGCCCGGACCCACGGGGCGCCAGGCCGCCGGAGGGAGCCGGGGACCGGGAACAGGAGCTGAGTTGGCATCCGTCTTTCCTTCCAGCTGCCACGCAGGGCAGGGCCCCTCGGATCCGGGGGCGGGCGGCTTTCCTGGGGTGCGGACGGCTCAGTGTGGGGGGGTGCCTGGACGTGGGCGCCGGCCCGGCCCGCAGGGGTGTCGCCCGCTCTGCGGACCGCATCCCACCCGGGTCGTCAAGAGAGTGAATCACTTGGACAGAGACCTGCAACCGTATCCCGCCGACACGCCCCGGCCCGGGGCCAGGAAGAAACCGGGTCCGGCCCCTGGAAAGCAGCCGCCGGGAAGGAAGGCAAAGAGCCCGGGGCTGGCGGAGCGTCTCCTTCGTGCTGGGCACGCGGGAAATGTCACTCTTTGAGGGCGAGGCCAGGGGTAGGGGCATGGGGGGAGGGGGCTCTACCTGTCCAAAGAGGGATCGAGACAATGAGGATGCTGTGGTGGCTGCACAGGTGGCATGGCGAGGGTTCAGCATTCATGCCCGCGAACTTCTGCCCGGAGATGCCAGGGCGGCCTCCAGCCACTGACCCTCCCTCCGCTCTGCACCCCGACACAGGGGGACAGCAGCACGCAGCTGGGGGGTGCTCAGAAGCCACCTCCTCCAAGAGGCAGCGCGCACAGGGCATGGGAAGACCCCGCCGCCTGAGTTCGAATCCCCGTGCTGCGCTCAGGAGCTGTGTGACTTTGGGCCACTAGCTCAGCGTCTCTGTGGCTGCGTGTCCTCCCGTGCAAGCCTGGGCTGTGGACGGATGGTCCAGCGTCAGACCGTGGCCGGGAGGGAGAAATGAAGGGTTCTGTGCCACACGCCGGGGCCAGGGCGTCATCGCACTCAGCATCTGGTCCAATGGTTCTCAACCTTCCTAACGCCGCGACCCTTTAATACAGCTCCTCATGTGGTGGTGACCCCCAAAATTATTTTTGTTGCTGCTTCCTAACTGTAATTTTGCAACTGTTATGAGTCATATCTGTGTTTTCCAAGGGTCTTAGGCGACTCCTGTGAAAGTGTTGTTTGACCCCCCAAAGGGGTCGCGACCCACAGGTTGAGAACCGCTGGTCTGGTCCCTTTCAGCTGTTGTTCCTGTTAGTCCTGATATGGACCGGAGTCTCGGGGACCCAGGTCCTGCCAGCGGAGCTTCCGGCACCCAGGCCCCGCTCTAAGCCCCCAGCAGGAGCGGGTATTCCTGGCGAGGGCGGGAGACAGGCGGGAGGTGGGCGGGTGACTGAAAATAAACAGTCCTCAGCGGACCACACACTTCACCTCTCCCCCGCCCGCTGCGGAGGGGGCAGGAGAGGAGGATGTGCATTCCTGAATCGGGGATCAGGCCAACTTGCTGTTCTTCTTCGAGGGCGAGGAGGCCACGTGGACTCGAACCCGAGCACCCACACGCCCACCCTGAACCTGGCCCGGTCTCCGGTGCCACCCCACTGGATGAGCCTGGGGCGGAGCTAGGAGCTCAAAAGTGCAGGAATCAGCGCAGGTGCAGGCGGGGAAGCCAGGGTGGGTGCTGGAAGGCAGAGGGCGTCCCACAGGCAGAGACACCCCAATACTCCCGTCTGGCCACTCCTCAGCTCCAGGGCTCCGGCCTCAGGGAGAGCCACAACTCAACTTGACCTTTTCCCTCCTGCCCCCAGGACCCAGGGCCCAGTGCTCACACAGCCAGCTGGGGGAGCTCTTAAAAGGAACCCCGGGTCCAACCCAGATCCCGCCACCAGGTCTCCAGAGACGGGTCCTCTTTCTCCTCTGCCCCAGACCACGCCCACCGCCTTCAGCCCATCTGAGGATGTGGCAAGTCCATTTTATTTATCATTTACTTATTTTTTTTATTATATTTTTATTGATTTTTTTACAGAGAGGAAGGGAGAAGGATAGAAAGTCAGAAACATCGATGAGAGAGAGACATCGATCAGCCGCCTCCTGCATGCCCCCTACTAGAGTTGTGCCCACAACCAAGATATGTGCCCTTGACCGGAATCGATCCTGGGACCTTTCAGTCTGCAGGCCAATGCTCTATCCACTGAGCCCAACCGGTCTCGGCTACTTATTATTTTTAAAATATATTTGCATAGATTTCCAGGAGGAAGGGAGAGGGTGAGAGAGAGAAACATCTGTGATGAGAGAGAATCATGGATCGGCAGCCTCCTGCATGCCCCACACACTGGGGATCAAGCCCGTAACCCAGTCAGGTGCCCTGATGGGGAATCGAACCGTGACCTCTTGGTTCAGAGGTCAACGCTCCACTGCTGGGCCACACCGGCGGGGCAAAAGTCCATTTTGCTTGGAAGACCAGACTAGCAATTCTCTCCCCTCCCCCCTTCCTGGCCAACGTCTCTGCGGGTCACCTGGTTCCCATGTTTCAGTCACTGTTGCTCCAAGGAAGTCTGTCTGTGTCCCCGAGAGCCCCAGGTCTCAGCCTCTTCCCTGCCCAGTTGATGCCCATGGCCCAGTGGTCTCAGCATCCCACCCCCGCACCCCCCACCCTCCAGGCAGAGCGCCCAGCTTTCGCCCTGCAGCCGGGGCGCCCAAATCCTTCACGGGCTCCCAATTCTCAAGGCTCACCTCCTCAACTTTGTTTCCACCCTGCACTGCTCCCCACAGCACGGCAAATAATGCCCCGTTTTATATGGAAAACGCTAAAACAGGATCACACCTTTTAAAAGATATTTCCACCTCGCAGCCCGAAATCCGACTTCGCCTCCCTCCCGCCCCCCACAGCCGCCCCTCGGGCCCCCTCCCCACCCGCGCGCACACACCCCGTGCGCTACCAGACGCCCCTAAGCCGCTTTAATTGAAAAGGCATGATTCCGGCTAATTGACAGCAGATGGGTCCGGCTGCAAACTGCAAAGGCGCATTTGTTGAATGCCATTCACAGCAGCGGGGCAAACCTCTCCCCGTTTTTATACCTTTCTGCGAGCGCCCCGGCCAACACAGCTCCGCAGGAACGAGAGGGGGTTCGGGGGAGGGGGGGGCGGGGAGAAAAAGTAATTAGTGTTTAATTTTTTAACAATTTTTAACTCCCTTTTTAATTGCTTTACATAAACCTGCGCTAGAATTTTACAGCCTTCAAATCTCTGCCTAAGTCTGGCCCTTGTTTCTGGTTTTAATTACAGGGAGGCTTGTCTGGCACATTAAATTAGAAGAAAACACACACACACACACACACACACACACACACATGCACACACACACGCACATGCACGCACACACAATCTCAGAAATATTTTGCTGTTGGACTCGCAGCTAAAGAGCTAATGTCAGCGCGTGAGCAGGAAGGCCCGGCCAGAAGGGTTCTGGGGGATGAAGGGAGGACCCGGCGCTTCCCATCAGGACTGTGTCCCCAGAAAACTGTCACTCAGTGTCACCGGGAGTGAACGGGCCGTTCTAGGACTGCATGTGACAGCCCCTCGGCGTTGCTTCCCATGTAACAGGCTCCCCAGAAACTCTGGGCCTGTGTGGACCGGACGGGTCTTGTTTCCAAGCCAGGCCCCGGCTCCTAGGCCCACGTCTCTGCAGCCCATTTCGGGCAGGACAGACAGACAGACGGACGTCAGAGAGAAGGGCTGTGTGGAGGAGACAGAGGGGCCAGGCCTCTGCAGCGCAGGATGGACAGGAGGGAAGGGGCGGGGGAGCAGATTTGGGTGCATGGGGACGGGCACCCATGCTGGGGGGTGGGGGAGAGGGTGCCAGCCGAGCCTGGGCCTGCCTTGACCATGGGGTCCCCGTGGCTATTGAGACGTGAAGGGATGAACAGAGCAAAATGTGGGATTCCCTTCCTCAGTGGCACACGTCAGCTGCTCCACGGCCTCGCAGGGATGGGGCTGGTGAATGTATGATTCTGCGCTCCTGCGGGGCACTGCCACCTCCGCAGACGGTTCTGCTGGACTGGGATGTCCCTGGTGCCTGCCACTGACGGTGTGGCCCGTGGCTGGGTGGCAAAGGCGTGGCCCAGGAGCTGGCCGAAAACGCAGGACCTGGGGCCTCACCAGCTAAAGAACTTCTATGTACCCTGTTTCCCCGAAAGTAAGACATCCCCCCAAAATAAGGCCTCCCCAGAATATAAGGCCTCCCCTGAAAATAAGGCCTCCCCGGAATAGAAGGTCCCCGAAGCTACCGTCAGGTGTCGGACTCCTGATTTAAAGAGACTTCGCACGGCCTGACCAGCTCTGGCTGTGCTGCGGCCCATCACTGAGCTGGTTTGAGATGACAATGACTACCACCTTCGACAGGTCATACATTTCCTATTTTTTTGTTTTTTTGTTCAACAATAAATGTATATCGTCTTCTTCTTCATGGAAAAATGAGACATCCCCTGAAAATAAGACCCAGCGCCTCTTTGGGAGCAAACATTAATAGAAGACCCTGTCTTATTTTCGGGGAAACAGGGCAGCCACCTGGGACAGGCCTGGGGGACGGCGTCCCGGCAAGATCCTGGCGACTGGAACACAGGTGCAGGGTCCCATCCCCGCAGCAGCCGGGTCCCTGATCCCGGGGTTCTCTTCAGGGTGGGCACCGAGGTGGGGGAGAGCGTGCCCATGGGGGTGAGCGGCGGCGGTGGCCGTAAATGTCCTCAGGACACCCACCCCTCGGGCCCCGTCCCCGGCTTGTGTTCATTAGCGCGAGGCCGCAGACCCCCCCTTGGCAGCCCCTGCCCGCGCCCGCCCTGGGCTCCTGCTGGGAGGCGGAGGGCTGCCTGGCGCAGCTGGGCGGGCAACTCGGGGGATGGAGCCAGGCCAACCCTGGCTCCCCACACACATGGTCATTACCTCCCCCAAACCCAGAAGTTATTACAATTAAAACACGGCGCAGGGGGGCGGGGGGGGCTGGGGAGGTCCCTTTAGGAAGGAACACTGGGATTAAAAGAAATTAGAGCGGTTGCTGTGGCAACCCAGCCCGGCCTGGGCCTACCCTGTGATTACTGCAATGGGGACGGGATGGGGGCCTCTGGGGCTGGGACAGGGGGTGCCGGGGAACCATCCCCTGCTGCCCGGGGATCTACACTTTTCCCCTCAAAATGGGACTCGGCAGCCCCGAGCCTGGACCTGGCTGGCTTCCCTGTCCCCTGTAATCACCGCTCAGCCTGGAGACCACTGTCCCATACGAAGCCCACAGCCCAGGCCGCTGCCATTGCTTTTTCTTTCCTTCTTTTATTTTTGTACATTAAATTCTTTTTTAAAAAATATATTTTATTTATTTTTTACAGAGAGGAAGGGAGAGGGATAGAAAGTCAGAAACATCGATGAGAGAGAGACATCGATCAGCTGCCTCCTGCACACCCCCTACTGGAGATGTGCCCGCAAGCAAGGTACATGCCCCCGACCGGAATCGAACCCAAGACCTTTCAGTCAGAAGGTCGACGCTCTATCCACTGAGCCAAACCGGTCTTGGCAATTAAATTCTTTATTGTTGAAAGTATTGCATATGTCTCTTTCCCCCCCACCCAGTGATCTCTCCCACCCACTCCTGTCCCCCAGCACACTCCCAGGGGGACCCCTGCTCCCACGGCCTCCTGGGCAGAATGGTCTGAACCCGCTTTCTAACGGCTCCACGCGGCCACCAGGAGACCCAGTGACACCGAATCATCCCTTTCTCTAGGTGACACCGGAGCGGCCAGGAGTGGACACTTTCAGGAAGTGGGCCGTGGCCATGAGCAAGAGGCAGAGGTGTGCCTGGGACACCCCCTGGCACCAGCGGAGGACTAGGGCCCCTGCCGAGCTCTGCCCGTTTGTATCTATGAATCTGAGAGGTGCCTGGGTAAACACGTACGGTCTTAGAGGAAGGCTAAGAGCCATTCCGGCCTCACCACTGACTTGGGTGGGTCCTTAGGCCACTCACTCAACATCTCCACCTCCATTCCTTCTCTAAAAACACCACTGGCAGTGGCATCCTGAGGATGGGAGATAATGGACCTCAAACATCTGTTCTATGGTCATCAGCCTTCCTGATTTTTAAATTGATTTGAGAGAGAGAGAATGAGAAACGTTGATGTGAGAGAAAAACATCGACCGGTTGCTTCCCACACACACTCTGTCAATCGCGCAACACCAGGCATGTACCCTGACCTGGAATTGAACCTGCCACCCTTGGGTGCACGGGATGATGCTCCAACCAACTGAGCCACACTGCCTAGAGCTCAGCCCATTTGCTCGAGTCCTAGGGAGCCTGAAGGAGGCCGGTGACCGTCAGCTTGAAAATCGGGACAGTCCCCAGCAAACCGAGAGTGTTAATTGGTCCCTCTCCCAAGCACAAGGGTATCGGGGGGAACCAGCTATTATTACATGTAGGGGCTTAGTCCTCTGTAAATTCTTTACACATCGTGCATATGTGCACAAAAAGCACACACACACACACACACACATATACATATCCTATATACATGCAAAATTGACTCTCATACCCTCATACAAGATGGCTGCCCCCATATGGTCAAAGATGGCTGCCACAAGATGGCCAGCATGGGAGGGTAGTTGGGGCCAACCAGGTCAGCAGGGGAGGGCAGTAGGAGCAACCAAGCCAACAGGGGAGGGCAGTTGGGGGCGACCAGGTCAGCAGGGGAGGGCAGTTAAGGGTTACTGAGCCAGCAGGAGAGGGCAGTTGGGGAGTGGTTAGGGGGTGATCAGGCTGGCAGGCAGGTGAGCGTTGGGAGCCAGGGATTGAGACTAAACTAGCAGTCAAATATCCCCTGTGGGGTCCCAGACTGGAAAGGGTGCAGGCTGGTCTGAGGGTCAAAACCCCCCACCCCCCGTGCACGAATTTCGTGCACCAGGCCTCTAGTATGTATAGAAATCTTCCAAACAGACAAATTGGGAGTCCTTTAAAAAGACTCTTCACCTGGCAAGATGCTCAAATTCAGCCTTCCTCCCTGCAGGGATGGCCAGCGATGGGACTTTGGATGGAAACCTCGGAGGAACTTCGCCGAGGGATTAACACCCAGAAATCCAGTGGCTTCTGCGATCCTTCCATTTCAGGATCGGGGAAAGGGAACCCCAGCACTTCTGGAAGATTCTCTCGCAGCAGCTTCCCCGAACTGTCTCTGGCAGGAGGCCAGGCACCCCTGTCCGTGGCTCATGGTGCCTTTGGGGGGGCAGGGTGGGGGGAGAGCCGCCAGCCACCTGTCTGGAAGGGTTGCCGGGACAGGCGGGGGTCAGAAGTTCCAGGGTGGGGGTGCCGAGCTGGCGTGTGCTTGTCATCACAGGGGCCTCTGTTTATTTCCTGCCTCCCCTCGGGGCAGCGAGCTGGGGGCGGCCCAGGTTTGAGCAGCTCTAAAAAAGGTGTGGGGTTCCCACACAGATCGAAGCACCAATAAATAGCCCGTCACCTTGCCCAGGAGTCTTTACCGCTCAGCTCTTAGGACAAAGGGTGAGGCTGGGTGAGGCTGGGCCGAAGCGGTGGGAGGAGGTGGCAAAGGGGTCCAAGCCCTCAGCCCACCCCACCCCTGGCTGGTCAACCCAGAGGCCTGGCCTTGGGCGGGGTTTTCTGAAGCAAGGGGACCCCAGTTACAGTCCTAGGTCCTGGGCTCCTCCAGCTGCACCTCAACCAAGCCCGGCCCTGTGCACACAATCAGCAAAGCAAGTTGTGCAAAGGGATGGGCGGGGGGTACCAGGCAAGACCCTGTGTCTAGGCCCCCTCTCTTTCCCTCCACCTGTCACTTTCAGGTGCCACCTGAGGCCTGTGGCTTCAGACTCAGTCTCTGCCGTGAGTGGCCCTCGCTCCGGTCTGCCTGGAAGACACAGGGCCAGCTGCACACTCAGCCTGTCTCCCTCCAGGCAAGGTGACAGTGGGGCCCGGCCCAGCATGGGGGGGATGGAAGGTACTGAAAGGGGGAGCTCTCCTTCTCCCCGGGGAGGGATGAAGTGGTATTTAGTGAGGAGGATGCAGATCACCTCCTGCACCTGGGGGAGTATGGGGTCCTCCTCCCTGGAGCCCCAGTCTCCCTGAGGTTAAAGTCGCCCTGAGGTGCCAGTCCCTCTCTCCCTTGTCTCCCTCCCCCCACCTCAATGCCACTCCAGGACCAGGTTGGTGTCCCAGGGAGGCTGCCGAGGGTGCCCACCTGCTGTGTCATCCAACAGTGCTGAGGGCTCAGCAGGGTGCCCGGTGTTATTATTCCGATGGCAGTTGGTTAGGGGCCCGGGCCCTCGGCTGGGAGACGGAGCCTCGGTCCTGCTTGGGAGGGAACGCTGAGCTAACGGATTCCTGAGGGGCCCTAGCCTCCCACATTCTCACCCCAATCACGGCCTATTTCTGCCCTTGCAATGTATCACGCTAGTGGTACCTCGAGATACGAGTTTAATTCGTTCCGTAACCTTGAGGCGTGGGAAACTAGGAGACGCTCGAGTCATGGTAAACTGGTGGGTCGTGTGCAGCCGGCCGATCCGCGCGATGACTCCTATCTCAAATGTTGCTCGTATTTCAAAGCAAAAATCACTTGCTCGATGGTTCGTATCTCAAAAATCTCGTATGTTAGGGCACTCGTATCTTGAGGTACCACTGTACTTTGATATTTCTCTCTCTCTCTCTCTCTCTCTCTCTCTCTCTCTCTTCTCTCTCTCTCTCTCTCTCTCTCCTCTTAGAGGACAAGACTGGGCTTTTTGGTGTGCCTCTGTATCGCATGTACACAGCCAGCACTAAATAAATGCTTGTTTGCCCGACCACATCCTTCACAGCTTCACCGGCTGTGTCCCCCCGAAATGGACTCTATAGGGCTCCCGGGCCAAAGCCCCAGGACGCAGGCAAGGGGTCCCCGCCCCTCCCCACCGCTCGCCTGGCCTTTTCCATAAATTCTCCCCGAGGAGGCTGGGAGCTTGGGCGCCCAGCTCTGCTCACACCCTTTAACCACAACAGAAAATGCAAACAAGCCCCCAAAGAGGGAAAGTAGCAAGGGGGGAACACATACACACACACATGCACACACACACACACACAACACACACAGAGACACATGCACACACACATGCACACACGCACACTGCTGATATATACACACATCACAGGAGTTAGCATATCCCAAAGGCCCCTGGACAGAAACCAAACAGGAAATGGAGAATCATTCCCAAATGCACTTCCTCTGCGCACCCTGCCCTCGGCCCCTAGGGGTGGGTCAGGGATGCTCTCCCCCCCCCTGCCCCCCCCCTCACTGGCTGGAAGCCGCAAGAGGGTGGGGCTCTGAAGGATTGATTGGCATTTCCGCCCCCTCTCTTCCCTGCTGACCTCTTGACAGGGTTTCTCCCGCCCTGGCTGAGGGGATGGGAGGAAGCCTGTTTGCTGCTGACGCCCCATCCCCCGCGCCCCAACAGTAGGAGCAGGCTTTGCACGCGGGCCTCCCAGGGTGTTGGAGTGGAGGGTGGCCTGGCCGGCAGCCGGATCCCTCCCCCCAGGTCCCCAGAGAGCTGGGTGATGGTCCTGGCTTTGCGATCCAGACCTCCTGCTCTTACGAAAATAGCAACCCTCAAGGGCGAGACGCAAGCCACGGATGGAGGAAAAAGGTCCGAGCAGAGGCGGAAGCCACAGTGACCCTGAGTTCCAGCTCATCCCTGCCTGGTTCTGGGCTGGCTGCCTCACCAGTCCGCCTCACCAGCTCGGCTTGGCAGGCCATGGGGTCCTGTGGCCACTGCTCCACCTGCCACGACGCAGGGAAAGCAGACAGACAGCACGTAGTGAGTGGGAGGCCGGGCCCCATCAGACTTGGTTTATAGAGGCAGGGCCCACAGCGGCATACGTCACAAACCCACCAGAACGACAGAAGCCGGGCACACCTGCCTCCGATCCCGGGCTAAGCTGTGTCACCTTGGGCCGGTCACTGGATTCCACCCAGTTCCATGTCCCCATCTTTAAAACAGGAGGTTCACATTGCCTTCCCTGGTCCCCGTGATGATAAAATGAGCTAAGGAAACGTGACAGGCGCTCAGCCATGGCTGGCCATTTATCCTTCTCATTGGGGAGAATGGGGGGAGGTGGCTTTGACCTTCTGCCTTTGTTAGAAAAGCGACCCCAATTCCCCACGCGCCACCCCACACACACACACAACCCTGGTGACGAGTCTCTGCAGGTCCTTTCAGGGCAATAAGTTCATTTCCTCAAATTTAATAACCCCATGCAGTCACTTCATGACATCGAATCAGTGGCTGTACCTTAGAATCGACTGAGGTTTTGATTTTTTTTTGAGGGTTTTTTCCATCTCATTGCCCAGGCTGCACCCCAGACCAATTAAAGCTGAATTTCTGGGGTGACACCCCCACCCTTCGCCTCCCGGGCATCAGTTTGTTTTAAAGCTCACAGATGATCCCAGAGTGACATCCCACTTGATACCCTACGTGATGGGGATGAGGGACAGGTCCCCCATTTCTTTCTGCTCAAAGTGTGGTCGAGGTACCTACACCCACACCTGTACCTATACCTACACCTACACCTATTCCTGCACTCACACCTCTACCTACACCTATATCTACACCCACACCTGTACTTACACCTACACCTGTACGTATACCCATACCTGCACCTACACCCACACCTGCACCTACACCCACACCTGTACCTGCACCCACACCTGTACCTACACCCACACCTGTACCTACACCTGTACCTATACCCATACCTGTACCTACACCCACACCTGTACCTACACCTATACCTGTACC
>JAAGEH010000427.1:2357622-2382599 GCA_011751065.1 Lasiurus cinereus
ACCCCTGGCCCCAGGCCCCAGCTCCTTCCAGACCACCCACTCTCTGTTTGCATTGGTCCTCCAACCTTGAAACCTGACACCCTCCGCTGGAGGAACCACCCATGTTTAAACAAATAAACACCCCACCAGTCCCCCACTCCCTGGTGGTATTCAAATAAATGTCCCAGGAAGGAGTTGGGGGGGGGAGAGGAAGTCTGGCCTCCTAGGGCCTGCCTGGCAGGCTGCATCCTGGGGCCAGTGCTTCTGTACAAGACTGGCAAGGAGACCCCCCAGAATGAGGAGGGGCTCCACGCGCTCAGGGGGTTCTGGAGGTGGCCTCCTGGGGATGTAGCGGCTGCTGGGACTCAGGGAAGAAGAGAGGGCCACGGTGGGTGGTGCCCAATCAAAGAGGAAGACCTGCCTGGCTGGCTGGCATGGCTCCGAGGTGGAGCGTTGACCTAGGAACCAGGAGGTCACAGTTCCGTCCCTGGTCAGGGCACAGGCCCGGGCTGCAGGCTTGATCCCCAGTGTGGGGCCTGCAGGATTCTCCCGCTCCCTTCCTCTCTTTAAAAATCAATAAAGCCCTGACTGGTTTGGCTCAGGGGATAGAGCATCGGCCTGCAGACTCAAGGGTCCCGGGTTCGATTCCAGTCAACGGCACGTACCTTGGTTGCAGGCACATCCCTAGTACGGGGTGTGCAGGAGGCAGCTGATGGATGTCTCTCTCATCGTTGTTTCGAACTCTCTATCCCTCTCCCTTCCTCTCTGTAAAAAATCAATAAAATATATTTTTTAAAAAATAAATAAAAATATATTAAAAAAGAGAGAGGAAGACTTGAGATTTCCTCTGCGGTCTGGGGTCCTTCGCTGTAGCCCCTCTGGCTAGGGAGGGAGAGCGGAGTGCCTTGTGGGAAGATGGATGGGTGGGTGAGTGGGAGGCAGAGCTGGAGTTCTCCATGGCTCGCCAACACTTACCTATAGCCCGAGGCCAGCCTGCAGGGATGAGGGGAGGGGTGGAGAGGGACAGGAGGGACCCCCAAGTCTCTCCTGGCCTGTGACTCCATGGAGAAAACCACCCCAGTCTCTGGTCTCCCAAGATGGGGACAGTGAGGACGTCTCAGCTCAGGCCCTGGTGGGCTGGTCCCTGGAGTCCCTAATGGACAGGGTTTCCAAGCGTATCTGAGAAATAAAGGGCAAAGCACCATCGCCCCTTTAAGAGAACCTCAAGTCCTCGGCGGACCTCCCCCATCGGAGGAAGCGGGGAGCAGAGGTAGCTCAGCCGCCCCTCCTCCCCCGCCCCCCAGTGGGTTTAGGAAAGTGTGGACCAGACTGTACTAGAAAGCCAGGCCGGGCACCACCAGTGTTTAAGGAGGCAAGAGGCAGGGGGAGGGGAGGACCACGTTTCAAAAATAAACACGAACCCCAAAATAAACACTGTTAATGGAAGTGACTAATCACGGGTGTGCTGAACTTGGTGGTTCTTGATAAGATACAGGGGGAAATGCACTTGGAAAAAATAACAGATTTTTTTACCCCTTTGGTAAATAAAGTGAGGGGGAAAGGGCAGGGGGCGGGGGGGCGGTGGGAGGGAGACTAGGGTTAGTGCTTGGTTTTGCCCTCAGCAGAGGCTTAACACCCGGTTTCCTGATCCTGGCGCTCTGGACATTGGGGTTTGGGTGAGACCGGGTAGTGGGCCTGGCCTGTACAGTGTAGGATTCGGAGCAGAATCCCTGGTCCCTCCTCCCTAGATGCCAGGAAAACCCTCCCCCACTTGCTGTGACGACCAGAAATGGCTCCAGACATTGCAAATGGCCCCTGGCATGGGGTAGGAGGGCTGTCACCCCCCTGGCTGAGAGCCACTGGCCGAGCGTAAAAGCCACCTCAGAAGGCCAGGCCAGCCGGCCCCGGGGAAGGGATGGAGCAGCCGGGGCCTGGACCGTCTGCTGGTCACCCGTGGCTGTGCCACTAGGACCCCCACAGGAAGCGCCCGCCGGCATCCAGATCAACTGACCAGGAGCCTGTCGGTTAGGGAAGCCCTAACAATGACGTCTGTTGCCCGGCTGGCGTGGCTCAGGGGTTGAGTGTTGACCTAGGAACCAGGAGGTCAGGGTTCGATTCCTGGTCAGGGCACATGCCCGGGTTGCAGGCTCCATCTCCAGTGTGGGGTGTGCAGGAGGCAGCCGATCCCTGATTCTCTCTCATCATGGATGTTTCTCTCTCTCCCTTTCCCTTCCTCATTGAAATCAATAAAAATAGATTTAAAAAAAAAAAGTGACAAGCAGGTACAGAACCCCACGGCAGCCCCACAGCTCTGGCAAAGCTGTTGTTCTTTTTTTAAAATATATTTTATTGATTTTTTTACAGAGAGGAAGGGAGAGGGATAGAGAGTTAGAAACATCGATGAGAGAGAAACATCTATCAGCTGCCTCCTGCACACCCCCCACTGGGGATGTGCCTGCAACCAAGGTACATGCCCTTGACCGGAATCGAACCTGGGACCTTTCAGTCTGCAGGCCGATGCACTATCCACTGAGCCACACCGGTTTTGGCAAAGCCGTTGTTCTTGATCTCCAAGCGGCCTTGGCTGGGAAGGTGGTGGGGTGGTAGCCCATCTCAAGGAGGGACTGGGAGGGCAGAGAGCGCAGAGGGAGCCCTCTGCACGCAGGACCCTCAGAAGCCACTTCTCAGACACCGAGTTCCTTCGGCCAGAACGGAGGCCGAAGGCGGGGCCAGGGGCTGGGGAAGGGATCCTGAAGACAGTTTTCCAAAGTCCCCTGGCCACTCCCAGCTCCCGTGGCCTGCCAAGTGGGCAGAGACCTAATCTGCATGTGACACAGTAGTCCCTTGGGTCAAGGAGGGGAGGGCTCTCCAAACCCTATTAGCAAACCGTGGACCACCTCAGACGCTGTCTTTGCCGGCAGGCAACACGGGGAGGATCACAAACCACTAGCTCAGGTCATCCTCGGTTCCAGGAGGGAGTCACATTCTAGGCCATCCTGCACCCAGCCAGCCTGGTCTGCGTGCCATACATCCGCTCAGCTACCCTCTCCACCACCCGGGCGGGCTCCTCTGTCCCATGGACTCGGGGAACTGGAATCTCACCTGGCACCGCTGAAGAGCGTTCCAGAAGCTCACATCTCCCTCCAAGGCCCGCCCACAGGGGGGTGCTGGGTTGGAGGGAAAGATGAGTGATGGGAAAAGGTGGGAAGGCTCTTGGGCTCGTTGGTCCCTGCCTTTCTCTCTACCTCTCCCCTCCTCCCCCCCCAAGCTCCCCACCCCCCTCAATTCTAAAGGCCACCGCAGAGTCATGTCTCCTGCTGGCCAACTTTCCCTCCGCAATCTGCTTACACACACACACACACACACACACACACACACACACACACACACGGTGCTGTAAATAGAGCGGAACTGAGAGCGGGCCGGCCGGTGAAGTCTCCCCTCCCTGGAGGCCCCGCATCCCCACGGGTGGCAGGTCCACCCCACTGCCTCTCATTCAGAGCATTGTCGACCGGGAGCGCCTGACCCTGACGGGATGACCGCCAATGGATTCTGCTTCCGCAGCACTTTTCGGGGCTTATCCATCCTCCCTCCTGGAGGGCCGCCCCCCACCCCTCCCCTGCTCTGGCCTCCTTCAACCTTGGAGGCACTAGGGCAGCGGTTCTCAACCTGTGGGTCTCAACCTCTTTGGGGGGTCGCCTAAGACCAGCGGAAAATGCAGATATTTACACGACGATGCATAGCAGTAGCAACATTTCATGGTTGGGGGTCACCACCACATGAGGAACTGTATGCAAGGGTCGCGGCCTTAGGAAGGTTGAGAACCACTCCACTAGGGGATCCGACTCAGGTGGGGACCAGACACCCACTCCCGTCCGTCTGTGCCCCCCATGAACTTGCTGAGGGAGGCTGGTGGCTGCACTGACCCCCCAAAACCCCGGGGTAAGCTCCCCAAACGGAGTTGGGAGAACAAGGACCACAGGCTTCCTCCACCGTGTTCTATCGTTCAATATGGATTTTTATCAGGTTAGAGCCTCCTGTTGCTCTTTGGGGGGGGCTGGGCTCCAGATTGGGGTGGATCTCTAGACATTCTTCCTCCTCGATTCTGGAAAAGTCTACCCACTGTTCACCCCCACCGGGCCCAGAGCCAGCGGGACATTTTGGGGTCTCGGCACGGTCCATGGTTCTGTGCACCTCACTCTCTAACCCGCCCAGCAAGAATCACTCCTACAGCCCGGCCGGCGTGGTTCAGTGGCTGAGCATTGACCTGTGAACCAGGAGGTCATGGCGTGATTCCCAGTCAAGGCACAGGCCTGGGTTGCGGGCTCGACCCCTAGTGGGGGGCATACAGGATGAAGCCAATCAAAAGATTCTCTCTCATCATCAATGTTCCCATCTCTCTCCCCTTCTCCCTTCCTCTCTGACATCAATAAAAACGTTTTTATTTTATTTTATTATTATTATTTTTTTTAATATATTTTATTGATTTTTTACAGAGAGGAAGGGAGAGAGATAGAAAGTCAGAAACATCGATGAGAGAGAGACATTGATCAGCTGCCTCCTGCACGCCCCACAGTGGAGATGTGCCCGCAAGCAAGGTACATGCCCCCGACCAGAATCGAACCTGGGACCTTTCAGTCCGCAAGCCGACACTCTATCCACTGACCACACCGGTCTCAACAATAAAAATGTTTTTAAAAAGTCACTCTACTATCAGCCAGGAGTGGTAAGGAGCTTCTCACAACCTGCAGCCCTCGGGAGCCGGGGTCACGAGAAGGCCACATCCCTAGCTTCCCCCTTCACCATGTCACCTAGTGACGACCCAGGTGCCACACCTAGGTCAGGGGGCCCTGGGACAGCCCTAGTCTGCAGGCCGGGGGATGGGGGGCATCCTGGGGAGGTTGCCATGGTGCAGCAGACCCCGTCCTCACCCCACCTCCAATCCACTTCCGGGGCCTCCACTGAGGTCAAGCTTAAGGCATCTGGAGCCACGCGGAGGCCGTGGCTGGTCCATGAGTCAGTGGCTCTCTGCTGGGCTCGCTTCTCCGAAGTCAGCGCCTCCGAGAATACGGATGCACCCAACCGGGCAAAGGTGAGGTTTTAGAAAGTGAAATGAGCTGAAACCGGTGTGGCTCAGTGGCTAGAGCGTCGGCCTGCGGACTGGGAGACCCCAGGTTCGGTTCCGGTCAAGGGCATGTACCTTGGTGGCGGGCACATCCCCGGTGGGGGGCGTGCAGGAGGCGGCTGATCGATGTCTCTCTCTCATCGGTGTTTCTAACTCTCTGTCCCTCTTCCTTCCTCTCTGTGAAAAATCAATAAAATATATTAAAAAAAAAAAAGAAAGTGAAATTAATTTCAAGAGCATGTGAGGGTGACCCAGGCTCAGGGCTGTCCGCTGGGTGACCCCCCCCCCTGCATTCCAGCGCAGGAGGAGAACAGAGGGTGAGAGGGACGAGGGGGAGGGGGAGAGCTCAGATCATGCCACGAGGGGTCCTTGACGACACCCCGGAGTCATAAACAAGAATCACCCTTGTTCGCACCCCCACCTGGTCCCATGCCTTTCAGAGCGAGAGAAAATGGCTGTCCCCGCCACCCCCTGACCCCCACGTCCCGTTCAGAGCCAAAAGGAAAGACACAGAAATGCTGAAGCGAGGGATCCGTTCCCCTCTGGCTGAACTGTTTCACAATAAGCTACCTGCTGGGGTCAGGAAACCGAGCCCTCGGCTCGCTGCTCAGAGAGAAAGTCACGGGGGCGGGGGGGGGGGGTCCTGTCGGGGAGTCTTCTCAGGGACATGGTCACCCCCCCACGACCTCTTTGTACCTGCTTCTCCAGCGCTGATTTGAAACCCCCTCTCCTCTGCTCCCCGCTTCCCACCCACCACCGTGCCTACACCCTATGGTGAGGTCAGAGGGCCATGGGGATGTGGGGAGCAAGGAGGAGGGAAAGGAGAGAGGAGGGGGGGGCCCTGCTGCTCCCCGATCCCGATAGAAAGCCTGTTTTCTGGACCGGTAGGTGTGTGTGACGCCCCGAGAGCAGGGGAACGGTCCCAGCCAAATAAACAGCGGGGAGCCAGCAGCCCCTCCTGGAGGGAGTGCCTGGGATGGGAGTTTATCCAAACACAGGAGGAAGGCGGGGCGAGTTGGAGGGGTGCAGGGGGTGGAGGGGGGAACGGGGGAGGGCTCCTGACTGGGAAGGAGAGTTGTTTACAACATCTTATTTGCTCCTTCGTTTTTAATGTGAGTCTGGCCCCGCGTACTGTAAACACCCCGCTTTTCCATGCCCCAGCGGTGCCAGGGAGCCCGAGACAGGGCCGCAGGCCGTGCCAGGATCCGGGGCGACGCGGGTGGGGCTCCCAGGGGGTGGGGGTTGGGGGTCCGTGGTGAGGGAGGAAGGGTGTGATTGCAAATCTAGGTGAGGAAATGGGGAGCCATCTGGATAGAGGCGGGGGCAAGGGGTCCCCCCGGCTGGGAAATCAGCTGTTCTCTCTGCCCACCCGCCCTGAGATGGGGACCTCAAGTTCCTGTGTCCGTGTGTAGCGGCCCCTCCTTCATCGGTAGAGGCAACGGACAGATTCTGGAGAGAAGGTGGCCGTAGAGGTGAGGCGTGGCTGGTGGGAGCCAGGTTTCGTGACTGGGAGCTGAGGATGAAGCTGTCTAGGAAGGAGGATCACTCTTAGGAGAGCCAGTGACCGGATACCATCAAGTCAACTGCCCTGAGTGGCCAGAATACTCTGATCTCTGAACGCATGATAATCCGGCCACTCCGTGTGTGTGTGTGTGTGTGTGTGTGTGTGTGTGTGTGTTAGAGGCCCGGTGCATGAATTTGTGCATAGGTGGGGTCCAGCCATCCTGGCCAGGGGGAGGGCACATGGGTGGTTGGCCAGCCTGCCTGCTGATCGAACTCCTGGTCCAGGGGACAATTTGCATATTAGCCTTTTATTATACAGGATAGACACTGAGTGGCTAGGTTATTCTGCGTTCAGAGATCATCATCATCTGGCCGCTCAGTGTGTACTCAGCTCCATCTGCTAAACCAAATCCCACCAACCACCCTCAGAGCAGTGCCAGGGAACCGTTAGCTCCTGGGTGGGCTAGGAAGATCGAGCTCCGTGGACAATGAGCAGAGTGGCCAGTGAGAGCATTTGGGGAATGATGTGGAGCAACGTGCCAGGTTCGATTCCGGCCAAGGGCACATGCCTGGTTTGCGGGCTTGATCCCCAGTGGGCGGCATGCAGGAGGCAGCCGATCAATGATTCTCTCTCTTCATTGATGTTTCTATCTCCCTCTCCTTCTCCATCCTCTCTGAAGCCAATAAAGAAATATATTAAAAAATAAAAATAAAAACACTTCAGGGCAGAGGATGGAGGGGACACCCCAGGCCCACACCACGGTGGGCGGGCCAGTCCCGGGCCAGCCAGAGCCCCGAGTATGGGCCGCTTTCGAACCAGAACAGTATGTCTCTCATACCCTGCTCTCCTCTCCTCTCCAGAACCCAGACCTGAGTCACCGTAAACGGTGGGGGAGGGGCGAGCAAAGGAGGAAGCAAAAGAGAAGGATCTGGAAGGCGATTTAGAAACACACACACACACCTCCGACGGCCCTCGATAACCCAGAGTCCAGGTGACCGGCGCCTGGCGGCATACAAAGGCCCGAGGCAGGGCGCGGGACGGGCGGCTTCAGACTCCGTGTTTGCCTTCCGCTGAGCAAACTAATAAATCCCCTCCGGCCTCAGCCACGCAGAGCTCCCCCGTTCTGAACTGCAGGTCAAAGCTGCAGGCGGTTTGCTCGCTCCCCTCCCCGGCACCCCGGGCAAACAGCAGGCCCCTCCCCGGCCCTGCCATCGGTCTGTGTGTCTATTTGCGTTCCCCTTCAACAAACGCATGTGCAGCGCAACTGACAAGGAGTGCAAACAGCTTTGAAGCAGTCGCCGGTAATGGACTTCCCGGGGCTGCCCTGGGCTGGGCCTGGGCAGCCCCAGGTGAAGGGAGAAAGAACTACAGTGGTACCTCGAGATACGAGTGCCCTAACATACGAGATTTTTGAGATACGAGCCATCGAGCGGGCGATTTTTGCTTTGAAATACGAGCAACAGTTGAGATACGAGTAATCGCGAGGATTGGCCGGCTGCACACGACCCACCAGTTTACCTCGACTCAAGCGTCTCATAGTTTCCCACGCCTCAAGGTGATGGAACGAATTAAACTCGTATCTCGAGGTGCCACTGTACTTGTCCGAGAAAAGGCAGATGCCATCTGGGTCCGGCGGCACTCGGAACTGGACCCACCACGGAACGGACCTCAGAGGATCCTCAAGACCAACCAGGTCTCCTCCTCCCCGTCCCATTCTACAGATGAGAAAACTGAGACCCAGAATAAAGGCTTGAATGACTTACACGTGACCTTGGAGCAAAGTGGAAGCGAAAGCAAGGACAAGAGTGCAAGTTTCCAGCCTCCCCCCCGCCCCCCAAGTCCCAGAGTTCAAGGCTCTTCCAGACCTGGGCAGAGATGTGCGCCCTCTGTGGATGGCTCTCCACAGGAGAGAGGAAGGGAGAGCCAGCCCTGCTTCCTGGCAGCCTGGCAAGAGGGTCTTGTCCCAAGGTCAGTGGCATTCCCAAGGTCACCTTCCTGCCCTTGAAACCACATCCTCCTGAGCTGAGGGACGCCCTTAGCCATTGGAATCTCCGCTCTTTCTATCTTGGCAGGGCCATCGTAAGAGGAAAAAAGTCTTCCCCGGGTCAAGCTCAATGCCACGAAGACATCTCAGGACAGCGGTTCTCAACCTGTGGGTTGCGACCCCTTTGGGGGTCGAATGACCCTTTCACAGGGGTCGCCTAAGACTATTGGAAAACACCTATTTCCCATGGTCTTAGGAACCAACACACCGCTCCTCGGTGTAGCAAAGTGTAGCAATGTAGTTTACTGTTGTCATAGGAAGACTGTTACCCATGCTACCCCACGATTCAAGACAAAATTTCACTTACTTGTAATTAGAAATAAATATTTCACAATATATAATTATATATTGTTTTTGTGATTAATCACTATGCTTTAATTATGTTCAATTTGTAACAACGA
This sequence comes from Lasiurus cinereus, assembly GCA_011751065.1. Classification (NCBI taxonomy): domain Eukaryota; kingdom Metazoa; phylum Chordata; class Mammalia; order Chiroptera; family Vespertilionidae; genus Lasiurus; species Lasiurus cinereus. The sequence goes on from JAAGEH010000427.1 coordinate 2,366,676, forward strand.
AAATACATCCTGCATATCAGATATTTACATTACAGTTCCTAACATTAGCAAAATTACAGCTATGAAGTAGCAATGAAAATAATTTTATGGTTGGGGGTCACCACCACATGAGGAATTCTATTAAAGGGTCGCGGCCTTAGGAAGGTTGAGAACCACTGTCTCAGAGGGAAGCTTGAACCAAACCTGGAGGAGAGGGACCAGCACTAGGTTGAGGTTAAGTTACGCTCAAACTGAATTAAAACAAGATCCGTGTGTCCAGCGTGTGGAGGAAACACGGATCCGCTGCACCTCGGGCAGCTTCTGCTCTCTGGTTGTCACAGGATCAACAATAACCGAACTTTATGTCATTCACTCTAGCAACTACGGCAGCGCTGTGAGTGTCAGAAGGAGAAGACCTTCAGGCCCGACTCCTTCCTTCGCCGTGGAAGGAGGCGAGAGAAGGGCCGCGTTCCAGCGCTGCAGACGCGCACGGCCGTCTTTCAGCACCACGAGGAGGCCTGATCCCCGGCAAGCAGCAACAGCTTCGGGATGGCACGCATCCTGAAAGCCTGGCTTTGCCGAGCCTGCAAGGAACCTGTAATTTGCCTTCTTCGGATTGTTCTTACTTGCCGCGAACACCGACGACTGGGCTGGCACGACCTTCCTCTCCTCCACCCTCCGCTGCCAGCACCACCGTCTGTCCCTCTCGCCCAGACCCAGGCGGTGTCTGCAGAGGGAAGGAGGAGCCTGGGTGGTCCCAGGCCCCGCTCTCCGAGTTGGAAGTCCAAGGGTATCTAGGAGACTTTGGAGAGAAAGTACACACTTAGGCCCAATTTACATGCCCTTGACAGTTTAAAGGATCCTAGCACTCAAAGGCATCTCAGGAAGTCGCCGAGCCAACTCCTTTGCTCTCCAGACACCACCATCCCCAAGATTTTTAGCTCTTAGTCTCTGTCTAGCGAGGCTGCAGAATTTTCTTCTGGGCTCATTATTGTATGCAGTAAGTACATGTATCACACACACACACACCACTGTCCACAGCACTCTTCTGAAGAAAGTGGTCTCAGCTGGTTCCTGATACCCAGGTTTTCATTCAGTGTCATGCAACCCTAACATTCTGGAAACAGCTGACTTGGTGAAGATTAGTGGCAGGTCCAATGGCATGCATCTATAGGCTGCTAGTGGCCAATGATATGACCAGACACAAGGGTCCTGAATGGTGACTGGCCAAACCGGTTAAGACTACCAGCCGGCTACAGAAAGTAAAGTAGAAGCAGAGCCAGGATCGTCGAATCATCCAGCCGGGTGACCAGTTGTCCCAGTTTGCCCAGGACGATGGCAGGGTTAAGCACTGGAAGTCCTGAACCCAGGAAAGCTCTCAGCCCATCACCACAAGCCAAATTCTAGAACCAGGAGCAGTGGATCCCGCTGCTGAGCAGATCATCGAGGGGACTATGGTCTGGCAGTTTCTGCTGTCCCTGAAAACAACCCCTCGCAATGGGAACCCTTTTGTTAAACCTCACCCTGAGGATATTTCCCCCATTGATTGTTAGAGAGAGTTGGAAGAGAAGGGGAGAGACAAAGAGAAAGAAACATGGATGTGAGAGAGACACATCGATTTGGTTGCTGTCCACGTGCACAACTGAGGTACATCCCTTTGACTGGAATCCAACCCAAGAGCCGTCAGGCTGCACTGGCATTCTAACCACTGAGCCCACCAGCCGGGCAGCCATGCAAACTCTTGAATGACTTGGGCTTCTTGGGAGGGTCTAGCAGCTGCGGGGGACTGTCTCCTGCCTACTTCCACGGAAGCTTGCGATAAGCCAGCATTTATGGAGGAAAGACAAGTGGGTCTCTGTCCCTCGACACGCAAAGGAACTGAACTCAGACAATGAGCTTGTCTACCCGTCCAGGAAGGATGGAGAAAGCCCAGGGACCAGCCTCGTGTTTCAACATCAGTAAACCTCCTCCAGAGGTCCCCCCCTTGTTCTGTGTCGAACCGGAGACGCCAAGAAGGACCCCCTGGCTCCCCGGAGAAGACATGAAGTCACTAAACGTCACACAAACACATCACCTGCAACAGAGACAAGAGAGGCAGGTCTAGCTTTAATTCTTTTCGGCAAAGGCGGGCCAGCCATTCACTGTGGACACTGCAAGTACAGACCTGCTTGGCCGTGCACTTTGGCCAAGGCTGACATGGGCAGACATTTGGGAAGTATTTCCGTCCACGCGTATGGTGGCTACAGAGTGAACGAAACGAACAGGACTCGCGTGGGAGGGGCCCAATCCATTGCCCGGTGTGTTATCGGCACGCCCCGGAGGAAGAGGGTCCGCCATGAATTCCACCAGCTGGAGGGTCCATAAAGAAGCCCCAAGTTCTGGTGTGGACCCCAACGGCCACCTGAGAGGAGGGGTCTTACAGCTGACTGTGCCTCTGGCTCGACAGAAGGCATCTGGAATAAACAACAGAGCCATGTTCTGCTCCTCCAGATTTCCACTGTGAGTGATCCCAGCCGTCTTGGAGAACGCCGGCCTTCACGATCCAGCTCACCCGCCGGAGTCCCTGCCAGCGTCCCCGGCACCCGAGGAACGTCCCTGCACAGATCAGCATCCCTCTGGGACCCGTGCGGCCAGACCCGAATGGACGAGAAGGAAGACTCCTCCAGGGCTGTGCAGATAGCAGCACACACATGTCTTGAGAAGGAGCAGGAGTAAAAAAACGCAGATCCTGTCTGGCCTAAGTGTAGTTAACGGTTCACTCTGTATCCGCTAGAAGACGACGGAGCAAACAAGAATTGCTGCACAGCAGGCGTGGAGGTGGGGGCAGAAAGGGGGTGCAGGAAGCCTGGGGGTTCCTGGGGGGGAGGGAGGGCAGCCTTCAGAGCCAGCGGCTGCAGAGCAAGAGTTTTCCATAAGGAGAAGCAAGGTCTGGGACACCGGTGTCTTCTCATAGGTTGGTTCCAGCAACGATGCGTCCCCCGGCGCATGCAGGTCATCATACCCACTATTCCTCAGAGCGAGGGTCTTTGCTTTCTCCTCAAATGTCTTCTCAAATCCAGAACCGTCTTGATATATTCTCCCAAATAAGATTTCTCCATCCAATGCAGAGTTCTTGCCTCCTAAGAGATGGTGGCCTCTGAGCCAGGACCTTCAGGGGGTGCCCGGTGGCACGCATGGGCTCCGGGAGGCTTCCTGGTGGTGGTGAGGGTGAGGAAAGACGGCCCCTTGCCCGGTCCTGCTTCCCAGGCCTGTGGAGCAAAACACAGCACTCGCGTGAGAACCTGCCCTCAGCTCCTCCAACAGATGGCTGTCAACAATGAGCGTCACTTTCCTGCTTTCCTCCCTGAGACTCAGCTGCTGAGAAGAGGAGGTGCTGCTGATGAAAGCACGGGGGGCTAGGGGAGGCCTATTAATCCATCTCAGGCAGCTCCCCGTACACTGAGCCACCACCGGGAGCCTTTCCCACCGATCCCTCCACTGCACCCCTAACTGGTTGATTCAAAACAAAACAATAAAGCCACTGATGCCGAAACCGGTTTGGCTCAGTGGATAGAGCGCCGGCCTGGGGACTGAAAGGTCCCAGGTTCGATTCCGGTCAAGGGCATGTATCTTGGTTGCAAGCACATCCCCAGCAGAGGGTGTGCAGGAGGCGGCTGATCGATGTCTCTCTCTCATCGATGTTTCTAACTCTCTATCCCTCTCCCTTCCTCTCGGTAAAAAAATCAATAAAATATATATAAAAAAATAAGAAATAAAAAACCACTGAATTCAGCCAGCCCAGAGGAAGTGGGAAATTCTCTTTCCAGCGGGTCACCGGAATATGTGTCTGTGAGATGCAGGGCAGGGGATGTGGAGGTATTAGATCACTCACTTTACAAACAGGGAAACCGAGGCACCGAGGGTGCCAATGTTCTCAGCAGAGGATGACAAGGGTCGGGTCCCTAATCCTAATGTTCCCTTCAGCCAGCACCTCTCTGCTCTCGCAAGCCCCTTACCAATTAATTAGAAAAACCAGCCAGAGTGGGTAGGGGTCCCTCTGAGGAACGGTGAAGGCATATGGTTTGACACGTTTCTCCTTCCCTCGTTCCGATGGCAAATACACAGAGATGGCCCAGCGGCCTGGCTCAGTGGTTGAGCGTGGACCTAAGAACCTGGGGACCCCAGTTTCCTTCCCCAGTCAGGGCACAAGCCTGAGTTGCAGGCTCGATCCCCAGTAGAGAGTGTGCAGGGAACAACCGATTCTCTCTCCTCATTGATGTTTCTCTCTCTCTCTCTCTCTCTCTCCCTTCCTCTCTGAAATCAATAAAATTATATTAAAAAAAAAAAGGATGGTGGGGCTGTCTTACTGTCCCTGTTAGGATGGACACCCCTGGTCCCTAAACACTGAACTGCTACACTGGCCTTAGGAGAGTCTGCAGAGTGGAGTCACCTACCCGGAGAAAGCAAGCCAGCATGCCTACGCAGAGATGTTGGGGCGCTCCAGGTGGCTCCCTGATTGGTGGCCAGGGGGACATCGCACGTCTTCGCCCAGGCGTTGCCGGGGCCTTCCAGACACTGTCTTTCATTTGGACCCGCAAGCAGCCCCCCATACCCCAGAGTGGTGCTCACGTTCCTCTGGTCCCCCTCCCTCCGGGGCAGTGGCCCTCTCCCCCCGCTCCCCCAGGGCCCCGGGCCGGGAGAAGGAAGCCCTTCTGGCCCCAGGAGACGCACGCAGCTCGCCCATGAACTGGCAGCCGCCAGGTGAATCACACCGGGACTTCCTTCTTGTTGCCCGGCAACCGCATGCACTTGGCAGTGGGACATTAAACACCGGGGAATGTTGGGAGGGACTTGCAACATAAAATGAAAAGCAAAACATACAACAACCCAGACTCATCCTGGCATGGCCAACCCAGCCGGAGGGGACAGAGGGTAGGGGTGGGGGTGGGGGGAGAGAGGGAGGCGTTGGGGAGTGGGGTGGAGACGAGGGAAGCAGCCCAGCAGAGGAAAATGAGCTTAGAACACAACCAGTCTCAGCAGAGCCCAACTCTCCCTCCCCCACCCCCTACCCGATTCCTCTGGGGACCTGGTTTATATGTGGCCAAAAACACGCCCCTGTTAGCCTGCAGAAAGGCAATGGGTGGAGGGGGGGGGGGGAGGTAAGGGGAGAGGAGGCAGCCGAATTAACAGGCGCCGAGGGAGTTGAAAGATTACCTAGAAACACGCCGCCCAGAGGGTTTACGAGGCTGGCGGAGGGCACGGATCCGCTGTGTTCACGTCTCCACTGGGCACCGCTGCCCAGGCTAAGTCACTCTGCCACCTCTAGGGCAGGCACGCCTTCGCCGGATCCTTTCCCCCCTCCAATGTGTTTGTGTCTGTTGCTATGGCCACGGGGAGCTGTGCCCTGCAGACCCTGCCTCTGGCCTCTCTGAAAACCCGGGGGACAGAAGGGAAATGTGTGCACGTGCTGTGCTGGGGACAAGGAAAGGGGGGACAGTGGCGAGGGGGTCACTGCGGGAGGCTGAATATTAGCCTCCCCGAAGACAGCCAGGCCTGGACCCCTGCGACCTTGAATGCTACCTCTGACAGCGAAAGGGACTGTTGCGAATGGCAGCAAGAGCATTGGAATTGCAGGGATTACCGTGGATTATCGGGGGGCAGGTGGAGGAGGGGGCACACGTGATCACAAGTCTTCATAAGAAAGAGGGAGGCAGTCCTAGCTGGTGTGGCTCAGTGGATGGAGCGTTATGGACTGAAGGGTCCCTAGTTCGATTCTGGTCACGGGTGTATACCTTGGTTGCAGTCTCAATCCCCGGAACCTGGACCAGGCCCTGCAACCAGTATCTATGTCTCTCCCCTTTCCTTCCATTCCCTCTAAAAATCAATGGAAAAATGCCCTCAGGTGAGGATTAACGAAAAGTCAGTAAATAAAAATAAATTCCCTGTTTAAAACTAAGGAACAGGAAGGGAGGCAGAGGAAGGCCTGAGCGATTCAGGGCAGGAATCACGAGGCACGGCGACCAGGAGCCTCCAGAGCCGGAAAAGGCAAGGAAGGGGATTCTTTCCTGGAGACATCGGAAGGAGCCAGCCCTGGGGATGCTGTGACTTTGGCTCAGGGCACACAGGGTCTCTGGGCCCCGCCGGTCTGTAGAAGAGGGTGTCACAGCCAGCACCCAGGCAGCCCTGGGCTGAGGCTGGCCAGAAGGGGCGAGGTCCAGAATCTGGCTTAGGAAGATCCCTACGACACCCTCTGGCCTCAGGGGGCAAAGAGCGGGTCTCTGAAACCAACGGAGGCAAGAGGCCACCCCAGTTCTGAAGGGGCTTTGGAACTGTTATCACTCGTGACTGTAACTTGGCTTCGTCTCTGAAAGCTGCTGTTTCGTCATCTGCAAAACAGAGATAATATCTGCCTTGCAGAGCTTTTAGGATTAAGGGAGATATTGTATGAAGAATACATGGCGCAGGGCAGATGCCAAATAAATCGTAACTCGGAGGAGGGTTCTGTCGGGGGGTTACTTACCCTGATTCTTGTTCTCCCCTTTCTACTTTAGAAACAGAACTCTGATTTCCGGGGGACACTCTGAGGCCCAGAAGTCAAAAGACTACGTTTCCCAGCCTCCCTTGCAGCTAGCTATATGGCCATGTGACTAAGATCTGGTCCAAGAGACCTAAGTCAAGCAAGGGTTATGGGACTTCTGGGAAGGCCATTCAAAAGGTGTTGGAACCAGCCCGGTTGTTACCTGTCTGCCTGTCCGACCTTCTGCCTTCGGTGAGGACGCGATGGCCGGTGCTCCAGCAGCCATCTTGGGCTGCGAGGGACCCTGAAAACGGGAGTCCTGGGGGGAGGGAATTGAATAGGAGAAGGAAAGCCGGGTCCCTAAAAGCGGAACTGCTCCACTCGCCTTGGATGCCAGCTGTGTGAGCAAGAATGCTCCTGTGGCTGACTGGTGAAGTCACTATCATTGTAGATTTTTCTAGTCACCACAATGGATTCCCTCTATCACAGCTCTCAGCAAAGGACCCCATCCAGAGGAGCGCTTCTCCAAGTGGAGTCTGCCCTCAGCAGCACCTGGGGGCGCATCAGATCTCCAACTTCTCAGCCTCTCCCTCCCACCCCCAGACTCCCCGCATGAGAGCCACGGTGCATGGCAGAGGCCTGGCAGGCCGGAGGGGACACTGCCCCCAGCAGGGCAAGCGGGAGCACACCTGAACCTGCCTCTGGGGAGGACACAGCTGCTGCCAGGCAGAAACTGCCACCAGCACGACGGGGGCCGGCCTGGGAACGGACAGGGAGCCGGCTGCCAGGTGGGGTGACTGGACGGAGCAGGATTCCTGGCGGCTGCGTCACCTCCCTTCCCATCAGCACAGGGTGGACCCCTTCCCGTGCCTCCCGGGAAGAGCCTCCACCTCTGTTTCCGCCCCTCGTAAACCCGGGGCCCCGCGAGCCGGCTCCCACGAGGTGCTGCACACATGAGCTCACGCAGGCCAGAGCGCTGCCTGCATCCAGGCGGGGATGCGGCCGCGGGCGGCCTGTGGAGAAACGGGAGCACCGGCTCTCCCTCCAGCGGGTAAACTCCCCGGGCGCTGAAACCAGAATTCCTCCCCCCACTGAGCGGGCTGCAGGCTTCCCAGACTCTCCCCGGGGCCTGGAAACCCGCTCGGGGAGGCGTGCGGAGCTGGGTTGATGCACGAAGGGAGGAAGGAAGGAACGGAGACCCGGGGACCACAGAGGGAGGAGAGCTGAGCAGGAGGATGCTCTGGCCCCCGGAAAAGGCAGACGCAGTCCCTGTGAATTCCCTCTCCCACCAGGACCGGCTCCCGCCTTCGCCATCTCATCCCCCGCCTGCCCGGCTGAAACGCTGAGCCACGCTTTCCCCGGCTCCCTCGGGCCCACACCACTAAGTCAAGGCTGTCGCCGGGGGAGGCAGCAGAGAGGTGGGGGCAGAGAGAGGAGGAGAGGAGGAAGAGGAAGGAAAAGAGGAGGAGGAAGGGCAGGAGGAGAGGAAGGCAGAGGGGCTGGAGGACAGATGAGAGAGAAAGAAGCCTGCAGGGTAAACCGAGTCCTCGCAGCACCAGGACAGACTGGCCCCTCTGCCCCTCCCTCTCTCCGCTCCCACTGGCTAGCGCAGATGGGAAGACGGGGAACAGGTGTGGGTCCATGACCCCCCTGGAAAGAGCCAGGTCCTGGGGACCCCTGGGAGGCGGAGGCCCCGTGGGAGAACCCACTGGCGTCTTCGCCCCCTGAAGGCAGCAGACTGGAGCAGGTAGGAGAACCACACTGCTCGGTACCAGCCGTGCCCACCCAAGACGCAAGAAAGCAGGTCCCGTTTCTCTTCCTGGGACTGCTGTTCCCGGCAACCACTGAGACCACAGAAGGGAGGACATGGCTTCTGGCATCGGCCCGCTCCAAGCTCCCACCTTCCTCTCCCCACCCCACCGCCCTGCCCCACGGGGTGCAAATACAGCCCCCCCCCTTGACAGAAAGCCCTGGGCTCCCTCCAGCCTGCAACCCCCCCTCCCGTGCAAATGTCCTGACTCTGGCAGATGTGTTAAAAAATAAACCTCAGAAAGCTTCCAGATGTGCTGTGTGCACGGTGTTGTTTCGCAGCTCCTGTCCCCAGAGGCCCACGTGTGATGTCCAGCATCCTGGCGGCCCAGATGGGACAGGGGGCAGCCAAGGGGCATTGCCGGGGGTCGGCGGGGGGGAGGGGACCTTCCTCCGGGGCCACGTTCGCCCATCCGCCCATCGACTCTCCCTCCCCCGCAAAGCTGCGACCGTCTTCTTCCCCTGGATCCCTCCATCGCCCCTACGCCCCGTTCTTTCCCCTCTTCTGGGTCCGACATACATCCTTGGCGTGTGTATGTACCGTGTCAAGCCAAAGACTTCCCCAAGGCTGCAAAGGAGCAAGTCTGAGATTCCCAAAGTGGGGAACCCTCCAGGCCAGCGGTTCTCAACCTGTGGGTCGCGACCCCTTTGGGAGTCGAACGACCCTTTTTCACAGGGGTCGCCTAAGACTATTGGAAAACACCTATTTCCCATGGTCTTAGGAACCAACACACCGCTCCTCGGTGTAGCAAAGTGTAGCCATGTAGTTTACTGTTGTCATAGGAAGACTATTACCCATGCTACACCACGACTCAAGACAAAATTTCATTTATTCGTCATTAGAAAGAAATATTTCACAATATGTAATTACATATTGTTTTTGTGATTAATCTCTATGCTTTAATTATGTTCCATTTGTAACAATGAAAATACATCCTGCCTCTCAGATATTTACATTACAGTTCATAACAGTAGCAAAATGACAGTGATGAAGTAGCCACGGAAATAATTTTATGGTTGGGGGGGTCACCACCACATGAGGAGCTGTCTTAAAGGGTCGCGGCCTTAGGAAGGTTGAGAACCACTGCTCCAGGCTATGCCTTCTCTGAGGGCCCCCACCTCGGGTCTCCCATAAACTGCAAAGACCAACGGCCTTCGGGACACTAAGTCAAGGACACAATGACACAGAGCGCCCCTTCCACGCACGATGTTGAGTAACCACCTCCGCAGCCGGCCCAGCCAGAGCGAGGGAACCGAGTGTGTGACTTGCCAAGCCCTCCCCTACCCCCCGGGCTGGTGGCCTCTGGCCCACAGGGAGGTAATTGCCAACGGGCAGCCTTGTGCACACACAGCCACACACGCACCCTGCCCGGGGCGCGCACACACCCGAGGGTCCAGGATTCTTTGCACAAGGCGACGCCCGGCCTCTTTGATGCCCGCCGGAGGTGTCCCCATTGGGTGAGAACCAGACCTCAATAAACGCGGCGCTCGCTATCAAGAGGCCGCTGGTTTGCGATTGCCCCGGCCTGTTATCTGCGCGGTCCTGGGCGAGGCCGTTCTGCGGTTCTCCGCGGCGAAGCATTAACTTCTGGGCGGATCAAAGCCCCTTCCGCACCGGGCCGGCCTGGATCCCTGGTTTTTATCGGCCGGAGACGGTTCCTAACGATGGACTTTCGAGATAACAGGGAACCCCGGTCCCAGACTCCCTCTGCCCTCTCCTCACCACACCACACGTCCCTCAGGGGCCGCCTAATGGCCATTCCCAATGCCCCCCTCTCTTCTCTTTCTCTGGGTGAAGAGAAGATGTTAAATTTCCCTTTCACATTGGAAATGGGGGGGGAGCTGGCCTGAGAGTGTGCCGACCCTGCTCCCCACAACTCAGTGTGGACCAGAGGGACCGAGAGGCACCGACTCAGAGACCAGGCAGGACCCCGCTCTCCTGCCTGTGCCAGTGAGGGGACTCCAGAGAGTTGGGCATCTCCCACACTTTTTTCTCCAGAGGGATGAGCGGACGGTCCCTGCAGTCCTATCTACTATCCACGCAGAGGTCTAAGGGCCTGCTGTCAGCCACAGTGAGGACAGAGCAGGACCTCTGAGCTGCCTGGATTTGGGGCGCTCAGAAAGGCTGCCTGCTCATCAATATTGGGGAAAAGGGCATGTGCACTCAAGGACTGCTGCAGGCTTTGGGGCCTCCTGGGGGTTCCTCCACTCCACCAAGGTCTGTCGGGGGCAGCTGGAGGCCTGCTATGGCTTCCAGGGTTTTCTCCTGTGTGTTCAGAGTACCTAGCGTAGTGTCTGGTCCTGAGGAGGCACATGGGTGGGTGGATGGATGGGATGCATGGATGGATGGATGGATGGGTGGGTGGGTGAATAGAAGGAAGGAAAGAAGGAAGGAAGGATCAATAGATGGAGGGACAGACGGACAGCTGGGTGAATGGACAAACGAGTGAATGAACCAGTATAGGCTGGTTATCTCACAGCTGTGGGAGGGAGGCGGGACAGAGATACTCATTCCTACCAATCGGGAAACACCTTAGCTTAATGATATGGAGGCAGATCAAGGTTCACATCCCAGAAGCTGGGCAAGCTGCCTCTCTAAGCCGTCTGTAAAGCGGGCATCACAGGGGTACCGACTCCACGGGAGGGCCGTCGTGAGGCCTGAGCTAAATGCTAAAGGCTTGTGGTGGCATTTGTCGTTATCACTGCATTTCCCTAGAGCCCTCGCTCTCTTCACCGCTCCAGGCCGCCCACTTCCGAGGAAGGACGGCCACGGAGTCACTCCCTGCCTTGGTTCTTCCCCTGGCACAGACCACAGCCATGGAGTAAAACACCCTCCGGCGGCCCACCTTCCACTGATGCCTTCCCCCCTCCCCCCTTTTTAATCAGTAAGGTTGTTCCTGGTATTTAGATGAACCTTAACTCGATTCCCTCTACCAAGTCTGAGAACTCCCCACGCCGGGAGGAGGCGAGGAGGCCTCGAGTCTCACCCACCCACCACCGGCCACTCGAGGGGCCCACAGTGACCAAGGCAGTTCCCCGCAGACCGCGCCCAGAAGCCGACCCCCGGCTGGGCCGGTATTTCATGCTGAAATGCACAGATGCCCTTTGCCTTCCACTCCATTCTCTTTCCCTTGTTTCTCATCCTTCTCACGGTGTCCCCTCTGCCTCGAACCCCTGGCTCTCCGGTCTGTCTCACTCCCATTATAGGCCCGACCGCCTCAAGAGCCAGGCTGGGCCATCCAAGGGGAAGGGATGCTTGCAGGACTCGGCCCCGGCCCCAGGCCCAGCCACAGCCCCAGCCCGGCCCACACGTGGGTGGCACGGGTGCCAAGGTGACGAGGGAAGCCGGGCCCCGACACCCCCCGGTCACCACGGGGCCAGGCTGTTCCTCCAGGCTGCAGCTGGGTTCTGGGAGGCCCCGGGAGGTCAGGCAGCGAGTTCCCGGGACAGGCCACCCACACGGCACATCAGCATCATCGGGGCCGCCGGACCGTCCCCCGGGGCCGGCCCGGCGCTGGCCCTGGGCCCTGACTCGGAACTCTCCACCATATGGCCTCCCTCGGGGAGGATGCGAGGAGGAGAAGAAATAAGCCGGGGCCAGAAGGAGGCCAGCCGCTCTCCGAGGTGCCAGGGACCCTGGCCGGACGCGCAGGGAGGGCGGCTGGAACGGTCCCCGGCAGGTGTCAGTGAAAGAAATGGGCGCCCCGGAAGGCCAGGGTCCCAGACGAGGTCGGCTCTCTCCCTCTCGGCGGCCCCCAGATGTTCCCGGGGCGTTTGATCTGCACTTCAGAGGCGCTGGACCTTGGGTTGCTTCACGCGCCTCTAATCAGAGGCCCCAACTGGATTTTCGTGTTTGCGGGGAGGGCTCTGGCCAGTGTGCGGGCAGCCGCAGAGGAAGAGAAGGGATCTCTGTTGTTCTCTCTCCTTCTCTCCTCCACCACGGCTTCTCTCTCTCCTTCCCAATAAAAGTAGAAGCGGGGGGGGAGGGTGGGGAACGGGGTGCTATGTTGCAAATAAAATCCTGGCTGCCTTGGCCTCCGGGTCCCTGGAGGCGGCCTGTGTTCTGTTGAAAGCGTTTCTCTTTGCGCTGGTCCCCTGGACACCGATCCCCCCATCTGCCCTGGTTGGTCTGGGCAGGGGTGGGGGTGGAGGGGAGCTGGGTGAGGCCCTGGGGATGGAGGAGAAAGAGGCAAAGACCAGATTCCCTGGCACAGCTGCCAAGACCAGACCCGAACTCCTGGTCTGGGCGGAAGGGGGCCTGCCCAGGTGCCTGGGCGTGCTGGGACTTGCTGGGGACCAGAGCCCCGGCTGGCAGACCCGGGCTGGACAATGGGCCCAGAATTCACAGGGGCAGCAGCCGAAGGAGGGGCCCCGGCCGGGGGGGAAAGAGGGGGCGGTTTCAGGGAATCACATAAATTAAAGACAGAGAGGATGTCAGGCCACCTTCACTTCCTTCCTCCCCTAATGGGAATTATCTCATTAGCCCTGAGCTTCCTCGAGGCGGACTTTAAATGATTCCTGTAATGGGGATCTCAGTCCACAGCCGGCCCCCCTCCCACCCGCGTCCCATGTGACTCTTAGGAGAGCTAGGAAGGGCTCTTAAAGGGACAGTAGCAAAAAAGATGCCAGTCGCATCTACTTCGCACCGAATCCTGCCCCCCCCCAAACCTTTCACACCCCTGTAGTAGTATGGCTCTTTCAGCCTTTGATGTCCACTTATGGGGACTTATTGGGAGAAAATCAGCAGGCCTATGGTGACAGGTTCAAACACCACCCCATGCCAAAAAAAAAAAAAAGAAGAGAAAAGAAAAAAATAGTCACAGTGTAAATGTTACCTTATGTGGCAAAAGGGACTTGATGGGTGGAATTAATTGAAGGATCTTTAAAATAATAATAATAATAATAATGTTTTATTGTTTTTTTAGAGAGAAAGGAAGGGAGAGGGGGTGAGAGATAGAAACAAGGACCAGCTGTCTCCTGTATGCCCCTTACTGGGGATTGAGACCAAAACCCGGGCATGTGTCCTGACCGGGAATTGAACTGGTGACCTTTCGGAGCAGTGGATGATGTTCCATCAGCTGAGCCACCCCGGCCGGGTTAAATTAAGGCTCTCCACCCGGGGCGAATGTGCTGGATGATCCAGACGGGCCCTAACTATAATCACACGTGTCCTTAGAAGAAGGTGGAGGGAGATTCGCCCGCAGAGAGAAGAGCGTGGTGCGACCACAGAGAGAGAGAGAGAGAGAGACTAGACCTCGAGCGCTGCAGCTGCAACCAGCGTCCGGAAGCCGGAGCTGCCGGAACCGCCTCTCCCCGAGCCTCCAGAACAGTGGTTCTCAACCTGTGGGTCGCGACCCCTTTGGGGGGTCAAACAACACTTTCACAGGGGTCGCCTAAGACCATTGGAAAACACAGATACGATTCATACCAGTTGCAAAATCACAGTTATGAAAAGTAGCAATGGAAATCATTTTATGGTTGGGGGTCACCACCACATGAGGAGCTGTCTTAAAGGGTCGCGGTGTTAGGAAGGTTGAGAACCGCTGGCTCCAGGAGGAATGAGCTCTGCCCACAACTGGATCTTAGCCCCCAGGTCAGTTGAGGGGCGAAAACCAAGTGTCATTTTCGCTCCCAGGCTTCCAGAACCTCATGGCAGCGGACCGGTGTCCCCGTAAACCAAAGGGGTAGTCGTCTGTGGTCACAGCCCCACACGCTCGGACCGCAGGACAAATCCCCTGACAGGAGACGCCTAGCTCGGTGTCCCACGATGACGCAGACGGAGAGAGGGACTCGGAGCCGCCAGCGTGTCTGCACGGGCGGCCGAGGGTCCCTGGGGAAAACGGCAGGGGTACGGCCCCGGGGTCTGTTTTGGCTCCTGCCCAGCCCACGGAGGAAAGACAGAGCAGCCACCACGTGGCACACCCGCCCGGCGGTGACTTCGCGGCTGTGGGCGGCCCGAGACGTCCGAAGCCACAGGTGGGCGCCCGCAAAGCCACCTGCGGGAGCAGCGCAGACCGCAGGCCCCGCTCTCTGCTAATCCCCCTCAGCACCCCGATCTGGGTGGCCCGCCCTCCCCACTCCCCGAGCCTCGTCACGTGCACAGTGATCTCAGCCGGCCTCCCACCAGCCCTGCCGAGGGAGCGGGCCTGTGTCCTCGTTCCCGCCTCGCAGAGGGGAGGCCGCCGGGCGGGCGGGCGGAGGGCTTGCTGCGGGCCACCCAGGGAGTCCGCGTCCCGATGGCCAGCCCGGGCCGGCACCCGGTGGCCCGCCCCCTCTGGACCGCCCCTGAACACTTCGGGGCTTTTCCTCGGTGGCACCCAGGACCAGGGGACCACTCCCCGCAGGGCACCGGGCATCCCTGTGCCCGCGGGGGAGCCTGACCTGCTAGAACGCCCCCCTCTTCTGGTGCCGGCAGCCTCCTGCCCTGCCCGGGGTGGGGAGTGGAAGGGCATGGACTGGACCAGGCAGGCAGGGCTTGTGCCCAGACTGGGCCTTCCCCGAAAAGCGGCGAAATATGCCTTCTGGGATCCGGGGCGAGGGAAACCGCCCCTGTGTGTTTCCCACCCAGACGTGGAGAAAGGAAGCGGGCGAAGCAGAGTTGATGGAAACGTACATCTCACCCCAGGGAGCCCCCGACTTCCCAGCGTGCCCTGCAGAGGCCCTCGGCTCTAAGCTGCCCGCAGCGGCCTCGGGAAGCGGGTGGGGCAGTGCCAGGGAAGATGGAGCCAGAACTCCACCTCCTCCGGCCCCAGATCAGCGAGGCAGGAGTTCACGGTGCCCAGGTCAGAGGTCTCCGTGGGAGGCGGCAGAGTTCTTTTCGGGTGGCGCCCCCCCCACCAAACTGGACCGACAGGGCCCCAAGGCATTCACTGCCGATCCATTCCCAGGATCCAGCCCCGGGAGGGGGCGTGTGGACCGGGGCGGGCAGGGCCAGCGCATCCTCGGCCCACTCCTGGAATGCCCAGGTTCGGGCGGATCTGGCAGCTCAGGGTTCGCCTCGCCGGGCCATTTTTCGGTGCCTTTCCGCATCGCCTGCTCCCTTCCGGGGGCACTGTACCCCCCGGAGCACCACGGGCTCCGCAGAATCTGGGTCAGGCCCGAGAGGAGCCCCGGCGGGCGGGCGGGCGGGCGGGCAGGCGGCGGCGGAGCGCCAGGCTGCCTGCAGCAATCTAGGCCAGCGTCCGGTTCCCATGACACTCTGACTGGCAGCATTAATAACTAACCGCGGCCCAGACAGGTGCTGGCGGCCCGGCCGGCAGGGCTCTTGCTGAGGGTTGAGGGTGAGTCACTTCCCTGCCCCAGTTTGCTGCGGGCTGACTCACCCCCGGGGACCGGCCCCTCACACCCGCTCGCTCGCTCGCACCGATGACATTCACGTCCCTGCCTCCGGCCACCCAGCTGCCAGGTCAGCTGTGCCCGGAGGAACTCATCCTCACCGTGTAAACCAAACAGTACCCCCGGCACCCCGTGACCAGCCTCTGCCTCGCCCCCTAACCACCCCCTCCTTCAGTGGGGGAACCTGGAGAGATGGGAGAGAGAGGGAGGGAGAGGGCGAAGAGGGAGAAGGAGGGATAATTTATATATATATACATGGAGAGAGAGAGAGAGAGAGAGAGAGAGAGAGAGAGAGAGAGAGAGAG